>ML120351.1:185442-431668 GCA_003788595.2 Choiromyces venosus 120613-1
ACGGCCCCCCCCCCCCCCCCCCCCCCCCCCCCCCCCCCCCCCCCCCCCCCCCCCCCGCCTTCGCCTCCTCCTCCTCCCCCGCCTCCCACTTGTAACAACCAACACCACCACCACCAACAACTCCCTATTCAAAAAAACTATGTTCACCCTACCCCCTAAACTTCACCACAACCCCCCCAACACCCGCAACCTTCAACCAAGTCCTCCGCGGCTGCCGCAGACCGCAACCAAAACGCAAGCCGGAGTCACCGGCAATGTCGGAAACGCACAACCCGTGCATGAAGGGCGTGTGCCTGAAGGTGTTCGTGATGGCGCCCAAGAAGCCGAATTCCGCGGAGCGGAAGGTGGCGCGCGTGAGGTTGAGTAGCGAGAAGGTTGTTACGGCTTATATTCCCGGTGAAGGTATGTATGTATGTTGCCTGTCCGCCCGTCCACCCTTTGAGCGGACGGGCAAGGCGGTGGGGGGAGGGGACTAGGGTTAATGGGTGGCGTAGGACATAACGTGCAGCAGCATTCGGTAGTCCTCGTGCGTGGTGGTCGGTCGCAGGATTGTCCGGGGGTCAAGTATCATTTGATTAGAGGGGCTTTGGATTTGGTTTGTTCTTTCTTTCTCCACCTCTGGGTGGGCTGGTTGGGTGCTTGTGTTGACTTGGATGGGTGATAGGGTGGTGTGCCGAATAGGTCTACTTCGCGGTCAAAGTATGTTCCCCACCATTCTCTTCTTTTCTCCTTTTCCGATGTTTGGTTGGATGGGGGGCTAACGCAATGGGCACGCACCGCGCACAGGTACGGAACAAAGAAGCCGAAGAAGGGGATATAGACAGTTGGACTGGAATTTAATTTAATTGGATTGGATTGGATTGGAATTGAGTCCTTGATGATTTGGGTGCTGATGGAGATGTCAATGTCGTTTTCTTCATCAATTGTCACTCTGTTAAATATCACTGCCCCCCCTCCCCCACCACCACCACACACCTTCATTACTCCCACCACTATGGCATCGCATTTGTACTCGCTGGTTCATCTGCTATGCGGACAGTCTACAACCCTAACCCTGAGTGGTTTCACAAAATACAACACCTAACCGCTTCACTCAACAATTCAGCCAAAAAAAAAGAGATCTATTAAACATGCCGCCTTATATAAGGGTTTAAGATAAGAAAAAAGAGGATAAAAAATAGTGAAATATTAGTCTATTCCAAAGCCACAAGTAAAAGTAGAAAGAACATTAATCAACCATAATAGTTATTCCCACCGTGAATATTCAGGCAATGCTCCATGATGGTAGGAAGTGTCTGGATCTCCCAGTTTATTTCATCAATGGTAACACAGTTCTACTCTTCTACCAAAACCTCCCTCATACGCTTCACGCTCGTTACACGTTCATTTCCTCGGTGAGTTTGTATGCAAGATTTCAAGAGGTACCAAATCCGTTCTATGGGATTAAAATCCGGAGAGTTTGGAGGCCAATTAACCTTATTAACTCCCTCTTTCACACGCTCTTGGTTAGTATACCAGCAATCATGGCCTGGCGCATTATCTTCCATCAAGATAAACTCCTGATCCTCCCTTAGCAATTGCTGGCATACTGGCCACAGCAGAGGCCTACAGACATATTTAATATATCTCCAGGAGTCTATTCCCCTTCCTTCCCCCTTCTCAATTTTTTTAAATCTAAACTTCTTCCCAAGATAGCTCATGGTTGCTTTGGGTGCCTTGGTGTTTGAATCTTTGGCTGCTTGTCGGAGTGCATGAGCCACTGCTAGTTCCCGTAGTCATAAAGCAGTCCACTCTTCCGACTCCTTCCACTCTTTATTAAGTTGTGCCTCTTGATTGGAGGCATTTTCGTTTAGTATAGCAATTTGGTCTCTTGCTTCACTCCGATCCTTTTCTGTTTCTGTTTCCCAAATATAAAATGGTCCCTTATAGTTCCATTTTATCATTCCCCAACACATAACAGTACTCTTATTTTTTTTGGTTGCGCCACGGCAATCCTCCTCCCACTGCTCCCCATGCTCTCGCCAAACCAAGGACACCCCAAAGGTGCCACCAATCTCAATGCTCATTTCATCCGTAAAACCATACTTGGCCCACTCAACCTCTGGCCTCCAATCCTTGCGCAGTTCACAATATTGGAAGCGAGTGACTTTGTTTTCTGGCTTGAGAATGAATTTCCATTCTTCTCGGTATGCTTGGATTCCACACTCATGGAGAGCTTTCAAAATGGTTGAAGGGCAGACATGGCTGAAGCCAGCAGTTCTTTGAAGGTCGATAAGATTCATATGACGGGTACTCCAGTCTCGTTTCACTATACCGACTAGGTAATCCTTATCTGCCTCTCTCAGCTTTCTAGGCCTTACTCCGGTTTTTTTTGGTACTGCAGCCTTCAAAAGCTCAAGTAAACCAATTTCCCCGGCCATCACATCCACACTTATCTCCCCTAGCCTTTCCATAATATCCTCCTCAATTTCTGTCACATCCTCCTCTAGCACTCTGGCACATACATCCTCCTCAGCAATCTTAGCCCCTGAGCCTGCATCACTCAAAACCATTTGTCCCTCTTCCGGTTCCTCTTCTACCAACAATCCTTCCAATGCTCCATTCATCTCATCTAAAAATGCTGTCGCAGCTTCAATATCCCGTGACAACACAGCTGTTGTCAGGGTTCTTGGTAATGCTGGTGTGGGAATCGACACATCGGAGGTGGTACTTGCAATCCGGTTTGCATGCGCATTTTTCATCGCATGCTGACAGATGCTCTGAATGGCGGATTTTGATACCTGGAGTTGCTCGGCAATCTGGTGGACACTCAGTGGTTTGGCTGAATTATAAAAATACTGCAGTGCTAGGATGGCTCCCTGGCTGGTTGGAGTAATTGTTTTGCCTATTTGATTTATTAGCCGGTTATATTTTCCTGTCTGAGTTCAATTCTTACCGGTTACTGTCCTCCGTACTGCTTGTATTTCTGGGCGCATATTGAACAAGAAATTAATATAAAAGTAATATTATTACATGTGGGGATAAACGGAGAAGTAAGGTAAGATTGAAGAACTCGCGTTGTTGTTTTTCTTGTGTTATGACAGGGTTAGGGTTGTGAACTGTCCGCATAGCAAATGAACCAGTGAGTACAGTCGTGTCTAATAAGTCCTCACACAGTTGCCAAGCAACCACTTTTTACCCCATCAACCGAACAACTCCGCACTACCATGGCTCCACCACATACCAAAAGACTTAGAGAAGACAGAAATAGAGAAATTTATGCCCTATATAAGTACACTGATATGGGGTATGATAAAATTTCTAAGCAGATGAATATCCCTAAGGCAACCATTGTGTTAGGCATATGGAAAAAAGGGCCAAAGTTACCCGGCCTTTACATAGGATTATTTCTACCATACCCCTGCAGCCCCCATGTAGGGACCGGGCGTCATTACGGTATTACGGTCGAGTTGCATCCCGACACTTTAGCCACAATAAATGGCACCTTCAGCATAACACCATATACGTCGTCGCCGTCCGTCCGACCGGATGCTGTCCGTAGGATATATGAGAGGGCACCTTTGGCGACTCATGGGAAGTGACTCGGAGGAATTTGGTTAAGTTTTGAGCGAGCTATTATCTTGTACATTAGCAGTTAAATATTATGGCTGATAAGTGATGGGACGATTTGGGAAGAAACCTTAGTGACCGAATATCGTGAGCCTATGGCACCGACGGGTAGCCATAGAGCCGAGCCTTTTGCTTTGAAAGAAGTAGTGCCCCAAGAGGGCCTACTCGAGAATCGGTATGAGAGGTTTTCGCTGGATAAGCTATTGGCTCGATCCAGAGCAAAAAACCCTATATATCTGATGGGCCTTGTGATGCATCAATATGCGACACAATGGCCGCGCTCATTCATTAAAGCTGATCACTTTATGTTTTGAGGCAGAACAATTGGTATAGTTGCCATTAGGGCGGCATACTCAAATTAAGTTCATATAGTGGAGAGATCGAAGGCTACCTACTGGAGGGGTGTTCACACCCCCTAGAAACAATAGGAGTTTGAAGAGATCAAAGCTAAGCAAGGCAAATATTCTCAGGGTCAAAGGTGTTCGCACTTAAGAAATTTAAGAGGTTTTTGACGGAGGTACTTAGATAGTATGGGAGTTGGTTGTAGCCCGCGATAACCCAGACGCGGAATATAAATATCGAGGTACTCCCAGCTATCAGAAACATCAAGCAACGGAGAAGAGATCTTATTAATATATTTATTACCTTACTCTTGAAAAAACTATTATTACACATATCCTTTATAAATACTTCAGGAAATATGAGCCTACCTTAACGATCTTCATTTTATCCTGCTTTACCTTATTTCAAGAAGCTTACGGCCTAGACCTACCGGCCCTATCTACGGTTGGACTACCCCATAACACATTGCATCAGTGGTCAGAAGGGCCAAAATCCAGGATGGCAACACCCATGATTCCCCCAGATCTGGCAGACCAACAAAGATTACTGATGCCAAAAGGAAAGTGGTTCTTGATATTATTGATGCTGAGCCTCATTTAGCTCTAAGAGATATTACTGAAAAAGCTAATATTGGACTTGGCAAAGATACTATCAATAAGATCTCTGGTGAAGCTGGTTTTAAGCTCAAGATACCCAGAAAAAAACCATTTTGGAGGAAAGGACAGAAGGAGAAGAGGAAGGCATTTGGTAGAATTAGGAAGAACTGGACAAGAGCTTGGAAGTGGGTGGTTTTTGTTGATGAAGCCACTATTGAATATGATCCAAATCCAGTGGGTAGAAAGGTTAGACTTAGACCTGGTGAAGAGCTGGAAGAAAAAAACTTAAAGCCCAGCTTTAAGTCAGGGCACACCAATATAGGTGTCTATGCTGCAATTATGCATGGAGGAAAGACTGAGTTAATTCTTGTCAGGAGGAGGACTGAGGAGGAAAGAACTGGCAAAAAAGATAGACTTGGCCTCAACTCCCACCAATATGCAACTGAGATTCACCAGCCATACCTTATTCCCTTCATAGAAGGGATAAACAGAGCTCCAGAAACCATCTATATGGCTGCTGATAATGCACCATGGCATGCTGGGTTGGAAAACAAAAAATTGCAAGAGGAATGTGGATATAAAAGATTGCCTTGGCCCCCCAACTCCCCAGATCTCAATCCAATTGAGAATGCCTGGGCACTTCTGAAAAGAGCCCTCAGAAAGCGATTCTCCAAGGTGGAAAGTAGGCCTCACAGTGCTGCTGAATTATTTCAGGCAGCAAAGGAAGAGTGGGATCTGATTCCTCAGGAGACATTGGATGGGTGGATTGAGAGAATGCCTGAAAGACTTCAGGCACTACTGGATGCAGATGGAGGTCATACAAAATGGTAGCATGTTAAATTGTTATTTTTTATTTCTACTATAACCTATTTTTTAATTGAGTTCATATCTTTTTTTTTTTATGGTTGCCGTTGCCATTCGTTGTGGTGGTGCCGTTGCCGGGGACCGTGTGAAGACTTATTAGACACGACTGTACATCACATCACACAAGAGCTCGGAAAATAAAAACTTAGACTGGATATTATTCCTATTCACCTCATTCTCTTACCCTACCATTCCCCTCCCTCCCTCACTGTTAATGAAGATATTATCCTCGTAAAACATTGAGTTCGTAGCTTTTCGTCAAAAACCAGACATTTTTTTCCCTCTCTTTTCTTTTCTTTTCCTTCCTTCCTTTTTGTTGTGTGTGGACTTACCACAAAACCCCGTGTTCTAAGGACCCGTCCAATTATCCCTACGTTTTCGGCGTGATGCCAGAGAATTTAAACAAAAGATGAACATCGCAAAAAAACAGAGATTGAAACAATTAAAAGGGACAAAAAAACAAACAAAAAAAACTATCTGGCATTGTTTTAGTCCATTTGTGTCTCGTATCCTTCTGGCCTTTCTAGACCATTTATCTCGAAGTGGCGAGGTAAGCAAGAGTAACCTGGGGGATTGTTAGTTTCAAGATATCGAGTGGGGTCGGTGGGTGTAATTGAATAACATACCCTTCCAATCAAAGTTATCCTTAGGATTACAGTGGCACTTAAGCTTCAACCGCTCCTTTTCAGAGGTAGGACAATGCGTGAAAGGCACGTGGTAGTAACTGCAGTGATGATGTTAGCTCCCGAAAATCGTAAAAAAATAATAATATATATATATATGTAGGGTTCCGTACCCAATATCTTCAAAGAAGTGAATTTGTGACTTGTCCAGTAACAAACTAGCTGCAATGCTGTGGACTGGAGCATCACCCCATCTCTCATAGAAGAATCCACCATCCTTATCCAGCTTCTCAAAGAAATCCATGTATGCCGTGTCCCTCCAGAAATCTAGACTGCCGACTTCGAAATTGGACCAGTAGTGGCAGTGGTTGTAGGTTTCTCCTCCGTCGTCGCTGAGGAATCCCATTGCATTGTTTGAGTGGATGTGTTCCGGATGCTCCTTCATGAAACTCTTGACACTGTCCCAGAGTGTCGGGATGGTCTCGACGTATTCATACAATGACAGGACGAAGCCGTATTTCTTCTTATTATCGGCCATGAAACGGAAGACATCATAATCTACATCGCAAAACAGCTCGATCGACGGTTCCACACGCCAGTAGTACTCATAGTCGAGCAAAAGTTCGTGTCGGAAGAAGAATCCAGATTCATATCGACACATGTGTCGGTAGGGAATGGAATCGCCATAGATAATCTTTCGCTGAGCCTGAACACGGACCGAACGACAATTTGTTAACCATACACCCAACAAAACATACTACTTTAAAAAAGCAAACACAACAGAAGATGTTTACACATTAATTCAAGGGGGAAAAAGCTCACCATATCCTCTCTAACCTTCTTCGCCTTATCCTGATCAATCCAATCCGGGAAACTCCAATGCTCGTGCGGAATCAAGCCGTACTTCGCCTTCCCGCTAGTAAGCGCCGTGGTAACCTTCTTGAACTGCGGATCAAAAGGCTTATCATTCAGAAACACCCAGTCGTAATTAAATTTCCGATTGAACCGATCCTCAACATGTCTAATAGACTTTGCAATCTCCCAGATGTCGCTATTCCTCGCTAACGTGACGAACGTAGCGTTCGCGCGCTTTCCAGGGTAAACTCCAGTTGGAAGACCGTTTGCCGGGTTCGGGGAAGAGTCATTATGGTCGTTGGATTGTGGTGGTGAAGATGATGACGATTTTGGTGATGACGATGGTGATGACGATGGCGAAGAGTCCTGTGCTTGCTGTTGCTGGGCGATCTTTTCGACGTCCACTAATGGTGTACCGGCATGGTAGTTTGTTGTGTAGATTTTGAAAAGGACAGCTATCGACTGATTCAGATTTTGATGTGTAAGTGTATGTGCCAAATAGGAAAAAAACGAAATAATACTTCAAGGCTCTGAAAAAGGGAAGGAAATGAGTTGGTAGTTTTTACTCACGAAGAAAGCTAACAGTATGAACCGTAAGGTTCGAGTATTCGCTGCCATCTTGATGGACTAGCTAGCGGTGGAATGAGGAGGGAGGAAAGGGGAGGAAGATGAGGAAAGTAACAAAGCTTGCAGAAAGCGGTGAGTTAAAGAGAACAGGTCCCCCTTGAAAAAGTAATACGATAAATCTCCCATTCAACAACAAAGAAAGCCAAAAAAGCAAGATAGCAAAAGTTAGGGAAAGATTTTGAGGGGGCGGTGGGGATTGATGTAACTTTTGAATGGTGGCGTTGCTTAATGCGTGAGGGAAAAGGAGATTCGCTACCTTGTACGGTAACTCAAGTTAACTGCATATCAGGGGACATACTCGTACAGTACAGTCGCGACAAGAAAGTAAAGGGACACTAGCAGAAAACTCTCCTACTACAGGTTTAAAATGTCTCCAGTAATATCAATTTATAACTTATACTTCGTTCTTGCACCCTCTTTCTCAATCAAAGTCCTAATCCTACCAGGCATACCATCTATCATCCTATAGATCTTATCCCAATCCCATCTTTCCCATTCCTCCGCTCTTCTTCTGTTGTTTCACGTCGCTTTCCATAATCGTTTGTGGTAGGCATTTTGGGTTGTGGTAGTATTGACGGGGGTGGGAGATGGGTCAGGTTGCAATGACGTTATAATGCCGTTGCAACCATCCCACATTCACCCTTGGTTCATCCGAGCCTAATTCTGCTAGTGTCCCTTTACTTTCTTGTCGCGACTGTACAGTAGTTCCAGTGGATCGGGCAACCCAGGGAGTTACGCGTGCTTGCGAAGAAAAATCCATCAACACTCAGTTAAGAAAGCTGAAAGAAGCGAAAACGCCAATGAAAAAAAAAAAGGAATTTTGAAATAATTGAATTATTTTCCCTTTAAGATGCACTTGGGGAGAGATTATCAATCCGGACAGAAATAACTTATTGATAAAAATTGGATGTGTTGCTTTGCCCTAAATATTTGCAAAATTCTTGTGTAGGGTGTCCGGATTAATAATCTCTCCCCAAATAAGACAGAACTGAATTGCTTGAATTTACCTATGATACCGTACGATACAAGATAGAGTAAGCCGCACTCCTTCTCACTCGTAAGATTTCTTTTCTTATTCTGTTGTTGGCTAATTCCCTGTAGGTTCAGCCGAAAAAAGCCGGCAGTACGGCAGGTCAGAAAAGCGCTCTTCAAAAGATCAGTCTGTAGGTTGCATTGTTGCAAAGTTACACCACTCGTACGAACATTTGACTATATATACAGGTCCTCATAACACTAATTTTTACCTCCAATCCCCCCGGGTAACTTAAGTATAACAGCACACACAAGTACGAGTAAGTGAACATTCGGTTCGCTTCCAGGTTCCCTTACTCCCCGAGATATGATATCGGTGTTCTGTTTCGCTGAAGTTCCGAGGCCTTCATTTCGGCAAATCATCTCCCGTGATTCATTCTGGCTGGCTGGTCAATTGTTCAAGATCAAAAACTCACAGCTTGGTCACTGGGATTGAGCAACTTTAGATGAAACACAATAACGCTATATAGTAAGTGAGAGTACTGTACGTATGCAATTGAACAATGGTAGAACCTCGAAACAAAGTTCAACGCCATATCGTTTCCGCACTCTTGGCCGACACAAGCGCGGGATTCCTGAACGTGGGACACCGGTAGATGTGGTATGCTCCTAGCGGGGAAAACCTTGGTAGAATAGGCAGACCTTCACCGGGTCAGCAAACTCTTAACGCTCCTTACATCATTCCAAGGCATGGTTCCGGGGAAGGTATACAGGGTAGGCTTCCATGCAACGCTTGGACTCCATATCGAATTCGATTGAATTTTTAATGCAGGTGCAGTATTCGCAAGTCCTCAGTGGGCTGCCATAGGAACTTAGAGACATGCTGTGGGCAATAGAAACCGACATCCGAGTGACGGTTCATGATAGGTTGCCGATTGTCATTCACAATTTCCTACCTGGGTTTGAGTAGTAGATTACGGGAGCTAGGCTCTAGGGGTATAAAACAGAGGAGAACAGACACGAAAAGGTAAATATTATAGTGAGATAAAAGCAATCGGTCGAATTTCCTCCTAGGCCCTTCAAGTGCGGGTACAGATCTTCAAATTTTCCAGATCCTGATCCCTGCACGCCCAGCTTTCAAAGTGCAATTGCTTTTGCCTTTCCATATAGATGTATGATACCGGTAGACTACCTCCATCTTCATAAAAATGAAAGGGTTGAAAAACGAGATTTACGTACAGTCGTCCTACGCATAAACATAAAGATAGAATTGTAAAAAATAAAAATAAAAAGTGCTCAAAAGAGCATGTGAATCATTGATAACTTCAAAAACAAGGCAGATATCAGACAGAAAGATAGTTAGCAAGCAAATAAAGGAACCGGATTATTTTATCCTCCTAATATCCACCATTTACCTACGCCCGTTTCCGAGCACTCACCCCGTCCCCACACGTCCCATATCTGTAAGCTTCCCTCCCTTTGATGACATTTTCTATTGGAAGATGGGAAGGTCACGTCATGTGATGTGGTATCTCTGCTTCTCTTCTCACAGCATTCATAGAGCTGTGGATAACTTAGGCATGATAGGGTTCTCAAGTTACACCTGCTTTCCCATTTGCTGTAGGATCATTCTAGACCTCAGTTTACTGATAAAGCGAACAAAATCCTCGCATCGGAAAAAACTGGTGGCAATCGTTCCAGACGCCTCAGTTTTACTTTCTTCAACTCGACCAGTTTTGGCGTTCAGGTTACTTATTACTGTAACGTATTATACTTTACTTGGTCACTGACCACCATTCATAAACAATGTTGAAGTTTTAATACATAGATATCCCCACCAATGCGTGATTGAAGATGAAAGGGAAAGATTATGGCTCATGTTAGCCCATGCATAATCGATTGCATTGCTTTTCAGCTCTGCGAGAAAGATGTCCGGGGTCAACTAATTGCCAATTATGTAGTTGATTTCGGTGTATGTCCAAACCGCTGTAGAATTCTCCAACAAATTTCCCCCTTATGAATAGGAAACTTTTACATTAGCTCTAGAACTATCCTAAGCATACATTGAATAGATTTTCTTTAGCATAATTAGGTTGTGGCACCTATGTTTCATCAATATATGCCGATGTTGTAAAAGTCACCCCAGTATCACTGGGAGCTCATTGTTCGCAGATACCGCAGGATATTGCTGTTTCCTGGCATTATTAAGACAATTCCTAGAAGATATGATAGACATTTCTCGCCTATAATTTAGTCTTTGGATGAGTAAGGGCTTCAAGAGTATTTTAAAACTATAATTGAGCTGGGATTGGCTCCAAATTATATGGCAAGGGAGAAGATGGTGTCTGCATGTCGCCCATGACTTTGCTTAACCATAGTTCTTTTTGCAACTAGTTCCTGCTACGAGTACTACGGGATGTCACTGTAAAAATACTACCGGTATGGGTTTAGGACATGAAAGTTTTTTATATTCGAAAACACTCGTTGGAGGTACTGACAGGTCAAAACTTCAATTTTGGATGTAAATGGTGGCCTGTTTCCTCATCGTGGTTGGTTACCTTGTAAAGCACAGGGAGGTTGGTCTATATGAAAGTCGCAATCTTTCGATTTTTACACTTCGCTAGATGGTTATTTACTGGAGCAATTGAAGTTATAATGTTCATAATCATGTTTTTATTATCACATCTAAATTTTTGCATTAAAAATGCAAATATCCTAGCCAAATGTCATAGGCAACTTGAGTTGTTCCAAATAGCGGTCCCAACATGGGGGTTCATTGGCTTTCAGGCTGCCTTTCTGTGAAGGCTTGGCACGCCAAGCCTTCAAGCCCTCCCACATCATCTCTCTCCCCTTACCAATTTATGTTATCATCTCCAACATCCTCTATCAACCCCACCTCCCCACCCCCGGAGACCGGAATTTGATTAAAATCTTTCTCAATATACCCTTTCACTTTCTTTTTTCCTCATCGGTTCATACCTCACAATATTTCTCGGAGGTTGAATCTACTTCTTTTTAGGACTCATCACCGTTCGCCTGTTTCTGCTTCGATTTTCAGAAAGCTTACTACCTTCCGTCATGTCGTTCTTCGGGTTCGACACATCTCTGCCGAGAGATCGCGGTCATCCGGCAACGGCTCCTGGCTTTGCTCAGGCAACCGATCATTTCGCTGGATTATCTAAAGCTGATGACGATGACGACGATGGGTAGGTTCCTGTTCATTACATATTCGAACCTCAGAATCACTAACTTTCTGAGTAAAGAATTGATTTTGAGGATACATATGACGGCCTTGGCGATAAGTTGGACGAAAAAGACGATGCTTTCAATGACGAGACTTTTGGTGCTCCAGAGGAGACAATAGGTATTGAATTCTTTTCAGAGATCGCCCCCACGAATATCGGCTGAGGTCGTGATTGATATCTAGGGAAGGACTTTGACTTTCACGGTGCAACCGCTCGTGTGGCAGATGCCATGGAGGAGGAACACGAGGTCTTTAACAGGTCAGCTAGGAATCAGTCTGTTGCAAGAGTGGCAGCTGCTCCCACACAACCCGCAAGAGTCGAGCCTCCAACTCATGTGCCGACTCTCCGTCCTGATATGTCTTTATGGGGATCTGGGCCTGCCACTACACCTCAGCCTGAACCTCAGCCAGAGCCTACACCAGTTGTGCAGCCGCCGGTTGGAAGGAGGATATTAAGCCTAGAAGAGGTTGAGGCCCAGATTTTGGCCAATAATGAACAAAGACATCAATCACCCTTCCAGCAACCGCCTGCTCAGACTCATCAATTACCTCCCCAACATCAGCATGTTCCCCCGATGGTAACTCCGCAGTTACATCAGTATCCTCCTCAGCAACATGATTTGCATCAGCTTCAATCCCAGCAATTTCCTGCACATATTCAGAGCATGCTCCAGAGAAATCAAACACCCCCTCAAGTTCAGCATCGCCAGATTCCTGAACAACATCCTGGGGGTGTGCCGCTACAACAGCAGCAGAGAATGCAGCCTATGGGGCAACCATTACATCCCTCACGGAATCAATATGGAATGACAAATCATGTTCCAGCACCACAGCTACAAAAGATGACTGAGGCGGAGAAAGCTCGATTTTTGGAGGAAGAGAGTAAGCGCTTGAAGAGAAACCACAAGATTGCCCAGCTGGTGAGTAGATAATGGTGCATCCCTCTGGATGAGCATGATGCTTACATAATTATTGAACAAAGGCACGGTATAACGGTTTGATGACACCTGCAGATAAAAACTTTATAACTCGCATACAGCTTCAACACCTGGTATCTATTAATAATGCTGAGGATAATGCCAATGAAGACTTCTACTACATTGTTCATTCGGCAATTCGGGCACGTACGAATCCTCAACAACCGCTCAATCAATTTGCACAGACCTATCTTTTCCGTCAGGGCGCAAGAGGTAGGAATAGGCAACAGGACAACCACCTACAGCGAATGGAGCAACAAGTTCAGCGGGCTGTTGCTGCGGCAAAGGCTCGCCCAAAGGCTAGTCAATTAGTGCTAGAGGGTAGTTTGGGCAAAATCTCGTTTAGCAATGTTAAGACACCGCGACCTATGCTCAACATCAAGAAGTCCGACACCCCTGGCGGAGAGCCTATAAGAAGAGTGAGTCTCCTATTTTTTAAAAAAAAATTATTACATGTATGCTGAAGATATATATTTTATCTTAGACTCAACGTTCGACATTTTCAAGTGCGGACAGAAAATCTTTGCTCAGAGCCATTGAGAATGTTTATGATGCATTGCTAGAATTAGAGGTTCACGAACGCGAAAGGGCTAAGTTGCCAATCCTGATGCAAGATCAACAACCCCAGCCAGCACATGTCGAATGGGCAGCGAGAAGAGATCAGCTAGTAGCAAAGCTGTGGAAAGAAACCAAAATTATGGAACCAATTAACCCAACGTGAGAGATCCGATATATGCAATTGGGTATCAGGAAGCTAATACAGGTATTTAGGTCGACCGCTACTCATCCTTTTATCGCAATTCTTTCCTATTCGAAAATGAAGCGTGCCGTACAACGTATATTCCGACATCTTGATCCGGAACAGCGTGTGACTGTTCTCACTATGATTGTTGTGCACTTGGATATCCTGGATGTTGTAAAACATGGCGTATACCTTCCAGATGAAACCCAACTTCCTTCCGCAGTCCGTGAGGAGATTGAAATGTTTGCAGCGAGCGTTCTTCCTCCCTTGTTAGGCTATGTTTATGAAGCGCCTCTTTCGATTGTTGTCGGGCTTTTGGGAATACTCTTGGACCGTGTGGATGTCGTTGCTGTGAGCAAGACCAAGATTGGGCTTGCATTTCTGACCATGTTTTCTTCAAGAGCGGAAATCGTTAAGCAAGCTGGAGGGGCGCCGGAAAGCGAGCTTCAGCAATGGCAGGTGATGTATGACAAGCTCTTTGATTCTCTTCAAGGGCATTGGATGGAATGTTTCCCCCCTGGAATGTTTGTCGATGACGTCTACGTCTGGCAGTTTCTAGCAAGTATTGCGGTTGGAGCCAATAATGCTCAGCAGCAAGCACTAGTGAGTGCCGTGAAGTAAGTCTTTTCATTTCCTCTTTAAACATATGTTTGTATCTGACACACCCTGGTTTATAGGGACCGAGTTATGGAGAATGTGAGGGCAAGTAAAACCTTGCCACCGGAGCTTGGTGCACAGAAGAATGCGAATGTAAATCTCTTTATGAGAGCTATCGGACTGGATGTTGAATTGCTGGGGTAGATGTGTCGAGGTGCTCGGTGGCTGCAAATAAGTATAAATTTCTGGCATGGAGTAGAAAGTCTAATATCTTACAAAATGTTGCTGTCTGATGGTTGTTTCCTTCAAATATATCTGAAAAGAAGGTCTCCATTAAGTAAAGGGCGGTGGCTTCTGGGTAAAGGCGTCCTTGGTTTCTCGTTCAATCTCTGTCGACAGTGAAGGTCGCTGATGTTTTTTTCTTTTTTTCGTTTTTCGCTCCTGTCCGTACCTCGTTTGATAGTTTGTGGCCTCATAAAATTTTTGTCTTTGAGAAGGTGTTCTATTGTACATGTCTTTTTGTTGCACTTATAAGAGCTATTTATTGGGGCAAGTGGATATTGGCCGTATCAGAGGAGTATTGTTGGTAATGGGCGTTGATTTGATATTTTTCCTAGGTCAGGTACATCTGTAGGAGTTGCTGTGTTATTTGCAATTTCTTATGACGGGTGGGGATACAGTACACTCGGTTGGGTAACGAGACAGAGGCCAAAACACACCAAAAATTGGGGTTTTCGAGCCCTCATAACTCAATGAATTTCACTGCTATCATTGCAAAAAAAATTTAAAATTTTTTCATCTGTCTGAAATATGTCATATCATTTTTGGAATTTTTTTGCTTCAACTACTACAGAGTGGTACAGAGGTTTTTGTGTTGTAGTCCGAAGGCACCTGCTAAGACAGGGCTTTTTGTATGCAAAAGATATGGTCTATCTCACCGGTCAAGTAAATTACTTCGTAAAGAGCATATGCTCTTGATAAAGTAGGTTACTTTCTGAGGGAGATATGCTACTGAGCAAGTACTTGTCTACACCATCTCCCTCACAAAGTATGAACTCTAGGTTAAGTTGTTTCAAGAGGCAACAAGGTATCTTGAAGTATCTTATTGTGTTTAGATGGTAACCAAGGTGTAGGCTTTATTCATACTGGACCTTTGAAGCTTTTTATATATTAATTTACTGTCTGCTTATAGATATTGTGAGATTTAGAGTTTTTTATGACCTGCTACAATACAGAACCACCAATTAATGGAGAATAGATTCTGAGTACTACAAGCTGATATAGTTTGAAAAGTCTGTCTACTCTCTCTATTACTATTCTGACATAAGCTGCTTCTTATTATAAACTTATTGGATTTTATCAAATAAAATTCACATCACTTCAGTAATGAATAGGAATATATTGCAATCTAGTAATGAAGAATATAATTTCTATATGTGCATTCTCTTTACCTGTGAATGAAATACAACCTGGGGTAATAAATTTGTAATCAAAAATTGAGATCTTGCTTATATTTGTAAAGAGAAGAAATTTGCTTTATAGAGGGCATAAGTAAAACTTGACTTTACTAGGAGCATATCTCACCACCAAACTGACCTACTTCGCAAAAGGGCATATGTCCTTGGTCAAGAGCATATGCTCTTTATCAAGTGAATTTCTTGGTCAGGGAGATGGAACAGATACATTGCAACTGACCTCACCAACTTCAAATGCCCACCATCCGGCATGGTCGCAATATAAAAATTTTCAAAAATGATATAATATATTCTAGATAGATGGAAAAATTTTAAATTTTTTTGCAATGATAGCAGTGAAACCCATTGAGTTATGAGGGCTCGAAAACCCCAATTTTTGGTGTGTTTTGGCCTCTGTCCCGTTACCCAACCGAGTATACTGGATATCATGGAGCGAGTGATGAGATGAGATTCCGGATTGTGTGGATCGTCATTAGATTTAGCGGTTTTATGATATCCAATGTACCAAAAAGTTCTTTGCTGAAATGCACACTAATTAAATAATAGCAAAGAACCAACTTTGATCTTACAATTTTTTTAGGAACTGCTACCATAAATGCTTGAATGTCAGAATAATTCAGCATTGCCAACGGGTTGCAAGTCTTGGCACGTAATCCCTAGCCCTGAACTGAACCACCGACTTTCATCCACAGCACCTCAAAGCAGCAAGAGCTCCCTTCAACTCTCACAAGGCGGTGAGTCCACTCACCAACAACACCATCATCAACCCTAATTCTTCAACTCAGTCCACCATCCTACTCCTAGTTCTCAATTCCTTCAAATAATTACGCAAATCCTCCCGCTTCCCCGTCCTAATTACTTTTAACAATGCCGTACAACACGTCCGCAATACCTCCTTCCGAAGAGGTTACCGGCCATTCTGCTCTTCCTCGTGAGCTACTCGCAAAACCTTGGTTCCTTCTAGTCTGTGACTCACTAATATACCGTAGTCTCCCGAGTTAAGAAAATCATACGGCTTGACGACGATGTTAACGGTTGCTCCAACAATGCCGCTTTCCTTGTTACCATTGCCGCTGTGAATATCCCACCCTCCTATCCTCCATTCCTACCCTTGCACACAATAGGCTGACGTCCCACAAAGGAAATGTTTGTCCAATACCTTGCAGAGCAGGGGCTGAAAATGACCTACGGCGACCGCAAGCAACGGAAGACAATGCAGTATAAGGACCTGGGTACATTAAGTCTTTATACGATTTCTGTTGCAATTTTCTAACCGGAGATATAGCTACTGCTGTAGCCAGAGTAGAAAACCTCGAATTCCTCGCAGATGTTATCCCACCTACGGTACCGTACAAGCAGGTTCGGGAACGGAAAAACAACAAGACGGTTAAGGACACCGAGGCTGGCCAGTTGACGCTGAATGGGCAGAGGATATTACCAGTAGGGTCGTCAAACGGTCGTAAAAAGGGCTCTGCAAAGAGTGGTGCTATCGTCGTTGCCAACGGTAAGGAAAAGGGGGCCAATGGAGATAAGAGCGATGAGGTGGAAATGAGTTAAGACCCTTTTACAACCAGCGGGATCAGCTAGGGATTTATAGGGGGTGGATTTCACCGGGTCTCTTCGTATCTACTGATGGACAAAAATGGTGCTTGGGCGATTTCAAGTGATGACGGTACTCAATATTTGGGAGGAAATGGGATGCGTTTTTTTTTTGCTTTGCTTGCGGGAATATACTCTTGCTTTTGTTTTTGCTATGTCGATTGGTGTTTTTTTTTTTCGGCGAGTGGGCTCTTGGTGGTTGGTTTTCCTTTCCTTTTTCGTTGATGGGATTTCTAAATTGGGGAGTAAGTTAGTGATAAGCTTCTGGTTAGGTTATCCGGAGATGCTTTCTTTCTTTCTCGTTCGGTCCACAATTACCTGTTAGCCTCATAAGCAGATCTAAAAAGTCGATTGTCAATTCTCAAGATTACTCCTTTTCACTTTGTAAACAACAATTGATAGATCTCCCCTTTACCCAATACCTAGATGAGATTTATAAGGGTCAAGGATCAATCAGGAGTCGCTCACGTGCAGCCGCACCGCAGGCAGCCAACCAGCAGAAATGATCGCCCGCAACGGCAACACATGTTCCATCGTGTCGTGCGTGCTATGCTAGATAAGATCAATCAGATAAGCTTAAGCTTGAAAAATCGGAAAAAAAAAAGTGGAAAGAAAAAAAAACCAGCCAATCATCCCCCATCCGATTACTGCTCCGGGTAACCGAAACAATCGTTTCATCAACCCGACTTTCTCCATTCCATTCCATCCCATCATCCCACCCTCAACCCCCCACCAGGATTCATTCACCTCACCTCAAACAATCCAATTCGGAACCCAAGAAACCCAACTCCCCTCACCTAATTCCATCTCCCACCAAGATAGAGCAAGCAAACAAAAAAACAAATGAACTGCCTCCGCACAACCGCCGCACGAGCCCTCCGCCCGCGCACAATCGCCCCGCTGACCACGGTCCGCTACGCCGGCGGAGGCTCCACATCACACTTCGACGACAGCAGCGAGTACAAGTCACCCTTCGCCAACGCTGCGTCCCGAGCCACCACCAACATCCCGGACTTCAGCAAGTACCGTGGCGGGAGCACGTCGGGGAATAAAACCTTTGGGTACTTTATGGTCGGGACGATGGGGCTTTTGTCCGCTGCTGGGGCTAAGGCCACTATTCAAGGTTTCTATATTCCCCCTCCCCCGCAATTCCCACCACCATCATCATCATCCACAATTGCTAATTGTAGGATAGATTTCCTAGTAAACATGTCCGCCTCGGCCGACGTCCTGGCCATGGCAAAGGTAGAGGTAGACCTGGCCGCCATCCCAGAGGGCAAGAACGCGATCATCAAGTGGCGCGGCAAGCCCGTCTTCATCCGCCACCGCACGCCCGACGAGATTGAGGAGGCCAACGCCGTGAAGGTGGAGTCCCTGCGCGACCCGCAGACCGACGCCGAGCGCGTCAAGCAGCCCGAGTGGCTCGTCATGCTGGGCATCTGCACGCACTTGGGCTGCGTGCCCATCGGCGAGGCGGGCGACTTTGGCGGGTGGTTCTGCCCGTGCCACGGTTCCCACTACGATATCTCGGGGCGGGTCAGGAAGGGGCCTGCTCCGCTTAATTTGGAGATTCCGGAATATGAGTATGTTTTCCCTCTCCTCTTCCCCCTAATGTAATATCGCAATTGCTGGTAGCGGGGCTAACAAATTATATAGCTTCACCGAGGAAGGAAAACTCATTATCGGATAGATGGTTTAAACGAGGGGGGGGGGGAAGTGGGTTAGATCATTATCTTTTTTTTCTAATGATTTACAACAACAAAAAAAAACGAGTAGTCGGATGGGATTGGGATTGGGATGGTAGAGGGGGGGATGGTAAGGAGGGGAGTTGGCATATTTAGAGCGACGAAACAACCCTTTTTTTGTTGTAGAAATCAATTCATTCTTCTTTTGATTCCCATATTTACGCTTTTTTTTTTTTCTTTTTTTTTCTTTCTTTCTTTCCCCTTTCCAGAAATACAAAAACAGTTGTTTTATTTTATTCTCACCTCCATTTCCATTTCCATTAACACAAGCACTGTCTAAACGCTAGTATCATATGTCATCCCCCAGACTTCATTCCCCCCCCCCCCCCCCAAAACCCGAAACCTCAAACCCTTTCACATCCAGACTAATATCCACCATAATCAACCAAACAGCCCGCCACAATAAAACCCAATTCCAGACAGACAGCCGGATAAGAGTATATATCTATCTATGATACCAAACACTCACTCACCCACTCAACAGCACAATTTATCATCGCATGCCAACAAGTTATGAAAGTACTGCACAACCTACCATCTACCGTCTACCACACTATACCAACCGCATATTTCTCGCTCAAAAGAAAGAGAGGAAAAAAAAAAGAAAGAAAGAAAGAAAGAAAGAAAAAAAAAAAGGTATTCGTTAAGCTCAAGGAAGAGTCCCCTCTTTCCCCTCTACATACCCACCAGCACACAACTTTGACAGATAAGACAGAAAGACAGAAAGACAGCAATGGACAAAGCCTATATCTCGAAGCCAACCAGTATAAGCGGAAACAAACATCAAACAAAAAAAAAAAATCACCTAGATCTTCAATCAAGAGAGTACATATCATACGAAAACACCATGCATGCATGCAATTGAAAATTAAAATCTCTTTTTTTTTTTTTAAAAAGGAAAAAAAAAAAAAAAAAAAAAAAAAAAAGGATGGGAGAGAGAAGAATAAAAGCAAATATTGTTGTAAAAGGGTGAGTGTGTAAGTGTGAGTGTGAACGGTGTAGTTCGTTTCTCTAGTCTGATACAAAAGCGTCTCCCCCAACGAAAGCCAAAGTCTGCCGATGTAGAAGTACTAAGAGAGAAAGAAAGATGTATGTACGGGATTTTTTGAAATGGGTTTAATTTTAATTTCAGGAATTCCACTACGTCTGGCCCTCCACACTGACAGCTTCTTCCTGCGTTTAAAGAAAGTAATCCGGAGTTCCTGTGATACAGTGTTAGTAAATTCACTGTAGACACAATTTTTTTGTTCTTGGAGAGCAGAAGGCATACGTCTAGAAACCATTGGTTCTCCAGCCCTCGGGCAAGGATCGAATTGCAAGCTTTGCTTCAGTTAGCAAATTGTGGCTGAGAGTCAAGGGAGTGGAGCACTTACAAAGTGTATTTCAGATTCTCGTCAATCTCCATAATAGCCGCCTGGTTACCGCACCTGTAACAGTAATTGGGGGCTGCCGAGCCAGTCAACGATAAACCTCTCAATCGATAAGGTCCATATCTCACCTGAGAATATAGTAACTACGTTACGATCTTGCGACCAATTATAACCCTCCATGACCAACTGATGCGCTCTCGCGACCAGTGTAAGGCCATTATTGTGATTAAACGCTTCAGATATGTCCTGTCCAAATGTATAACCAGCTCCACGGGGAGATATCCCCCATCCACAGCGGTCATCTGGGTCAGACCACAGCAGGTCACACATTGGACCTTCGTGGGGTACCTCCTGGATACGATCCAGCGCCCGAATGTTATCGAGTGTATCGATACTTGGGGACAGACCGCCGTGGAGACAGAAGATTTGATTATCGATTAAAGCAGTAAGAGGAAGAAAATCGAACAGGTCTGTGAAAAGTCTACACATCATCCCCGTCAGCATGAATTGTGTGGGGAACGGGTAGATAGGTGGGCGGGCTAGGTGCCGCCCGCCACGAGGTTCGCGGTATCTTACTTCCAAACATTCGCATTCCCATATTTGCGCAAACACTCGTCGTAGAATCCGTAGACTTGGGTAATTTGCCTGGACTCATGATTGCCCCGCAAAATTGTAATTCTCTGGGGATACCTGATCTTCAACGCAACAAGCAACGTGACCGTTTCAACCGAATAGTACCCACGATCGACATAATCACCTGTAAGAATGCACATTAGGATTTGTCAAATGAACGCACCACACCCCTTTCGACAAGTAGGACCACACAAACCCATGAACAGATAATTGGTATCAGGATTGGGACCACCGATCCTGAACAACTCCATCAAATCGTGGAATTGACCATGAATGTCCCCACAGACTGTGACCGGGCACCTCTGCAGCAAAATGTTTAGCTACACCGAGCAGACATGGGGAGAACGGGGAGGCGGGGAAAAGGTTATGCCAAGGATAACGTACCACAGGCTGCACGTTTGACTCGTCTTGAAGTATTTCTCTCGCCTGCAACAAGTCAGGAACCATTCGGTAGGGTGCTTCCAATAGCTAGCTCATAGTGACGCCTCAAAGTCGTGGTTGGGACATACCTTTTCACAGAGCCGCTGTACGTCCATCTCGTTTAGCTGCTTGCACTGCATCAAGGTCTCGATCCATCCATCCAGCTGGTTAATCGATGAGGGGTCTGCGACAGATATACTTGATGGGGGAGGGGTTTTTCCAACGTCCTCCATTTTGGTATCCATTTCCAAATATTGTTTGTTAAAAAAATCGGTGAATAAAGAAAAAAAGGGGTGTTGTTGATTTTTGCTAGGAGGTTTTTTTTTATGGAAAGTTGTGATAATAAGTCAGTCGCGTGAGGTGTATTTTTTTTTTTAAATTTTTTTTTTTGACGATGATAAGTTATTGTGCAAAGGTCTTTCTCTAGGGAGCCAACCAGCAAGATCTTTATTCGGGTGGGTCGTTTTAGATAAGCGGAAGGTGGGGGTAGTGGGGAGGGGGTCCTGGATGAGGGGAGGTTAAGGTGAAGTGAGGTGTGTGATCGTGAGTTGACGATAAGACAAGCAAGCCTCGAGAAATAGAAATAGAAGATGGTTTGTTGTTCGTCGGGGTTGTTGCCAGAAGGGGGGGGGAAGGGAAGAATGAGCAGTGCGGGATGGGAAAGGAGCTGATGTGTGAGGGGTACAAATTCTATGAAATGCGGTTCATGGGGAAGGTCTGGTTAGGTTCTGGGTCTAATGTTAGTTGTACAGTAACTTGTAAGCGACCGGATCGAGGGCAGGTCAGAGGAAGGAAGCTTTGTGGCGGTGCACAGCGTAGGGAAGCATAAAAGACAACCATAAGATTTTAGAGTTGAATTCGACGCCACGACTTTTGGTTGCCTACGGCTTTCGTCAATTATCATTCGACGGAAAATGGATGTGCCGATAAAAAAAGTAACAATTTAGTAGTCTCCAGTAGAGCACAATACCGTAGGCATGAGCTTCAAGTCTCTCCTACTTCAACCACTCCTCCGGTAGCCTACTAGTAATTGACATATCTCTCCGCACCCTCCACGTCTGTAACCATCCGTACTTGAACTGTTCACTATTCATCTACTATTTGCTATAGTATAGTGCACCACCTCAAGCCATCCGCAACCTCCACGATACAATCAAGTACCCACAGTACCGTATATCTATCTATCTACCTACCTAAGTTACCCACTTCGTTGTCCCCCCCTCTCCATGAGCAATTTTCCACAAAAGCCCTCCCGATCCCATCGGTCGATTTCAAACTTACCTCCTCCCCCCTTCCCCTTCCCCATACGTGTATCCTGCCAAAAGCGAAATTTCCCTCCTCCTACTCCTCCACCACCTCCGTAAATCCTGATTATTATATTCAAATTTTTTTTTTTTTTTTTTAGATCTAGAAGTCGAAAAAGAGAGATGAAAAAAAAAAACAAAACAAAACAAAAAAAACAAAAAAACAACGTGTAAGACAGATATGGTATCCAATCTATCAATCTATCAATCTATCATGCCGGAACGGCCCCTCTTTCAGCAGCGGATAATCGACTTGATTTGGATTAGAATTTAGAAAGGCCAACTCTTGTCACGTCATGCCTTCTTCTATCTTCCTCGAAATATTGATTGAGTGATGCCTTCCTTCCCGAGACACGTGCCGATATATAACTTAATCTTGTCCCTGGTAGGTATGCTAGGTTAGATTCTGCTTTGCTCTGTTTTGTGCTGGTGTGCGCACTTGTGAAGGGAAGGGGAGGGAGTTTCTAGTTTTGTACTACCTACATACCATACTCGTACAGTACATGTCACTCCATCCCTCCCTCCCCCACTCAATCAACTCAATGGATATCAAAAGATACCGGGACCATATATACATCTCGATAGAACAACAACCTTATGAAAATATTGAAGGATAATTATATCAGACTTTAATTGAACCATTATAACTTATCTCCCTTCAATTCACAGATGACCTAGTTAACTAAGTATTATACCATGCAATCATTACCACCATAACATTGTAGTTTTTTGAACTTTGACTTTTCCTCAATTTTTCCTCCGCAAGATTTAGTCCCCCACACACGCAAATATACATACAGTAGACTCTCCCAAGCTTTCCCCACAAATAGTGTACTCAGTACAGTACAGTGCAAAATCCCATGCTGTCTCACGACCAATTTGTACTCTTTTCGGTCCTTACAGTACAGTACCCACCAAGGTCTATCTCTCTCTCTGTTAGCCGGCAATTCCAAACCCCGCTCCTCTTCACCACACTAGACTACTACCGGTAGACCACTCGCACACTCCATCTCACATACCATACCGCAACAAAAGCTCGGCTGGCGGTAGCAAAAATTACTTTTTCCAACATTACAATTTATGTTTTTTTTATTTTTTTTATTTCATTTTTTCTCATTTTGCGGGGTTCTCAGCAAGCACCCCATATCATATCATACCCATACCACAAATCCAAGCATATGGTACTGCACTCTACCCTCAGCTCTCCCACAGTCCTCGTGGTGGTGGAGATTTTGTGATATAACAAGGTATGATAAATAGATGATCTAGTTCAAGATTATACGGTAATATACTTGGGCCCGGGCGAGTGGTATGTCATTGGCGACATACAGTATCGTTCATGTCAGGCCGGTGTTGTGTGAATGAGCTAGTGGGCTACAGGTTACTGGCATGAAGAACCAGAACATTTGAGTACGAATTTAGTATGGGTGCTCAGATACGCACATACAATTTGCCATTCATATTTTAATCCCTGTGTTCGGGTTCTACATGCCAGTAACTTGTACATACGGTGCTATGTTGTGCTGCATATATAGCGGAATGTCACTGGGTTTATCAAGAAAAAGAAAAAAAAAAAGACCTAAACTCCTTTTTTTTCTTTTCTTTTCCCTTGTTTGTTCTCTACTTTATTGATGCTTGATTCAGTGGTATGATATCAGGGCTGTTGCCTAACAGGTATAATCGGATATAGAACTTCCAAGGGAAGGAAGAAAAGAAAAAAAAGAACTCGGAATGGAAAATTGTATCGGTGTAAATGAAGGACAATAGCAAAAAAAAAAAAATGCAAAACTGGGTATATATCTGGGCCTTTTCAGTCAAGAAACTTTGTAGGGGAAAAGATGAGAACTCCCTCACTAGGTAAATCCCAAACTAACATTTAAAAAGAAAAGACTTCCACTCAAAGCTTCCTGCAATGAGGGTGCGGTACAGTACCTTAATTGTTAGTAACTGTAAAGAGTAAAGCAAATTTGAAATAAAGAGACTCCCAAACTACCGTAATCCAGAAGCAAAATGAAAACTAGAAATAGAAAGCGCAAAGAAAAAGCGAATGCTTGCAACTCACCCCTACGCCATATCCGAGAACCAAACCGTACCTAAGAAACAAAACCAGATATGCGAGAAAAGGTAAAGTAAAAATGCTCCCAAAACACCAACAGGGAGATTCAGGAAAGAAAAGCCGAAGAAAAAAAGAAAACACCCACAAAAGAAAAGGGAAAAAATGAATAAAATGTAGTAGCTAAAGATCAGCTATTGTGACTACAAAAATATGGCAAAATGGAAAGGAAGAGAGGGGAAAAAAAAAAAAAAAAAAAATTCATAGAATATTTATCGCAATCAAAAGGAAGTGCTCGAAAACAAAAGGTACTTCAAACAAGCTCACATGAATCATCAGTTCTGGCGTGTGTAGGGCCGATTCATTGTTGCAATCTCCCGTGCTATATGAGGCCATTCCAACTCACGCTTGGGTGTACAACGATTCTTAAAAGAGATCTTCTCCTCGAACTTAAGCAGTTCATACATGAAGCGTAAATGGGGCTGAATTATGACGTTCAGGCGACGGGCACGAACATAGCAGCTAATATTCGTTAGTGATAGCTTATGAGATCTTAGCTTGAAAACCTACTAGGCTCGAGGGAGCGAGAGCTTGAGGGCCCGCATGACTTCAGCAATACATATTGTTGCTGACCGAGAAACTCCTACTCGGCAGTGTACGAGAATTGGTTCATCCGCATGGCGGCCTTCGTCTAGATGATATTAGTAAGGCATTAACACAGCGAAGAGGTTGATCAATCGGCATACCAATGAAGTCCAGGCACCGCCTGAACTGATACTCTAATGGGTCACATCCATTATCTTGCAAATCCTTAACAACCATTGCGTTATCGATTCCCCATTTACTTTTTTCTTTATCCGTCCAAGATAACTCCTCGCCGATACTCAACACACGCTTGATACCCAACGCAGCGAGTAACCCAGGGTTGTTAGCATGCTGCAAGTTCCCCAGATACATGTAGGACAAAATGCGACTAGGTAGTGACCCATCCATGCGGTGGATCCACCCAGGAGAATTGAGCACAGCGTAGTTGAGACAGTAACCCTTATCCTCAGCAGCCGCCTCAAGAACCCGATGTTCAGCAAAGCGAAGGAAATGAAGGTCCTTTTCATACGCAAAAAAGTTTCGACCTTTGGCAGTGTGCAGCTGGATCCAGGCTGAATGTGCAGGTAATCCTTCAGAATACATAAGATACGCCAAAGCTAACAGTGAAGTCTCTGTGTAGCCATCGGTGCAATGAATCAATATCCGACGGGGCTCACGAGGTGGAGTCATCGAGAGGTCACCATCGGCATCATGCGCCTCTCGATGCCTACCATTTGCAACAGATTGTATGAAACGGCAAGTGTCGATAATGCCGTCAACTTCTGTGGCCGTATACCTCGGTGGTGTCATTGTACCCGAGCCAGGAAATTCGATGCATTGCGTCGCATCTGTGTGGTCCATGATCTCACTCAAATCTCGAAGGCTTTCGATTGGGGGCATTTGAGCCAAGTCACTAGCCTCAATCAATAAACCGTATGGCGGTTCATGCTCCGGCTCGGGTGCGGTATCGGCACTAGACCCTAGCCAGACATTTTTTGAGATCTCCGTCGCCCTAGACATGGAGCACATTTCCATCCTTTCCCAGTGACCTACTAAACATTAGGTTTAGCTGCCGAGACGGATTAGGAATAGCTCACAAAAATCAATTACTTTTCCCGTCAAATTTCCTACCGAGTCTATCGTAACAATTTCTGGAAAGTATTCCTCAAACATAGAGAACGTGCCTAATTTTGTCAGTATTCCTCGATCAAGAGAATAAAATAAGAGCAGTGGCTCACTCTGGACAACAAAAGTGCTGTATGTCGGAAACCCCCGCGTTAGGTTCTTATATTGAGCCCTATAGTCTATTTGGGCGGCAGATATCCGCTTTGCAATCCTGGTGATTTCCCCGGGATCGACATCATTATCTCCGTAAACGATGATATCAGATAAACACGCAAACTTTCCCACTTGGATGTGAAAGTTACGAACATTGAAACCCTCTTTCGGATCTACAACCAGAAAACCAGTAGTTGCTGGATTTGATGGAAGAATCTCCTCTGGTGTAATAGCACCTTTCAATCTTGCGCAAGACATATCCCCAACTTTGACAATACAGATACCACGATAACAAGTAGGTGCCCTCCTCATTGATTTCTTACGGGCATAGAAGAAAGCAAGTTGCATTGAATTCTCGGGATGGAGGCCATGGGCCCAGGGAAATAGTTGTTCAATGTCTGGTAAACTTTGTCTTGAGCCAAAGTTAAGGGAAGCGGCTACACCAGCAGCATCAATGGCATGGACAGGCGGAGATTCCGAAATCAGGGGATAGCCATCTGCCGGAAACAATAGAGAACTCATATAACGATTCCCCTCTTCAGACGAATGCGACTCCTCAGAATGAGGAGAGGCAGGGGGTGTGACTGGATTCCCGTAGTTAGGGGCCCCAGATCCAGATATTGCCATGTGCTTATTCGGAATCGGGATGGGGGGGGTGGTAGAAACAGCGCCGGGCGACGGTAGGGCTGGGGTCGGAGCAGTAGTAGGCATTGGTGGAGGAGTTGGAGTGTCCCTTGGAGGTTGAATGGCAACGGTAGCCATGGTAGCCACTTTTTTATGGTGTAGAATGGTGAGAGAAAATAGAAAGTGCGGGTGGTTGGTAAAGGGATTCTCAGTTTGCTATGTGGACCTCGATGCTCGGTGACGCTACCCGGTCCAGTTTGCTCGACAATCTTGAGGCTAAACTTTGGAGGATTGACACTGGATCAGGAGGTTATGACGCCTCAATATGCTATATCTGATTGATCCGAGGGTCAGGTGAAACGGTGCAGTGGAAGCAGCAGCAGCAGGAACGGAGATCAGACTGGGTATTGGGCGGAAAGATGGAGGTGGGCGGAAGTGTTGAAGAATGAAATTTAGGAAAAATTCGGGGTGGTAGTAGGGGTGGAATAGCGGGGAGGTGACGGAGGGAGGGGGGGATATGAAGCGGAATTCGCTGGGCGATACAGCTTTTGGACGGTAATTATGGGGGAGGGGTTTTTTTTTGTGTGGTAAAGAAGAGAGATGTAGGGTGGGTAGCTGATTGCGAAAGTGACGGGTGTCCCTCTTTGGTGTGAGTGAGTGAGGGAGATGGAGACGGATAGTGAGTAGGTGTGTATGAATATCGAATGTGGGTATGTATCCTACCGTCCCACTGTAACAAGGAGATACCGAGTGGGAGGGACGCAGCTACTGGTGCCGAGACGGGGGATACGGCGCAGGTCAGTTAAAGCTGCTGCTATCAGCGAGGACACCTCCAAACCAGAGGTTTCTACAGTTCAATGCACACAACTGAGAAAACAATAAATGGCTTGAAAGAAGGGGGGGGGGGGGGGGGGTTAGTTATGGAGGAGAAACAGGAGGAGGAGTTTAAAATGGGAGGAAAGCACAGGTAGGAAAGCATGAGGAGGGGAATAGTTAAAGAAATTATGGTGGTGTTGATGAGGCGGGACAAAAATTAGCTTTGACGTCGTTGTCGTGGCCTGCCCTCTAACAGTTGGTGGGATAAGGAATGAGAGATGCGGGTTGTCTCTGGATTAACAGTCTAGAGTTTCATACCCACCCTTCTAGCTGTCTCTCACAAGTTACTGCACTTGTATGATACTGGTATGTCTAGAAGGGTTTCTTTCTTTCAAGCAACGGAGTGTATCCCAGTGGGCAAGGAATATGATATCTCTTAAGCAATACAGTGACCCGATCAACTTTAGCACAGCAAACCATTTGCTGGGCTTTACCGTGCTTTCCACTTGCCTTCGCCTTCCGTCACCCACCACACCAAGAGTGCACTTTTTCCACCATTCAGTTGCAGACAGACACAGACACCCTCCACCACACAGACAGCGGCGGGGACACAGACAGAGGAAGATTGGAGCGTAAGACACCATAGAAATTTCCCCCACCCCACTCTCTCTCTACGAGTACCGTACCTCCCCTACAGTCTCGAGACTCTTAAAAGAAAACCAAAAACCAAAAAAGAAGACCTGCACCTCCTATACCGGATTTTTTTTTTTCTGAGAAATGATTGGTCAAAGAGGGGATTGTTTTTTTTCAGTGAGGACTGTTGTTTTAGTTGTATGGTGTAACCCTCCACAACGGTACTGTCCCGTATCTACCGTATTTTTGCTTATCGCATTCGGGGGGGGGGGACTGGGGGTGACCATCCCACCACCTCTTGCTTTTTACTGCACGCGTCAAGCGAATGGATCCCTGTCTATCGGTTATTTTACTTTCAATTCTTTGTAGGTCCGCCGCTGCCAAGCGAAGACATGGATTATCCCTAGTATCATACCTATCTTCCCTACTTTGTGAACCCTGAACCCTCGTAAGGCTGGAGATGAGTTCAAGGTTGGGAGGGATATAAATATTACCCTATGATCTAGTATGGATGGGGGAGAACACCCTGATGAAGCCCAAGCCGGCACTCATGGCAAATAGAGACATTCTGTGTGGAGGCTCACAGAAAGAAGGATCAATATCACTTGAGATGTTTGAATGCTATTAAGAGACAGTAATTTCTATGAGTAGCTTAGCTTGTTTGGCGCTATTTGTTAGTATTATGACGGTTGGGAGTTAGATGCAAGATATGGTAAGCTCAGGCGATGGAAGATGAGGATGCGCTTCCCCCCATCTACTGGTATTCTGTTTGATGGAAATACCGGTAATACTGATACCGGATTGTTGGCTTTATATGAAGTATATAAGATATACTGTAACTACTTATACTTATACCGTGCTGTAATCGGGCTGCCGTGTTGAAGCCGGGCACTTGAGACAGCGATTCCCTTGCAAAAACTCCCGGCTGCAGCTCGGCCGCTCGGGGGTGGTGCAAGTATAATATGATAGAGGTAAAAGTTACCTTAAGCGATGTTCTACGGGAGGTTTACCTCCCAGATAACTTTACTCTATAAATACTCCAGCAGCTGGACCTTGCCTCGCTCCTGCACCTATGATAACACTTAGGAAAGGTCATGATATTTCTCAAGGGCCCCTACAAACAAAAAAAGCATAACCAGAGTCGTGGAAAGCACTGATGCAAATGTTTCCTCACTGCTCTACTAATTCTAGCTAAAAAAAAAAAAAGCAACCTTACAAAAAAAAAAAGACATACAACTCGTCGATAACGTGGGTTTCCGGGGTCACAACCACTCAGCTCACAATGTCTCAATTTCCGACAAGCAAACGCTTCGGTAACCCCGGCACTAAGTACAACATCAAGCATTAGCGACAACCCAAGCAGTTATCAGCCTAGTCTAAGCCCCCTCAAGGCGATGGTAAATACCGACATGTCTCAAGGTGAGGGCGCTCCCAAACACCATTTCCTCTCGATATAAGATCTCCCGACCCAGGAAACAGCCCTGCCGTCAAGGTTTCCGTTAGCCTATCTGTATCGAAGGTCTAACATTGATAGTCGATACCGGTAATCTTTCACAGCATCTAACAATAACCAAGGTTTTCCCAGGAGTGCTCACACTGACAGCCCCAGATCTGCACTATTCTGGGATTGAGTCTACTATCTCACTGTAAGCACTGCTTACACTGCTGTTACTCGTATTAGTAGGCATACTGGCCAATTTTACAAGATTTCAATGGGGATTGCTGATATTTGATACATTACAAACAGCATCCGATGCTCTGAGAACAAGTTGTACTGATGATCGAGTCTAATGACAGGGTGCTCTGCTACCGGTACTCTCTACTTGAGCGGTGATTTTGATAGAAGTGGTTGCACAGAAAATGGAATGAGCGAAAGAAAAGGTGGGAATGGCACCTCTGATCATCCCCACCTTCCTGAACAAGAACTTTGGAATGTTTTCGCGCTACCAGTATACAGTATACGCGCATGGTATCAGATGTCTCACGTTATACTCATACAAAATCGATTGGTTGGCATCAAAGCCCGTCCAAATTATTAGCCAAATGTTCTTTGTACTCGTACTCAACTGAGCACCTCAGTGGGGGTTGAAGTGAGGGGAGGGGGGGGATTGAAGACTTCAAGGGTCATTTCTGAATGTGATACAATTGCTATCTCTTCTGCAATTTCTACTGGTTGGTTCCGAGAAATTGACCCTGGTTTTTGCCCCCCAAATATGCGCATCAAATGCTCGTGCTTGTTGGGCACATGTCCGCCTCTCACGGTAACGTTGGTGATATCCCTACCTTAACTCATCTTACCTTGCTGTGTCGGAAATTCAAGCGAGAAACCCGTTGACGCCTCTAAAGCTTATTTTTGAAGCGGTTATTCCGAAACTTAACCATAAAGCTTCGACTCTTTTTTCCCATGGGGAAACTGCAAAGGTCCATTCCCGGGAAAATGTACAAACTTCCACTTTCAGGCCACACATCGGGTGCCAGATGTCTTAATCATTGCCTTTCAGCATGCTTATGGAGCTTCCTGTTACCCTTCTTAACGCAAGATTGGAAGAAAAGAAAAACCCATCAAACACGAACAGTGCTGTGCTGATACGCTCGGTAAAGGCCATCCACCGGAAGACATCGGCGGCTTAATGATGTTTTCCCAATCGCATCATGAGAGCTATCATAGCGTCACATGAATCTTCCTCCCTTATGGATCCTAAACCTCATCTTTATCTACATCGTACTCGAGTATTATTGTGTTCTTTCCTCCTCGGTACGGTGTTCCATCCGATCCAACACCATTCGGTGGCACAGCACTTTGTTTAGGCGTGTTGATCTTTGGATTAAAGTGCCCCTGGGTTACCTGTTCAGAGCAGTTCTAACCTTGCAAGTGATTTTCCAACCTTATCGATGTTTTTCTTAGGGCTTGTAGCGATCTCTCAAGATATCTCCCATATCTACTTGAGAATCATGGGCTCTCCTTGCCGGGAAATTCCCTAGCAGTAATATCCAGGCTGCTATCATAAGAGCCGGGACGATCGATGCGGAAAGCCGCGGCTGAAGGAATGTTTGATATCAGACTGAGGAAACTTCTTGAAAACAATTAATGGAATTCTAAACAGGTCTAGAGTCAAACATCTTTGAAATTCTCCTGAGTTTACCCTGTTATTGAGTAGCTAACCCCACACTTAGACCCCACAACTCGCTAATTCCTAGCTTGTACGGTAGTGGGGCAGTTCTGATTCTGCTTCAAGAATGGCTCGAGACTACCGTATAATCTGGCAAAAGTCGGATTGGAGCTAAAGGGAACTAAAGAGAAACTAAGGCAACCGAACCAACAGGAGGGAACGAAGGCCGCCAGCTTGCCACAGTTTAAACATAGAGAGCGGCGATTGGGCAGGTTCAAGAAAATCTACACTGGCGCCAATCCGACTTTCGCCAGATGATACGGTAGGCTATGGGTACCGATATTCCATTAACTCGAAACGGCTTTGGAAGCACCCTTCTTCCGGATTCCGGCTGGACATGGTGCTTCTTATTCATAATACTCGCGCCAGGTTAGAGTCTTACAGAACTCGACGGTTTTTATTATCATTAACCATACACATGCTTATATAGCGAGTTATCTGCCCCTAACGATTTATCTACTCGGATATCATATGAAACAAGAAAACCAATTTTCCCACACCTCCCAGTCTAAAGTTGATGACCCAAAAAAAATCAAAAACGGTACTCGAGTGCCCATCACATTACGAAAGGCCATCAAAAGCTAAGCCCTTTCACTCGCCTCCACAATCTTTTCTCCAGATTCGGCTGCCCGTTTTCGCTCAGACTTGCCCTCAACATGGAACTTCTGATCAACTCTTGTGACAGCGTACATCGCTACAACGACCACCTCCAATAGTGGTGTGAATACATAGAAGGACGCGCGGCTGTTGAACCAGCCTGGGTCCGTTACTGGTCGGGGCATAAAGAATGTTGATACACGAAGGGCCGTGGATAATGCTGTTTTAGTAAGTATGATTATTCATAGGGCACTATCTAAAACATGAGATGGGCAAGGGCGAAGTACTGAGAATGCTAGAAGCCGAGAGAACAATCAAGGTTTTCTCCGTTAAGTCTCCCCTCTTTCCAAAGTTCTGGCGTGGAGTGTTGGAAGGGATGAGCTTCCCAATCAGAAGCAATGGTATCGGGGCAAAGGCAAAAACGGCAAAGTAGATGGTCCCGAACTTGCGGATATCTTTCCGTGAAGGTCAGTATTAACTTTTAACCAAATAGCGCGGGACGGGGTTCTCACTCGAGTCGATCTTAAGCGTATGAGTGCTCAGAGTGTAAATTGATTGAACAGTTGTCGTAATAACTGAGAATCATATATCAGTGTCCAGCTCTTTTTCCAGCATATATATATATATATCCCTGGGGTGAGGAAGAAGCAATACCCATTGCCAACACCAGCACGATGGAGATATAGTACACCAAAAACGCCCTGTCGAGCAATCTATTTCCCACGAGTCTCGGGTGAAATGCTCTCAACAACCGCTGCGTATAATTCAAATTGATGATGTACAACAGCACCACACCCGCTGCAACAAACACATTCGCAGTGATAGCAATTTGTGCATTCCTCGGATGTGTAGCCCAAGCTATCGTACTCCCGTACTGTTGTTAGCGGACGTGGTATTTCAACCTAAAAACGGGGCAGCAAAACAAGCAATCAAGTGTGTGTATATCCGTACCTATGCGCATTGAGAATGTAACGATTCTAGCCATACAGAAGCCAAAAGCGACGGCACTGAATACGAAGAAGTGGCCCCTCCCTCGATTCTTCGTGAACAGCATCATGTGCACGACAGCGAGGGCGGCGAATATCGCGATGAATACAGACGAAACTGGTATATCTATGCTTTTGTTTGGTCTACCACCATAGCCTGCTGTCTTTGGAAAGTATGGTGGTCCCGAAGGCTGGTGGTATCAGAGTCACCGTCAGTATCCCATCCATCCATCCATCCATTCAAACAATGAGGCCGAAGGGAGAAGAACAAACAAAAAGAACAAAAAAGAAATAAAGACATACCATCATATGTCCCTGCTGTCCAGACATATTCTCAACCTTCAACCCGTAATTGCCCAAATAAAATAATCAATAGAAATCTTTTCAGAACGTCGTCGTATAATATTATACTATCCCACTCTTCTTCTCTTTCACCTCACTCCACTGTTCAAAGATGATCCGTTCGTCTTTGAGCACTAACGCCACCTTCTTTGTCTAATTATCGAAAACCCGTATCCAACTCTCTCCCCTCCCCCCTTATATATGCGAGACTCAAAAGAAAAAGATACATCCAGTAAAACAAACCCGCCTCCCACCCACCGGCTAAATAAATCCACCCACCGACCAAGTGAACGGCGCTCAGGCTAGTATTATCGGGCCGACACCGGCGAAAAAAAGCACCGATGGTTACATCACTGTCCTACCCTCCATCCCAGCTGACCAACCAGACAACAAGTTTACTTTAGGGTATCGCTGATCTCGACCCTGAAAAATGCTTAATGCTTAACCTTTCTTGGCGGTGATGACCTAACTTATTGTAGTAGACGATACTCGGCCAGAGGTATGTATGGTGCGGTATGCATCTGTCATGTTATATTGCCCTGCCTTGCCTTGTGGGGATTGGTGCGGGTAAGGTGCTGTTGTGTATGTATGTCATGGGGAACGTGGTGCTACGGTGCAGGTGCTGAGATCCGGTACCGCACGTGGAGGGGGGTTGTCGGATCGGGATTGTGCGGCGCGGGACGGGGGTGAGCGGCGTGGTGTGTGTGTGTGTGTGTGAGGAATACGGTACTGGTACTGTACGGATTATTGTCGGGCCGTGGATGTGCTGTTGGTACCGCGCTCTATCATACGATATCGGGAGTTTGTGAAGTGCTCTGGAAGCTGCGAGAAGATATTCGATGTCTTGGGTTGGTGGTCATTGGAAGAAAAAAAAGCAAATAAAGGCTTGCCTTTTTTTGGGGCGTTGGCTACGATGGACGGTATTATTCTAGGACTTTAGGGTACAAGATGCTTCTGGGCTTTGGGTTGCTGAGAAAGATGAATAAAATATCATATCATGAATAGCAGAAGTTATAATTATGACACAGATGGGGGAGGGAAGGGGGTTTTTTTCCTTTTTAGTTTTGTATTTCTTTGGAGTTCTATTTGTTTCTCGAGTGTTTTGCTGATAGATAACTTAGTTTGAGAAGCAGCGAGATGGTGAGTAGCTTCTCTTGGTATTCTGGTTTAATCAGGTAGGCATGCTCTGCTACAGTAATTATTCAGCGTTTAGAGAGAGAGAGAGAGTTCTCTTGACTCGGAGGCTAACAAGGTCGTAAATACGGCACCCTAACGCTTAAACCAGCACTGAAGAAACAAAGCAAGAAAAGATAAGATACTTCCAGAATACAATAGTCTAATCACATCCGAGTGTTTCTACCAGTTACTTAAATTTACTTGACGCTTTAATATCATTGGGGTCTAGACCTTGCATGCAGTACAAGCAGAGTAGATCCACATTGACTTGTTATGATCTTTAATGTATGTGCTCTAGCTAACAGAACGGGAAAGGGATGGATTGCTTAGACTAGCAAGGGGTTGTCGTTTTGTTACTGTATGACCGGAAAGGTCCAGTCCAATACCCATTTTGATCAACCTTGGGATGTAATTGTGATCGTTGGGGTACGTTACTGTCTTTATTTGACTGGAAAGCAGAACGCACAGCAGTAAATCTGAGAAACTACGGTACGGAGTAGATGTGAGAACGTTCCGGGCATGGGTGTCTTTAGGAACGCTGCGGAACAATAAGAAGAGAGTAACACGAACAGAGTGGCGCAAGCAGCCTCTCTGCCCTGTAGATAAAGAAATGATTGGAGCGAAGGGATGGTCGGCAAATGTCTTTAGTTTCTGGGAACGCTTGCGTTGACCACACAAGCCACATTCTGAACCCGTTCAGCAACTAAAGACAGCCGTAGGAAGTTAGAGGTTGGAATAAACTACTCACACCCGTAGCTATACTCGCACAGTACTCGCGCGGCCGAGTTGAAGTCGCGTACTGTTAGGTGCACCACCCACCTATGAGTGCGCGACTTCAACTCGGCCACGCGAGTACAGGTGAGTATGTTGGGTTTGGTGGTTAACTAGCTATTTGGAGCCAAGTTTAGGTTTTCAACGGCTTATTTTATCGTGCTGTGATCAAGATTCGGATTGTGGAAATGTTACTTCTTGGGTTAATTCCTCTCGCCTCTTGCCTTGCCGTACCGGTACTTCCAGGAAACAGAAGCTTTAACTTGGTGAATTAGGAGCTTTTATTATTATTATTATTATTATTATTATTTTTAATTGTACCTCGCTGTTATTTACCTAAGTATGATATAGGGATTTTTCCTACTATCGTAGTTACGGCGTAAGTGGGGTTCGATCTAGAGTTCTTTTATGATATGTGCTGTATTTACTGCCTCATAAGAAAGGCCGGCCAAACAACCCCTCCGGCTTGTGATATAAAACCCCCGGGTAGAACACCGTAATGAATCCTATTCATACCCGTGTTAGCCACAATGTGGCTTGTGTGCTGATATGATTGCATGTGATGCTCGTATTAATCCCCCGGCTGGACCAAATTTATTTCTGCACTCTACTCTACTGTATGAAAGCCTTCGTGTGACACTCACGGTTGGTCGAGGGAAGGCAGGGTTGTGGGGGCGGTGAGTCAGTGTGTTTGGTTACAGGGTTAGATGCGGATGCGGCACTGAAGGGGAGGGCGTAAAGTGTATATACCGGTATGATACTGTGTTGAGAACGGAAATTCTGCTAGAGGATAGTGTTGAGAGGGATGTTGGTTCTATGATATGATAGATAGGTCGGTGATTGGCCGATTGTTGTACGGGATACCCCTGTTAAAGCTATTACTCGCACTTTTAAACTGCTCTTGTAGTCTATGCTCTAAAGTACTCTGTTTGGAGTTTCTGGGGTCAGGTTTTTGTACTGTATGTACAATGCCATGTGGAATGCCATACGCCATTGGGAAGTAGCTGCCTTTGGCTATTTGCGACGTTCTCTGCTCGAGTCTAGTTTGTTTCGAATTCCCTTGGTTTTCATGGGAAGTGGGTATGACGCTTGCTGCAGTACGGCTTGGTCCAAGTAAACTAGGTAACTTAATGACTTATTTAGGGAATAAGAGTGAATATGACAGTAAGTAAGTAAATAAGCCAAGCATCGACAAACAGTGAGTTGAACTTCTATAAGGTGTCCGTCGGCACCATATCCCCCATACATATTCCCCGCTCACCACAATTTATGAAGCACGAGATGACAATCAAAGATTCCTTAGGCAGCCGTTCTTTCCGCCGTCATTCAGAAGATAGAGCTGCAGCGTAGACCAAAAGCATAATGACAATGATATCCTTAGGGAAAACATCCATACGTCAGGAGTGGATGTACGAGTGAGATTGCGTGAGCGGACTTATGCTGTTTAATAGTCTACCGGCATTACAGAGCGCTCGACTACGTTATTTTTTCAAATAGGGCTTCAACGTCCTCAGGCCCGATCTTCCAGGTAGGCGCGGCTCATAGCTTTTTTGGCAAACAATGGGGAAAAAAAAAAAATCTTTTGCCAAGCCGGCACAGGTCTTTTCATGATTTGTTACAGTGCCTCTATGTCTCTGTGATACTACCAATGAAAAGCTCTATATGTGACCAAATTAACTATACTTCTTTCATAACTTTATACTTTCATACATCAAATTTTAACGCAGCCTTCTTACTTTGAAATGCGAGGCCGAGCATTTTGCAGGCATTGGAGTCTTGCATCAAAGTGTAACTGCTCGGGGGTTTATCATACTTATTTATACTTCAAAGCCACCAAACTCACAGCTCGTAGGCTTAGGCCCTGCTTGGCTGGCACCATTTATAAGGTGTGGAAACATACTTAAGTAAGGGGAGTGTTGCCAAACAGCCAAAGCAACCATTGTAAAGTTAGAAGAAAAAAAAGTTACATTATGGTTCAGCCCTTGGATATTTAACACAGAGTTTAATAAAAGGCAGTCAACACTGTAACAAACAGGGTAAAGTAGAAGGAGAATAAAGTAGAGTGCTGTAGGGTATACAATAAATGAATGTTTTGTGTTTGTTAGAAGTGGGAAAGTTCTACTTGTGGGGGGTATGACCTAGGAGAATGGGTCACATATTCTTTTTTTTTTCTTCTCATTTCATGTTATGTAATCTTAGTTAATCGTGCCAAGGTTGCAGCGGTGGCCGCAACCCCTGGATGTTCACAGGCTCACAACCTGGGGTGCTCTAAAGAGTGCCTACCAGCTCAATATAACTTTGCGGCTCAACACAACTTTGTGGCTCACCATACTAACTTTATGGTGCAACACAACTTTGTGGCTCAATACAACTTAGTGGCTCAATAAAACTTAGTGACTCAGCATAAATTTGTTACTCAGCATAACTGTTAGGTATAATAATATTATGATCCTACAAATTTTGATAAAATAAAACCTCCACAAAGAAACCACATAGACCATACATATCACAAAATTATGCCACCAGCTCCAGCCTTCATCCTACCAAGCCAGCGGGTTGAGCCCTATGAAGAGGTTGAGAGACGAATCCAGGCAGCTATTACATTTATTCAAGCCAGACCCAATGAGCAAATCAACATCGCAGAAATTGCTTGCAGCTATGAGATTCCTATTACCAGACTTCATGGATGCTTACAAGGGCACCAGTCCAGACAGGAGCATGCTGGAACCAACTGCAAATTCTCAGAAGATTAGGAACTGGCTGTATGTCAGTATCTTAATTGTCTTGATTCAATTGGTACTAGTACCCACCTGCAAATAGTCTCTAGTTGTGCCAATGCAATTGTAATGACCTACCAGAGGGTGTCTTACAGTAAACTATTCTTACACCCATACCGGAGACTTTGAGGTCAACAGGTAAGGATAGTTTGGTTCACTATAGTAAATAACTATGCATACTATAAGATCATAGTATAAAAGGCAGGCTCAGGAAAGGCTCATGTAACAAGGCCTGAGTTACCCTGACATGAGGTCCGGGTTACCCTGCTATAAGGTATGAGTTACCCTGACATGGCACCCAAGTTACCCTGCCTAGCATTTAGAGGTACTTACTTGGGGCAGGAGGTGATCCTATAAGGATTGAGCACTCCGGTAAAATCTAAAGGCAACAAACCTGGTAGCCTTTGGGGGACTACTCGTGCCAAGGTTGCGGCGTGTGGCCGCAACCCCCGCATGTTCGCTGGCTCACAACCGGGGGCACTCTAAAGAGTGCCTGCCAGCTCAATGCAACTTTACAGCTCAACGCAACTTTGTGGCTCAACAGAACTTTGTGGCTTTAAAGACTTTTTGACTCAGCATAACTTAGTAACTGAGTATAACTTTGTAACTTAACTTGAATATTATATCAAAAGTTTACAGAATGTGGTATTCGAATTTACATTAATTTGTGCAACCTTGCATGTCGCTTAATACCCATTATAATCAGCCTTGACACCTTCTTTTTCTGTGCTTGAGCAGCACGTCTGGCTTTTCCCCTTGCCTTTATCTCATCAAGAAATGGTTGAAGCTTTTCCTTGTCCTCTCTTCTTTGATTATTTACTGCCCTATGGAGCTGTTTTGTCTGCTTTTCCACCTCTGCATCAACCCTTCTTTTAACCATTTGGCGTGCTTCAGACGCATATAACACTCCCCCCTTCTGTATCTGCCTCCTACTATGAGCCCGACTTCTTGCACTTCGAGCTTGATCGGCCGCCCGAGTATTCTCCAGATGTTCCATTGCTAAGGCACCTGACTGTGCCAATGCTAGTCCACCTTGTAGTACTAGCTTAAGACGATGCTGGAATTCTGGTGACATCTCTTGTGCTTGATCTAGTAATTCATCGCCCTGGGTCTTTAGACTTGCGATCGTAAGTGGAATGCCAGAAGGAATTCCAGAGAATTGGTTCGGAGGTATGGTAGAAGTGGGAGCTGCTTCTCGTAGTTTGGAAATGACTATACTAGGATTGTAAGGGATAAGGCCTGTGGCTTGAAAGGCAGATCGAATTGTGGATGGCTTGAAGGTCTGTTGGCGTATTGAATGAATCTTATCAAGAAATTCGCACTTGTCAAAGTCCCCACATCCCATACGTGTCGCTACCTCTACAGCTTCCGCGTGATAATGCTTGTAGGGTTGGAATACGACTACATCCAAGGGTTGAAGAAGATGGCTTGAATGAGGAGGCAGGCAGAAAACAATGATCTTATGGCGATCACAGTAGTCGATAAACTGTTTGGTGCAATGCGAGCCAAACCCATCTAGGAGAAGAAGTCGGTGAGCTCCCACTTGTCGTTTAGCAGAGAATCGTTCAAAATGGGCAAGCCATTTGATTGTCAAGTCATCATTATTGTAACCGGTGTCGGAGGTGGCGATCAAGTAATCATCTGGGATACTTGTAGCCACATACCAGGGCTCTTGATGAATCACCCCAGGAACAATAAGCATTGGCGGCAAGACAACCCCATCAGCACTGATTGTTTCACAGACATTAACTAGCTCTCTGTTTGTAGAGCTGGCAAGGTAGGCTTGGCGATTTGGATCACGTGTAATAATCCACTGGTCCCGGCCAATCCCAATGCGAAAACCAGTCTCATCAAAATTATACTGATCCCCATGCTGAATGTTGTACTCCTCACAAACAGAACGATATTTCTCAAACCAAGCGAGAATATCATTAGGCTGGTGAGCATTCTTGCGGTCAGCATCGATGGTCTGTTGCTTTCTAATAAAGTATTCTGGATGACGCTGGAGAAATCGTGGTGCCCAGTGGTCACCTATCAGAGGTGCTGGCTCTGGCCCAGTATGCGCAGATTGGAGAATCGCATTGGCACAGCTTGAAACCATTTGTAGTCGAGCACTTGTGCCAATTGTGTCCAGACGGTCAAGGTACTGACACACTGCCAGTTCCTGGTCATCTGAAAGCTTACGGTTGGTTGCTGGACGCTCTTGTTTCGACTGGCGGCCTTGTAGACGTCTTCGAAGTCTGGTGACTGGAACCTCGTATGTACGTGCAATCTCAGCAATATTCACCTGGCCTGGGGGGTCCTCATTTTGCCTTGTTTGAATGAAGGTGACAGCAGCCTGAATCCGTATTTCAATATCCTCATAGGGCTCCACCCGCTGGCTTGGTAGGACAAAGGCTGGTACTTGTGACATTGTTTGATGGTGTATGGGTCGTTCTGGATGGTGATAAGAGAAGCTTCTATTTTATGATTTGTTTTAAGCCTCAAAATTCTGCTGAGTCACAAGGTTCTGCTGAGTCATAAAGCAATGCTGAGTCACAAAGGTATGCTGTGTCACAAATTTACTATGCTAAGCCACAAAGTTGTGTTGAGCTGTAAAGTTGCATTGAGCTGGCAGGCACTCTTTAGAGTGCCCCCAGTTGTGAGCCAGTGAACATGCGGGGGTTGCGGCCACACGCCGCAACCTTGGCACAAGTATAGGAGGAGCTACAGGGCTCCGAATGGCCCAGAATTTTACAGAGGTATTCCTAACACCCCCCTGCGGCCCCAGTGTAAGGACCGCATGTCATGGGCTTACAGTTGTTGTTGAGTTGCTCCATTCCTTACAAAAGGAACTGAGTGGAGGCACTCTTGTAACACCGTATAAGTTGTCATCGTCCTTCCGACCGGATGCTGTCCATAGGATATATGAAAGGGCATAGGGTGTGCTCCAGAAGAAGGGCTATCTTCTGGTACTGAATATGTGTAAAACGGACAAGAACTGAAGGAGTTACTCAGGTAATACCGGAAGGGTAGTCCAGAGCCTCCTGGGTAGTACCGGGGTAGCCTGGAAGATGTTGAAGCATCTCCAGGCAGGTGAATTGCACATAGATACAACTCGTGCCCAATCACTGTAAGACTATTGTGGTTGTTTGAGAACTCTAAGAGCATGATTCTTATCACAGTAGGGGTGCTTTCAGGGAGTTGACTGTGGGTAGCGCCCACCAGGCCAATCACTAAGGTACCCCACCAGTAGAGCTGAGTAGACTTTCCTCTCAGGCAAAGACTTGACTAGAATGAAGTAGAATGTTCAGCTCAATCGTGAAAGCTATGTCTACTAAAGGCTTGCATAGATGAAATGCATATGGGTATGAGAGTTCGTAAATGGTATATCTCCTTAGTTGCATGATAGTTTGTGTTATGATCGGCTATATGATCTCTCCTTTCTTATATCTTGCAACAGGCAACAAGCCTATAGGTAGCTTTTCCCTAGAGGTAATACTTACCTATCTCTTATTGTATTCTCTTTCCTTTGAGAATTCTTAATACTTGTTATCTTGCACTACATCTTAGATATTGACCATTGCCAATACTAAGTCCTTATAGTGCTAACTAGTATTCTTTCTGTCTTCTTCTTTGTGATGGTTGACCTTCGTTGTAAAGAGCGTAAAGGTGTTTTATTGATAACTTATAAGATAGGAAATAACTTAGGTGGTTGCGTGAAGAACTAACTATCAGGTCCTACTGACCTCCTTATATAGTTCTTCCAGCAACCCGCTTACAAATCAAATGAGTCACAACTGTGACTCATGCATTTACGTAACATATAACCTCATGACCATATTTGGTCATGCGCGAAAGTCCCATGACCTTAAGGGGGTCATGTGCGAAACCTCATGACTCATATAAACGAAGTCATGCCTCTTAATCCTCATGACTCATAGGCGTACCTATGAGTCAATGCTCAGCATACCAATCAAATTCAAACATAACAACTATGACTCACAACTGTGAGTCATGTGAAACCCTATGACTCGTACCTGAGTCATAGTGTAAAAACATATCATCGTATGACTCAACTGAGTCATGTGAAAAACCTTTTAACAAATGAAATACTATGACATACAATTGTATGTCATGTGAAACTATTACAAACCATGCCGGGTTTGTAATAGTTTGCCACTAGCATGTCAACAATATGAAGAGTTTTTCTCCGGTGGTCGCATTAGAGATGCAGTGCTGAAACACTTGATGTCAGAAGGAGATTTAGCCTGAGTGACCAACATCCACAAAGGAATAATGTCCTGGGTAATGTGTGTTGGCCAGCCTAGAGGAGACGGGTGTGCTCATGATTAAGTTAGAGTAGTGATGGGTGGGAACTGGTAGTATATGATATTCTACTTAAACTATATGTGAGTCCCACTCTACTCTGGCAATCATCTACCTCTCAAGAAACTTACTGAGTGAAGCTGTGGCTTAATGATATTAAGTTTTACTGTTTTGATTCTTCTTTACTCTACTGTTGATTATCGCTTTTAATCTTTGAGTCACTTCAGTGCAGTTGCGAACTTGGGATCCATCTTCCCTTAGGGCACACCCATTACAGTATATCATTAAGTGACTTCCTCGCTTAACTCTCTTAAACTTGTTGCTACAAAACCTTCCTACGTTGACATATTTGAGTACAAGTCACTTGTCTGGTACAAGAAGCATCGGGTGGAAAGAATTATATCTTTTGAAGTTGGTTTTACTGACCCTGCAGTACAGGAACATGCTGCCCAAACCCTACGAGCCAGTATCTTCGCGGATCTACGGGGTTTAGAGTGGGAACCTGTGCCACTATTGCTTGAAGCGGCTCTCATTGAAGTTCCTCAGGCATGTCAAGAATTGGTTGTTGTGGACCTAAGGGCCCTCATACAATCCTTTTCCCATGATGCTGAGTTTACCGAGATGATGAGTGTTGACAGTCAGGGTATCAGCTTTGCAGACTTCACATGCGAGTATGTTGAACCATATATCCTTCGGGAAATCGGTCATCAATTTCACGTGGCTCAGGAACAGTTACATTTCTGGAATGAGCAAAGGCAAGCTGCATTTCATCAGGATATGGTGAACATAGTACGGAGTTGGATGTTGGATCAACAGGCTATATTTTGTGAGCACATCCAAAATGCCAACTCGCTAAACACCAGGATCAGAGCTCTAGAGAAGGCAATCCAAGGCAGATATGCAATAGACTCCGATAATGACGCAATTATGAGAGATGCTCCTCCCCTTCTATTAGTGCTTACTGAAAAACATGCACCTAACTTTGCTCTGAAGCTTCATGAAATGTTGCAGAAGGCAGAAGAAAGGCAATTTCTCACCCCTTTAGGAATACGAGAAATCAGTAACGATTGGGAAGAGCAGTTCTCTTGGGAAGCCTCACAGGCTCCATCCAACCCACCCTGAAGAGTACAGAGGAGTAGAGATAATAGTCCCTCTGGGGCACTACGTCCTATGACTAGGCCCATGCCAAGGGTAGAAAGAAGGACAAGGTGGACACCACTAGTCGGAGAAAATTCAACGACTCTTTCAGGAGCCAGGAATACCCCGACAGTTGCAGTCTGACCACCCACAGTGGAGAGACCTTTTGGTAGCGCAACGCCAGTTCCTACAGGACAGGTACCACAGATGCTGGCACGCAATACTCCTGCAGTAATTCCATCAGCTCCAGGACCTAAGCCTTCAGGCAGCAGTTTTGGTCAACATCTCGGGGTCCTGAGGGCTTGGGCGCAGTCATTTGCGAGTGATTGTTCCCCTACTTGTTGGGTTGAGGGAGGGTCACCTTTTTGAAAGATGCTATCACCATGTCGACGGGTGTATTAAACTTCCTTCACAGGCAGTTAGACACCCAACAGGACAGAGTACGTCAAGAGAAAGGAGACCTGAAGTTGAAAAAACCCCATGTGATTACTGTGGTTCACTTTGCCACCAAGGACTCTCACTTGCACCAGAGACTTGTTTGGAATACCAACAATCCTGGTTCAAACCTGGGCAAGCAATGGGAACTCCGAGTCAATCAGATAGTACTCACTTACCCCCTCTAACACTACACCCAGTCCCACCATCCAGGGGTGGTTCCCATTTTAGTGGACTGGGTAGTTCGGAGGAATCTTTTGATGGAAATGATGTTCTGGGGGGAGATGGAGGTAACATACCTCCTACAGGTGGAAACGCTGGGGCTGGAGGAGATCTGGGTGATTCCAATTCCTCTAGCAGCTCAGATGATGATGCTGACTCCCTCCCCGATCTTGAGTAATTCCTTGGATGATGTAAGTCAAACTGGAATGACTCAAAGAAGAGATGCTATGACCACAGAACTCATAAGCTGGCCAAATTCTTACAGTCATGTAAGAAGGAAAGCAAGACAGCTTCCAAGGTAAAGCCTAAGAAACCTGAGTAATTGGGTGATGTTAAGGCTTTTACCAGAGACGTTAACAACACTCTGAGGTTCCTTAGTGATGTGGAAATCAAGTTTAATTATTTCCATGAGTCTGTCACTGAAGACATGGATAAGATTAGCTTGATTATCCCTCTCTTGGAAGGTTCTGCCAAAAGCTGGTATATGGGTCTCCACTGTTACATTAATGAGGAGGCTGCCCAATGAAGTAGAATGCCATTTAACCCAGACAATGAGCTACATACCTGGGAAGGATTCCGCTATCATCTGGAAACCAGTTTTGGAGGACATGCCGATCAAGATTGCTCTTTAGCCGAGTGGACCTCTTTGGAGATGAAACCCAGACAAGTAGATAAGTACTTGGACAAGGTCATTGATCTAATGACTAAACTAGGGTACACAGATGGATGAGCAGTGAAAGACAAAGTGCGTATCGGTATTACATCAGAACTGCGGACAGCCCTAGCTCAGAAGAACCCCCATCTCGAGGATGTCAATGAGTACCTCGATCTCCTAAGGAAAACTGGCCATGACTTGGAGGACAATACACACTTTAGCCGGACAGTGGTTAAGAATAAAGAATCCAGTCATGATAAGAGTGAGGACAAGCATTCCTCAAAGAAGCAACAGAAGAAGGGAAAGGGTTCAGGTAAGCAGAATCCCAAACCTGCTAACTCTTCGGGCAGCTATCAGTCAAAGCCAGAAAATTTAGAGTATTCAATTACTCACAAGAATATTCCTAGCACACTCCTTGACAAGCACTGAAAGTTAGGCCAATGCACCAAATGTGGACAACCAGGTCATTTCTGGTGGAAGTGTACCTTGGTTACTCCAGTTGTTAGCTCTTCCAAGCCAGCCAAGGCATGCAAGTGATCTGTGGAAGAGGCGGGCCATACATCTGGTCCCTCTAACAAAGTTAAACGCATTGAGGCCCCTCCTGCTGTTACTAGAAAAATTCTTGAAGTCCGTGAATCAACTCCTCAGATAATAGAGGTTGATACAGATGCTTGGGACTAGGTAAGTAACCCTCTGAAGTGAAATTAGTTAGCAACTAACAATTCCCTAGGCCAACGATGGCACGCTAGGGTGATAAACTTGATGGACTAGAGATGGACAAGGTAAGTCCACCCTCCGAAGACTATGTATAGAAAGCTAAATTTGACTAGGCTCAGTGGAGTCAAGGATGGGAAAGGTTTTCTTATTGGTTTTTGGTATTAGGGGTTTTCTCTCTGTTATGTGTCTATTGGGTTTTCCTTATTATATTCTGTCTGGTTTTTCTTGGTTTGTTTGGATCCGGTTTAGTTATATTTACATCAGGCGGGACTTGATTATATACAATGAAAGTTATTTCCAAGTTTACCTGAGGAGGGTTTAGTACCCAAAATCATGCTGGCATGATAGTAAACAGCACTACTTATTTTGACTCATAATTTAAAACTTAACTGTTTGCAAAACACTTTAAACTTAACTGTGATTAACCTATTTTGACCTCTCTTGTATTGAAGGACGAGAGATCCCATACCCTTACTTACCTATTAACATTATTGATACTAGAAATGTTTGGCAAATAAAGAACCAGAAAGTGGCAGAGACTCTCAGGTCCCCCATGACATATGAAGTCTATCCGAGTACAGGTTAGACTTGAGTGGCAACTGAATACAAAAGGGAGTAGTGCGGAAGCAGTACTACTCCTGGATAGTGGCGCTATGGGAGCTGTGCTTAGTAGCAGATGGGTAAAGGACACTCAAATGCCTTGTATCTGAAGGAAGACTCCTTCCCCTATATTAGATGCAAGTGGGAACAATATCCCAGGATCAGGTCTCCATTATACCAAGGCAGTAAAGATGACAATAGGAGATCACTCCAATAAGATGAGCTTTGAGATTGCAGAAATGCCAGAGGGCAAAATTGATGGGTATCTTCCGATGTCCTGGCTCTCTGAGCATAACCCGGACATTGATTGGGAAAAGGGTATACTGGCCTGGCAGTCAGCATACTGTAAGGCAAACTACCTAGCTGGATGTGGTTACCGGTGATTAGAATTTATCACTGAGGAAGAAATGATGGCTGAGGATCAAAAATCTGTCCATCTCCTTGGGATGGCTAAATTCTCAGATGAAGATGGGAATGATATCGCGATAAAGCTCCTCCCAGAATATAAGGACTTTAGTGATATTTTTAGTCAAGAAAGGATAGAGTCCTTACCGCAGCACTCTAAGTACGATCACAGGATTGAACTACAGGCAGGAATGACTCCTCCTTTTGGTCTGATCTATCCCCTCTTAGAGAAGGAACTGAAGGCACTCTGAGAGTACCTTGATGAGATGCTGGCAACTGGAAAGATCAGGAGATCTAGCTCACCAACTGCTGCTTCTATATTATTTGTACCAAAGCTAGATGGTACACTACAGTTATGTATTGACTACAGAGGACTGAACAAGATAATCGTGAAGAACTATTATCCCCTCCTGCTAATGAATGAGCTGAGGGATTGACTTGGGAAAGTGACGGTATTTACCAAGTTAGATCTGAAAAACAGTTATTACCTTTTGTGAATGGCAAAGGGTGAAGAATAGAAGACTGCTTTTCGTTGTCGGTATGGCTTGTATGAGTATACCATGATGCCTTTTGGGTTATGTAACGCACCATCTACTTTCCAGAGTATGATAAATGATGTATTTAGAGGTCTACTAGATGAAGGAGTTATTGCTTATATTGATGATATCCTGATCTACTCAGAGACTATAGAGGAGCATGTCACTCTAGTTAGGAGAGTAATGGAAAAGCTGCGAGAAGCAGCCTTATGTGTTAGCATCAAGAAGTCAACCTTCCACCAGAGAGAAGTTGAATTCCTAGGGTATAAGATATCTGATCGTGGGATATCGGTGATAATGGAAAAGGTAGAATCGATCAAGAACTGGTCAAGTCCAAAGAGCATCATCAAAGTACAAAGCTTCATGGGCTTTGCTAACTTCTACTGAAGGTTCATTAAGGGGTTTAGCAAGATAGCAAGGCCATTGACAGACCTGATGAAGAATGACATTAAATAGGACTGGACACCAGCCTGCACCAAGGCTTTTGAACAATTGAAGGAGTTGTTTATATCCAGCTCTATTCTAGCACACTTTGACCCTAACCGGCCAACAAAGTTAGAAACCGATGCAAGTGACTTTGCGTAGGATGCTGTTCTGTCCCAGCTCTGTGAGGATGAGAAATGGCACCCAGTGGCCTATCATAGTAGGAAGTTCATACCAGCAGAGGTGAATTATGATGTCCATGATAAGGAAATGACCGCGATTGTGGCAGCATTCAAAGAATGGGATCATTTACTGAGGTCTGTCACTGATCAAATTGTTATATACACTGATCACAAGAATCTTGAATATTTTAATAGTACCACGATACTGAATAGACAGCAACACCGCTGGGCGAAATTCTTACTACTGTTCAATTTTAAGGTTATCTACCATGAAGGTAGGTTGAACAAGAAGGCAGATGCATTGTCAAGGTGTAGGGACTACCGCCTTGAAGGGGGTGGTAATTCTCAACCGAACCTCGAAATAACCTTTTTCCGACCTGGTCAATGGGTTGTAAATGAGGAATGGGACATCTTGCGACTACAGGTATTACAATCTTGCCAAGGCTATCAGTTACAATCTTCCTTTTTGGAAGCGCTTAAGAAAGCAACCAGTGCAGATGACAAGTACATGAGCATATTCAAGTCAGTCATAGGTGGGCAGAAAGATGTTGACCCTAGTTTTTTGGTAGAGAAGGACTTACTACTCTATAAGAATAGGTGGTACATACCCGAGGCAAAAGGGTTGAAGCAAACAATCATGGAGGCAGAACATGATTCCTGTATTGCAGGACATTTTGGGACATACAAGACAGTTGGACGGATCAAGGCAAACTTCTATTAGCCAAAGATGGATGAGCACAACATGGAGTATGTGCGTACTTGCAATACATGTCAAAGGAGCAAGACAGTCTGGCATAAGAAATTTGGATTACTTGAACCAACTGAGGTGCCAATAAGACCATGGAATGATATTTCCATGGACTTCATTGTAGCATTACTGGAGTCTGAGGGATATACAAAGATATGGGTCATTGTTGATCGATTCTCGAAAATAGCTCACTTTATACCATTGATAATGGAGGTGTCTATAGAAAAGTTGGCATTAATATTCCTGAAGAAGATATGGCACCTACACAGGCTCCCAGAATCGATAATCTCAGACAGAGATAGCCGATTCACCTCTAAGTTTTGGGTAAGCTTGATGAAGTTACTACAAATCAAGCTTAATATATCAATGGCTTTCCATCCAGAAACTGATGGGCAGACTGAATGGGTGAAGCAGACTTTGGAACAATATCTTTAGAGCTATTGCTCATATCAGCAAGACGATTGGGTGTCTTTGTTACTATTGGCAGAGTATGCATACAATACTTCTACCTCGGAATCCACTAGGACTTCTACTTTTGAGATTAACTATGGATTCAACCCTCGTACAAACTGGTCAGGCATAGTCCCAGATAGCCAAGGGATTCATCCAAGCAGTGAGCTCTTGGTACGGAACTGGGAAGGTTCATGGCAAGAGGTCAGAGAAACCTTATAAGGGGCACAAGAAAGGCAATGGAAGTGGCATGACCAAAAGAGGCTACCATCTCCAGAATATGTTACAATAGGAGATGTGACCAATGGAGTTGCGAGAAAGGCTGACTGGGTAATGTTGAACCGAAAAAACATCTGGACAAAGAGGCTGATGGAGAAGTTAGACTACTGAATGTTTGGCCCATTTGTGGTTGAACAAAAGGTAGGGTCCCAGGCCTATGAGCTCGAACTTCCAGCTCGTTGGTCAATCCATCCTGTATTCAATGTCAGTCTACTGGAACCATACCGTGATGATCCAGTAGGTAGGCCTCAGAAGGAAGTTCTGTTATCAGAGATAGTAGACAATGAGTCAAGCTATGTGGTTGAAGCTATCCTGGATAGTCGTTGGTATGGCGGGATAAAGATGAGTTCCCACCACCATTTTGTTCAATACTTAGTAGCATGGGAAGGTTATGGACCAGAGGAGAATTCATGGGAACCTTTCGAGATGCTAGAAGGAACGACCATGGAGGCCCTTAATGATTTTCACCGGAGTTATCCATCCAAGCCAAGGGATCACCGCATTGTGGATGTACTGAAGCCGAGAAATAAAAGACATCGCTAATAGTCTGGGATGGACCTTAGAGAAGAGGGGAGTTGTGTAATGACCTACCAGAGGGTGTCTTATAGTAAACTATTCTTACACCCATACCAGAGACTTTGAGGTCAACGGGTAAGGATAGTTTGGTTCACTATAGTAGATAACTATGCATACTATAAGATCATAGTATAAAAGGCAGGCTTGGGAAAGGCTCGTGTAATGAGGCCTGAGTTACCCTGACATGAGGCCTGGGTTACCCTGCCATAAGGTATGAGTTACCCTGACATGGCACCCAAGTTACCCTACCTAGCATTTAGAGGTACTTACTTGGGGCAGGGGGCGATCCTATAAGGATTGAGCACTCCGGTATAATCTAAAGGCAACAAACCTGGTAGCCTTTGGGGAACTATAAAAGGAGCTACAGGGCTCCGAATACCCCAGGATTTTACAGAGGTATTTCTAACAACCCCCTGCGGCCTCAGTGTAAGGACCGCATATCATGGGCTTACAGTTGTTGAGTTGCTCCATTCCTTACAAAAGGAACTAAGTGGAGGCACTCTTGTAACACTGTATAAGTTGTTGCCATCCGTCCAACCGGATGCTGTCCGTAGGATATATGAAAGAGCATAGGGTATGCTCCAGAAGAAGAGCTATCCTCTGGTAGCAAATAGTATGTGTAAAACGGACAAGAACTGAAGGAGTTACTCAGGTAATACCGGAAGGGTAGTCCAGAGCCTCCTGGGTAGTCCCGGGGTGGCCTGGAAGATGTTGAAGCATCTCCAGGCAGGTTAATCACACATAGACACAACTCATACCCAATCACTGTAAGACTATGGTGGTTGTTTGAGAACTCTAAGAGCATGATTCTTATCATGGTAGAGGTGCTTTCGGGGAGTTGAATATGGGTAGCACCCACCAGGCCAATCACCAAGGTACCCCACTGGGGGAGCCAAGTAGACTTTCCTCTCAGGCAAAGACTTGACTAGAATGAAGTAGAATGTTCAGCTCAATCATGAGAGCTATGTCTACTAAAGGCTTACATAGATGAAATACATATGGGTATGAGAGTTCATAAATGGTATATCTCCTCAGTTGCATGATAGTTTGCCACTAGCATGTCAACGATATGAAGAGTTTTTCTCCTGTAGTCACATTAGAGATGCAGCACTGAAACACTCGATGTCAGAAGGAGATTTAGCCTGAGTGACCAACATCCACAAAGGAATAATGTCCTGGGTGGTGTGTGTTGGCCAGCCTGGAGGAGATGGGTGTGCTCATGATTAAGTTAGAGTAGTGATGGGTGGGAACTGGTAGTATATGATATTCTACTTAAACTATATGCGAGTCCCACTCTACTCTGGCAATCAACTACCTCTCGAGAAACTTACTGAGTGAAGCTGCAGCTTAACGATATTAAGTTTTACTGTTTTGATTCTTCTTTACTCTACTGTTGATTATCACTTTTGATCTTTGAGTCACTTCAGTGCAGTTGCGAACTTGGGATCCATCTTCCCTTAGGGCACCCCCATTACAGCAATCCTAGCATATGGTCAAATAGACTCTGAACATGCATCATGAGTTGGTGATCACTGAGCACCTCACTTTCTCAACCAGCATCCTGAATACTATATTTGTAAGCAGAAAACTATCAACGCAGACCAGAAAAATACCCAACCCAATAATATTTGTACTTGGTTTGAGAAATACAGTCAAGTATGCCAGGAGTACAATATTCAACTACAGGACCAGTACAATTTCAATGAGACTGGTTTTTGTATTGGGATTGACCATGACCAATGGATCATCACACAGTATCCAACCCGACAGTCTTATCTTGGCAGCTCAACCAATAGAGAGCTAGTCACTATCTGTGAGACTATAAGTGGTGATGGAGTTGTTCTGCCTCCTATGATTATAGTTCCTGTTATCATTCAATAGGAGTCTTGGTATACAACTACAAGTATATCAGATGATTACCTTCTCACCACATTGGACACTGGTTACAACAATGATGACTTAACCATGAAATGGCTTGTACACTTTCAATGCTTCTCTTCCAAATACCAGATTGGATCCTATCAACTTCTGTTGCTAGATGGCTTTGGCTCGCATTGCACAAAGCAGTTTATTGACTACTGTGATAACCACAAGATTGTGGTGTTCTGCCTACCTCCTCATTCAAGTCATCTTCTCTAGCCATTGGATGTTGTTGTATTCCAGCCCTATAAGCATTACCATGCCAAGGCAGTTGAAGCAGCCACATGGATGGGATGTGAGAAGTTTGACAAAGTGGAATTCCTGGACCAGATTGATTCAATTCGCCAATAGACATTCAAACTATCTACGATTTGATCAGCTTTTCATGTAACCAGCATTATTCCCTTTAACCCTTCTCTTATTATTTCTAAGTTAAGAGAAGCAGTTCCTATATCAAGCTTTCCGGCTGATCACCTTCCTGGATCCACCTCTACTAGCACTATTCCTCTTACAATTCCTTGCCTGAGAGCTCAGGGTGAGGAATTGCTGCGCAATGTGAAAGATATGTCACTGAACTTCCAACTCCATCTTAAGCTTGTTCTCCAGGGTGGACTAGCACTTGCCCAATCAGGTGAATTGGTAAAGGAGCATATGGAAAACACACAAGCTGTAGAGCAAGCCCAAAGTGAAAGGTGGGGAGCTCAAAACCGAAGGCAAATGCAAAAAGGTGGAGTCCTATATGCATCAGAGGCACACTAAATGGTTAAAAGTAGAGAGGTGGCTGAGGTCAAAAAGGCAGAAAAACAATTGTGTAAAGAACAAAATGCGAAAAAAGGTCTGATACTGCTGCACACAAATCTTTTCTTGATGAGATAAAGGTTGCATATAAAGCCAGGTCTGCTAGGCAAGCACAGTACAAGAGATTGTCTAGGCAACTATTACAAACCTAGCACGGAAAAAGGGTTTCACATGACTCATAATTATGAGATCATAGGTTTGTAATGGTTTCACACACATGACCAATTAGGTCATGTGAGTTTCACACATGACTCACATTTGCAGGTCATAGTTGTTATATTTGATTTGATTAAGCAATAACTCATTTGAGTTATATGATTGTTTTGCACACATGACTTGTTTGGAAGTCATGTGAGTTTCGCACATGACCTATTTAAAGTCATGGGATTATTATGTTCCGCAAATGTATGAGTCACAATTGTGACTCATAAAATAGTTATTGATTTGTAAGCAGGTTGTGAGAAGGACTATATAAGGAGGAGGATACAATGTAGTAGTTAGTTCTTCACACAACCACCTAAGTTATTTCCTAGATATAACTATGTGACTTTATGAAACACCTTTATGCTCTTTACTAAAGAACATCTCGAAGATATCTTCCTTGTAGGACAAGGAAGAAAGTGAATGAATAGCTTAGTCTTAGGAAGGCTAAGTAAGGATAAGAATTTAGTCTTAAGAAGATTAAGTACAAACAAAGAATACCAAGTTAAGTATTAACCCCATTACAATATCAAATAAAGATTGATATAACATTGTTGCCTGTTGCTTGGTTGTATACTAGGAGTGATAGAATAAGCGATCCTAACAGCAACAAGCAAGGTTGCAGAACTGAATGTATATTAAAGCTCTTTTATTATAATTTTCCAGTACATACTTCAAATGTTATATTTATCTCCCAAACTTGAACCAGTTTAAGCCACATAGTTATGTTGAGCCACCAAGTTGTGTTGAGCCTCAAACTTAGGATAGTAAGCCACAAAGTTAAGCCACAAAGTTATGTTGAGCCGCAAAGTTATGTTGAGCTGACAGGCACTCTTTAGAGTGCCCCAGGTTGTGAGCCTACGAACATCTTGGGGTTGTGGCCACTGCCACAACCTTGACATAATTACCTCTCAAAAGGCAATTCATAAGGTTTTCAAACACAGCATTTATAAGGCTGTGTTGCCAAATGGACAAACCTTATGAAATCCCTTTTATAAGGAAAACCCTTTCAAATTGCATTTTGTAAGGTTTTACCTTACAAATGGTGCCAGCCAAGCAGGGCCTTAGAATGTTAAAAATTTGCACTGGTAGCTTACCTTTGTTTTTTTTCTCTACATATATCTCTTGGAATTGAAATGCTAAGGCTCATGACAGGGTAAACAGTAATGGCCGAACAGTGCTTTCATGGGCTGAAAGGAACAAGCAAGAATAATTCGTAAATTTATAATGGCAGCGGAACATCACCCCTCATATGGCGAGAAAAATGGCCAAGGGCCATACATATGGGCTGTTACAAACTCACGGGTGTGAGTATCATGGTTGCTATGTACCAGAACCGTATGTTAGCACATAAACTTAACATAAGGTACCCCTTAGTAACTCATGATTGGGCGAGTGAAATGAAAGTTTCCCATTATTTACCCTATGTCCTGATTGTCTCAGAAATTACATAACTTGGGGGGTGTTTTTATCTTTTTTTGGTCACTTGAGACTAATATTTCTAACTTTTATAAGAAAATTTGAGGGACTGCTTGCAGGATGATAGGGCTTCGCCCAAAAAAAAACGCTCTTTTGACACCTGCAGGGCAGTTTGTGGGAGATGGAATGAAACAGCTAATTAGAAGCATTGGCTGGACATGCATGACAAGGAATTATCCCTTCCATCGTTCCCGTTTTTCAGGCCCAGGCACACCTCAAATGGTGTGTAGATAAGATCTTAGTCTTACAAGAATAGGTAAAGAAAGGTCAAGTCCGCCGTGACCGGGCCAATGAATTACCAGAGAATATCGACGACCCACGCTCGCCACTCACTACTGGTATTGAACCTCACTACCCAGTTAACTTAGGGTGCGAGTGGGCTCGAAAACGAACGAAGGGATATACATCTTGAGACCATTATAATACAGTATATCAATGGCCCGGAATGAGTGAAGGCTACGAAGGGGTTTTGAGGGACTTCCTGCGTTTATATTATGCAGTGAAAAGTGGTGTTATCTAGACGACATTGGGGCTGGCTATGATATGGGCTAGTTGCGTATTTTTAACGCATTGGTAGATACTTACTTCAATTGGCTCTCGAAATGTACAGCAGTTTATTATTCGGTGGATTTCCTTATCTCTTGCATCTTTACCATTATGTCTGTAGGATGCGTATTTCAGGGATTAGTGTTTATATAAGTAACTTGCATATGAATGAGGGGGTTGGCGGTTTAGAACTGCTCTGGTTTACCCATCAGCTACAATTTTCCCTTTCGATTAGTTAGCATTTACCGCTCCTTAGGCAGGGCCTTTTTCAGGTTGTTGTATCAGGCATCATCCGATTTTTTTTTTTAATTATCGTCTCTCCCTGCAGCCCGCAAGACCGACATGCAGCTTGCACATTTATATAAATTTTATACGATATCAACAACCAACAACAACCAACAACCTCTACTTACCAACTAGTATAAAGGAAGAAATACTAACCCCAACTATCCTCCCTCTCCCCTCCGCACAGAGTGCGTTACGAGCATACCAGGCTAAAACGGCCCACCAAATTTCATGGAAACTGAAGAGTGCACTTAAGCCCTACTTTCCCACCTACGATTTCCGAAATATCATTGCACAGCCCTGCTCCTCGGTAATATATGTTAGGCTACCCTTTCCGAGATTCGTGAGAGCCTTGTGCTAGCCTCGTGTATCCTTACGGCTTTAGGAACGTGGATGCGGGATCATGGAGTGTCACTCTGCTATAGTGCCAGGCGCCGTTCCCCACTGTTGGATGGGGAGGAGGTTTTATGGCAGCCTTATTTTGGTAGAGTGTTTGTTCCGTCATAAACAGGTAATTATGCAGGCGGGGCCCCTGGCGTGTATTTCTGTCTCCCAAGCGTACTGTAGCCATTGTTCTGCCACTGCTGCATGCTATCTCTTCTATCGGTTTAATGCCGAGAGCGTAAGTGGAGGGTACGTAGCGGCACTGTTTCAAATAATATAGCCTCCGGGAAAACTGTTGAGGAAACTTGAGAGCTGCAGCAAATATTACGGTATTGAATGGACCTCGTATGGTTTACCGGTAGTAAATATTCATACCCGACTATTTGCAGAAGAAGAAGAAAAAGTAAGCTTGCAATCATGCAAGGCGATCAATTATGAAAGAGTAGGTTTATTGCAAATGACCACTGGCACAAATTTATTCACTTATTTTCGTACCAGAGGGCCTGTATAAGAGCATTCAATATTTGCAGTTACTTGATTGTGTTACAAAATCGTGCAAAACAATTCTTTTTTGCTAACTTAGCCCAAAGGCAGTGCGCCTCCATCCCTGTATTTGGTCAGCAGTGAGCTTATAGCGGAGGGGTAACTTATTATACTACAAAATTCACGACTTATTATAATCTTGTTCAAGGCATTTTGTCTAAGTCTCAAGTTGGGCGTCCTGGGTAGTTGAGTTATTGCAAGCTAGAACATATGGGGTGTGGGGGATTTCTGCATTATTGCCATTTCCTAGAATAGTAATACCTACCTAGGAAGCAGGTGAAGCGCTTTATAGTAACTAGGATAGATATTGGCTCTCTACGCATCATCATCATCAAGCATAAAAAATAGGCTAGCCACTACTTTTGACTAATGGTCTCTCGTTTCACTGATCATCACTCGCACACGCTCCCCTTGTTTAGTGTAAAATCGTGATGTTCGACTTGAAAGTTAGGCGCAATTTCCTAGGCGAGATTGTCACAAATCATATATATAAATTGTGGCTCTCTCTTCAGTTATACTCTTATCAATGGTGAAGATCTCTACAGCGGTGCTCGGGTTGAACGGCCAAAATATTAAATACCGAGGAATTGAGAACTATAACTTTACTGTATGGATGACTGCACAGATTATCATTGATCCCGTAATATAATGCTAATAACGTTTTTGCCATTTTCATTATTCCTGGCACCTGGAGTGTGAGCATATCCATGCACTCCCCGGCCGTATGCTTGTTGGGGTTAATATTTGGAATGGCCGACTGTATTTCTGTATTGTGGGATCTTAGAAAGTCTTGATATTTGGATGATACTAAGTTACTCCATACCCCTTTTTTTTTTCTATCAGTCCTCTCTGCTGAAAATTTTAAAGAATCTCCCTATAAAAACTAACAGGAAACCAATAAGGCTAACATTAGCCCCCACCGCCACTTTGGTGAAGAAACAACTCTTTCCTCTCAGATGCAGAAAAAGACCTACCAGCGGGATAAGTGTCTATTTCTACAGTGATGTTACGTGATTTATCTAGCTGACCCAGTGTTACGATGCTCATAATATCTCTTGTGCATTAGCAGTATCCCCAGGAGTTCAACACACTCTCGTTGAACAAGCATTATCAAATGAACATTACGGGAGGGTAGGGGAAATTTTAGTTTTACCCCGTAGTACCAGTGCTTGCCATGGGCTGGGCTGGGCCTGCACAGGCCTTGGTGTCCAAAAGCCTGCGGGCTTTGCCTCGGCCCATAGAGCCTATGGGCTTTTGCTTTTCTCTTTTTTTTTTTTTCCATTCTATATATATATATATTTATTTATTTTTTATAAAGACCTTTCTTCTATCAGGAACGAGGTAGGGTTCATTTTAAAATACCAACAATATTTGCAAAAATCAGGATCATATGAAAGATGAAAGATTATTTGCGCCAATCCCCAAACCAATTACCACCTAGCTATTACCCCTTGTGATCATATTTTTACCTGTATAATTGAGCAATTTACTTCATGCCACAATATTATAACTTCTTTTTCAAATCTACTCTGTATCTTTTGATTCCTCATACTACTTCCCACCTTGCTGGCTATCTGTACTTAGTACAATCTAAAGATATTGTGCCTAATTTTCCTGTGCTACTCCTCATTATCTTTTCATAGAATATTTATGCTTAGTCATATTCAATTTTGCTCTGGCCCATGGGCCATGTGGGCTGGGCTGGGCTTTGGTGGGCCCAGCCCATGTGTTTGTGGGCCAGACCAAGCTTTGGTCGGCCTGGCCCAGCCCGGCCCACGGCAAGCACTGCCCCGTACGATGGAGGAGTTGAACACTGACGCAAGCCACTGCCTGTAGGTAATAGACGTGCGGTGTTGTTCCGTTCAATAGACACTATGGAAAATCTCGACTCTAGACTTTTCCCGGTCGGGCCAGGGCTTCGTAACCAACAGGCAAGAAATAAAGGGGACGGAAGAAGAGGGAGGGGAAAGAGAAAGAACGACCTTGATGAGAATAAAGAAATCCGTTTTCAAACTGTAGCACGTCGGCTGAAATAAAAAGAAAAAGAAAAAGGAACAAAAAAAAAAAGTGGGATTTTTTCCCTTCTTGTTCTTAGTATGGATTTATGGGGGCTCTCGATTATTATCGTATGCTTGATTGACCGCAAAACAGGTCAATGATCAAATTCACTTATTGGAGCACCTGTACAACAGAGAACTAGCTCTGCGCTTTTCAGACCGTGCCTACGAAAATCCTATGATAGAAACAAGCTGCTGGAGTATCAGACAAGAGATAGATGCAGATAAATTCCCACACAATTATAACAGGACGATAAGTTAAAACCATGTCTTCAGTCATGCGAAAACAGCAGTAGCATTAGTTGAGAAATTTTCCCAGGCCAAAATGGGAGTAGTACCATATGGGTGGGCTCGGGGACTGCTTATTGTGGAAGTTGGCAGCCAACTAAAATTTCCTACGAGAACTACTATTGCCATTAGAAATAGTGAGATTAGGGAAAACCTCTTGTGCTCCATAGGGCCCAAGGTTTGATCCGATTGTTGAGGCATAAAACGACAAAAAAAACTCCACTTTCAAGAGTCTAGAACTATTAACTTCTCTCAACCCACGACTATTTGTTAACATCCTACTACAACCCCCCTAAATCCGCCATCCAATTCTCTTGGGCGATGCTGAACAAACAGGAAACTTTCGATTCACATCTCGCCAATACCTTCACTTTCAAGGATGGAATTCATTACCTCGGAAGCAAACAGCCAGAACGCCAATATGGAGTGGGCAAATAGGACGATCCCCATTTCAGCTGATACAGGTCTGAGCGTAAAGTGCCTAGGGATCTACTGCTAACGAAAGCCCATTCTTAGTAGACATCAAGTATATCCGAGATGTCTCAGGTGTTCATGTGGTATATGCATCTCCTAAAGAGATTTTCATAGAACGGATAGTTATCCGGCCAACCTTGAAAACATCAACAAGATCGCCACCACGCACGGCAGAGAATTATAACCTCTTTACTGTGTCAGAAGGCTGATTGTTTCCTTTTATTTACCACATTTAATGTCAAGTTAGCCCTCGGTGAGCCCGTAGCCACGGTATCTGCAAGGGAAAGAATCTCGATGCAGGCACCAACCAGCTCCGAATCTAGCCTTATACAAACAGCAGACCGAAAGCATTGAAAAAAAGAAAGGAAAAAAAAAATGAAATCTTACTATCTTCCTCTTAAGTTCGGAAGCTCAAAACCCTACTCGTCGGGAATTACTAAGCTAGCGAGGTGAACGCGATGATTAAGTTTAATTGCCTAGTGCTAAAGAACTAACCAGATATGCGGAGAAAAGGATCCGGCGACGTGCGCTGCCGGAATATGCCTCTGCGTAAACAGACCGGCCCGCTTGGCTCTCCTAACCGGCAGTCGAACCCCGGCCAGCCGCGAAACGATTTTAACGAAGAAAAAAAAATAGAAACAGCCGAGATCTTGCTTTAGCCACGGCGAGTGACAACTCATGATCCCGGAGTATGCAAATTTTGTTAGCCGGAGTCCAAGACTTCTTCCACCATGCGCTATCCCCAAATCAATACTAAGAGATATGCATCATATTTTCTCTACTCGCGCGGCCGAGTTGAAGCCAGGCACCTTGTTTCGGTAGTGATCGATTAACGAATAAAATGCCTACATCTAACAAGATTATTAAGACACAGATACGGTAGAGATAGAGTTTCAACTACTAGGTTGCCGCCAACTTAGGCGCCCATGAAGCCATCTATTACACCATACTGTCCATTTTGTTAAGGACCTAATTTACATTTTTCTTGAAAGTTATCTGTTGAAGTTATTATTACTACCATGGAGAATAACTTGTTGGAGCTTTTCATGAAATGCCTGACACTTATTATCAATAACCTCCTGAGGCAATTCCTTCCAAGCCCTGACTAAAATCTCTTTTGCTCCATTGACAGCTTACCTACTTGCACCAACAAAGTTTTAGGTAGATATCTTGTCCTTCTGGTAGCTCCAAATATATTTGATTTGATTTAAATTAGGGGACTTAGAGGGCCAATCAAGTGTTATGATTCCATGGGTTTTTCTTTCTTTCTCATCAACTCTGTCAGAGGTTTGATGACTGGGAGTATTGTCTTCAATGAGGTAGATATGTAGAACCCTAAGTGTTTCCCTTAAGGTCTCCATCCAAGGGTACAACTTAGGGCATAATACTCTCTAATGGTAAGAGACCCAATTAATTCCACCTTTACTTGTAAGGTCTAATGGAAGTTCACAGAACATCTGCTCTAACAGAACATCTGCTCTAGGTGTTTCAGTTTATACTTATGCTGTCTAGTTCTTCCTTCATCTATATTGAGTTGTTCAGTGTTACTATTGAAACCTATGAGGGTTTCATATTGCCTGTACCTAGAAGTTGAGTGTATTGTCGATTATATTCTTATTGCTTGCACTGTAATAAATTTTCTTTGTTAACAATCTATTGATAGTTTTCTTTCTCTTCTGCTATATCTGGTTTCCAAATATCATACAGTCTTTTTTGAACCATTAATAATCACACCTCAGAATATAATATGGATCAGTTGTTTCTCATTGTCTTTATCATGAATAGTATATCCATTTGTATCAATGTCCTAGTATTGTGAAATATTTTGTTGATATTATAGTTTATTAAATTCTACCCATATTTCATTGGTAAAAATAATCCTATTAATAGCTATATACAGTGCTATGTGAGCAGAAGCCAATTGTGCCTCTATTGTAATTTGATCCATACTTGGCTAAGTACTATGATCACGGTAATGATGAGTACAGTAGATAAAACTGATGAGCACTAACCAGTAGAGCCAAGTTCAGTAATATCTAAAGGAGTCTTTGGGAGGTGAGATGACTAAGGTCTTATTCAAGTTCCTGACTTTAAGTTTACAATAGACTGTAATAACCTTAAGAGATAAAGTGAGGAATCAAAGAAGTAGCCATTTAACTAAATATATTTTAAGAATAACTATCTGCTGAAGTCTGCTGTCCAAAATACCGGACTCAACAAACCCTTTAAATAATATGATTGTCTACTTTTTGTGGTATAAAATAATAAGACCATATCAAGTGATATATCTTTGAAACCAAATATAAAATAACTATCATATCAAATGATAAAGTAAAACAAAGATAATATCAAGTGATATATCTTGAAACCAAACATAAAACAAATATCATATCAAATGATAAAGTAAAGATAATATCAAATAATACATCTTGAAACTAAATATATAGAGTACCTGTACCTGTTACATTCCTCAAAACAAAACAAAGTTTCAAATAAAACAAAAACAAAAATAAAAGCCAAAAATCAAATCCTCAACCCTTTCACAACAAATCTACCTTAACCTGGTCTTTACCATTAGTTGATTCAAAATCACTGTCAAAGTGTAGTGCGAAGTACCCTTCTTTTGTAGGAATGTCTATTGACTATTAACTAACTGTTAGTTTCTCTAGTACCCATTCTGTTCACACAAAACTTAGACAAACTAGTGACCTCTCTGGTAATGCCTCTTCTTCATTGTTTTTCCATTACTCCTTTACTAGTTCCATCATATTCTCAAGTCCTTCAATCAGTTCCCAATTATTTTCCAAACTAGGGTAGTCCTACCACTTAATAAGGAATTTCTCTTTCCTAAATCTCATACTGTAGTTCAGGATTTCTTCCACATTCCACTCCTCTATATCATTTATAAGAATAACAGCAAGTTGCTCAAGATGGCCACCAGAGAATTTCTCATGATTGTTGGAATAATACCATTTCATAATTGAGTAATGGAAGGTCCTCATTCTCTTTTGATATATTTTTCCATTTAGTTCCACTGTATAATTCTGAGTATTTTCATCATATTTGAGGATTTTAAAAGGTCTATGCTATTGTGGTTATAGTTTTCTACTGCAACTAGCTTCAGAAGTGAATTGCATTCTATAGACCATAAGGTATTTACCTATCAGGATGGTGGAGTGGTGCCTCCCATGTTCTCCTACTTTCCTAGTACTTTGGAAGTGAGCAAGCTTGAGGGCTTGAAAGGTGACATTTCTGAGGGATTGGTGATGGTTGATAAACTCATCTGAGGCTGGGACAGATGTGTCTGAGAATTTCAGGTTTGGTAGGAAAGGGTATTCTTTTCCAAAAACTGCTTTGTATAGTGATATTCCTAAGGTCTCAGAGTATTCAGTATTAATGTATTCCTTCAGTTCCGGTAGGGTGTTAGACCAAGTTTGCTGTCTTGCATCTACTACATTCCTCAATGTCATCTTAAACTCCCAAATCTTCTATTCTACCTGGCCATTAGTCTCATGATGTCCAAGTATTGTCACAATAAGTTGAACTCCAAGAGAATTTGCTGTTTGCCCCTAGAACTAGCTTGTAAATCAAAGATCTATATTGGAGACAATGCTAAGAGGGTACCCATGATGGGTAAAGATGTTTTCATAGAGTAAGGTAAAGGCTTTTTCTGCTATTACATTGGCAATAGTAGGAGGTAGTCAGATGTAACCTGAAAGGTAGTCAACCATGATGAGGAGAAAGTTAAAGTTGTTAGACTTGTTGAGAAGGGTAGTAAACTTGAAGTCAATCACATATGATATAAAGATCGCAAGTAGAATCATTAAGGTTTGTACAACCCCTTTAGGCAACTGGTTTTGTTCCTTATTAGCTTGGCATATCTCACATTGCTGAATGTATTCTCAGAAATCTTGTCACATCTGTAGTCAGCAGACATATTATGTAACATAGTAGAGGTTGCATTCCACACTATAGTGTTCTTTGCCATAGATTTTATCAATAATATATTCTCTCAATGTTTTACCAATCTAAGTATGTTCCTTTGGTATGTATAAACATTTCTCTCCAAATCATGTCCTGCAATAAAGTTACCCATCAGATATCAAGTAATTTTGGAAGTTTTCATAGTTGTGATTTTCAGAATCTATAGCCTTTGCATATACTATGTTATTCTAGTAGCCACAAATCATTTCTTACTTGAACATCATTTTCAACTTAACTGTAGTTGAGGTAACATTCCATTCCATAGCTAGTTCTATCTTTCATTCTATCTTGGATTCTATTGCATCCTTCTCAGATCAGTCTGGGTCCTCTTTTTCTTCAATTATCTCATACAGATTGTAAACCCTTAGGAGCATCAGCAGTGATATAATCTGTGGGGTTAGGGCCTTACTGAAAGCAGTGTAAGAAGGTCTTGATCATACAGGTGACTCAAAGGGTTCATATCCCACATCTCTAGATCCTCTCTTATGTCATTGCTGTTTCCCTTTAGGTTCTTGTAGGAACCATCATGCTCCTTCCTTTTCACTAAGGTAAATCATACATTACTCATTGTAGCATGCTGTCCAGCTTTGCTTATAGTGTTCAGGCTGTAGAAGGAGGGTGACTTGGTCACTCCAGGTGTTGCCATTACTAATTGAGCAATCGGAGATGTTAGAGTCAGATAGGTTTGAGGCATGTTTGAGTATTTTATCAATTAAGGCAGCAAATTCGTCCTGTCTGGGTTGTCTCTCCTCTTCCTCTATTTGTTCCTTCATGGAGTCAAGTTGCATATCAGCTATTAATTGCATTCATTCATTAGGAGTGAGGGTGTCTTCAAGGGGTTCCTTAAAGCTTTCCATTTCTTCATCTGAATCAGGAGTCTAGGTGCCATAGCAGGAATGAAGAAGGATCTCATTTTTGATATAAAGGATATTTAAATAATAGGGTTTAGTTAAGAAACTTAAGTATCAGGTATATCGTCATCTTGTATCATAGGATCTTGTAGATCATTTGCATTCTCATTTGTGTCTTCCATGTATAGGTAAGAAAGGGCATTAACTAAATTGTTTTTCAGGTCAGGCCTGTATTCTATCATGGCATCATATTTACTGAATTACATGATGTATCTGACCTGCTTTCTTCCTAGTTTCTTGACTGTTTGCAAATATTTCAGAGGTTGGTAGTCAGTAATAATTGTGAATCTCAAACCAAATAGCATGTGATTGAATGTATTTACTACATCAATAATTGCTAAGACCTGTTTATTGGTCATTTCATAGTTCATCTGTACTCCTGTAAATTTCCTGCTATGGAGTGCTGCAGGTCTTACCATTTCAAGGGTTAGACTCTATCCTACCTATGCTCCTACTCCAATATCTGATGCATCAATAATGAGACAGATGGGATCTTCCTTTTTTCTATACTATAAGGGTTTCATAATCTCCTGTTGTTTCATTAATCATTTAATGTTTTCAAATACTCTAGTATGCATATCAGTCTAAATGAATTCTGCCTTGCTGGTGAGCTTGGTTAACAGTGCAGTAACAGTTGCAAGGTGTGAGGGGAATTGAGATATATAATTTACTATTTCTAGGAATCCTGGGAGTTGTTTCTATTTTTTTAGCTAAGTCTATTTGTTGATCTTAGAGATCTTTTCAGGTGATGCATACATCCTATCATCGTCAATAATATGTCCAAGAACTTCTAAGTGATCTGCAAAAAATTCTGATTTTCTTTTGCTCACATAAAACTCTTCTCTCCTTAGTTATTTGTAAACTTATTTTATATATTCTAGATGATCTTCCTCTGTATCTGAGAATATCAGGGTGTCATCAATGTAGACCCATACAAATTTTCCAAGGAAATCACTAAATAGATCTTTCATTATATGCATGAATGTTGCAGGTGCATTGTTGTCTCCTTGTAATATTACTCTGCTGACAAATCCCACAAATAGTATTTTAAATAAGTTATATTTCTCATCATCTTCCACAATACATGTATGGAAGTATACATTGCTCAGGTCAATTTTGCTCCTATAGTATGCCCTTCCTACTGTATTCAGGATTTATTGTTGGTTTAAGATCAGCAAGTGGTCCTTAATTGTGATTTTATCTCATTTTTGTAGGTCAACAAGTATTCTAACCTTGCCTCCTTTTTGAGGCTGTAAGAATATAAGTGCCACTCCTGGTATTTCTGCATAGTAAATCAATCCAGCTCTGAGTTTATTATCTATCCAGTTGCTAAGTTTTTCCTTTTGAACTTCCATGACTGAGTATACTCCTTGATTTTTCAAGTTCTCAGATCTTTGTAACCATATATAGCAGTTGATTTTTTGAAGCTTTAGTAGTTCCTCAAGAATTCTTTTTGGAAATACATTAGTAAATATTTCTGTGATATCTTCATTAATAGTTTCGATGACTACTGCTCATATCTCACTACTCATAGGTATGCATGGGACCTTTACTTTATACTTTGGAAATTTAATGTTTTTATCTCCACAAGATATTAAGGCCTTATTCCATTCTAGGAATTCCATTCCTAGTAGTGTATCATACTTTGCGATGTTTCTGACTAACATAGGATTATCAGTTGTCTTTATTTTTCCAATCTCAATTGTGGAGAAGCATTGCTTATGGCTGGTAATTCATGAACCTTTCATTGCTATGTTGATTGTGGCTGGTACCTAGAAGTCATGTGTTTCAATATGGTATATTATGACAAATGCAGTACTAATTATGTCTACCCCAATCATTCCTGTATTGAATAGTACTTTAGCTTTTTGTCTGTTGATAATAACTGTTCCTTCAAGTATGTTGTTTGTTTTTTGTATTCCTGATGGATCAGTTTGGTAACATTCAATACTTAGTACATTAATCTATACTTTCTTGATTAGTTCACTTGTTTCCTTTACTTCTACTGGGCTTGATGTTGCTTCTTTCTTAATCTTTTTTCCTTTCTTATCTAGGCAGTTCTGTGAAGGGTATCCTTTTTTTCCACAGGTAAAACATTCTCTATTGTCTTTTTGTTTCTGGTTTATTTTTCCCAATGAGCTTACCTTCCTATCAAAGGTCTTCTTAACTTTCTTTTTTATGTTAGACCATTCCTTATACTGCTTTGCTAGTTTTTTGTTGTATTCATAAAGTGTATATAAGGTGGCATCTGTTCATTCTACAAGGTTGATTATGTCACTCACATCATCATCATCTGGGTCTCTAAGGATTCTACTGCTCAGTGTAGTTTTGGGTACATTGTTTTGTAAAGTGTTCTCTTCAGAGCATAGTCTGAGACTGTTCTTTCAAGTAGTTGTGATTAGTACATGAGTATATTCATGGCAACCTGTACCCAATATTATACCTTTCCATTCTTTTCTTAACTGATTTTGTTGAATTTCTTAAACAGTATGTCAATATTCCTTGATGATTGAAGTCTTAGTTGTAGATGATAGATTATGTCTTCTCTACTGAAAGTCTTCCTATGTGCTGTTAATGCCTCAAAAAGTTCATCATTAATATATCCACTGGTGAATAGTCTATAGAAACTTTCTACTCCTAGGCCTTCTAAGTCCATATTGTTCAGAACTAGGTAGTGGTCTACTAAACTAGTACATCATGTAAAAACTTCAAGTTTGAGGTCATTACCTTCACCAGTGAAAGCATCTGGTATCGGAATCTTAAATACTAGTATGGGTCTCACTAGTTCTAGTTGGACAGAAGTATTTGCTTGTCCTGCTTGATTCCCCATACCTCTTAGGTTCCTTAGATCACTAGGATCACTAGAGTTATCTGAGTTGTCTGAGTCTTTACAATCTCTCGGTGGGATTTCAGGTTATTTACCTTTTGGTGCTGGGGGAGGAAAGTCCTCAGGTAATAGTTTCTTTTCTTCTCTTGCTTCCTTAAAGAGTCACTGTTCTGCTTCTTGTGTGAGTTATTGTGAGACTTCCCCAATCTTAGGCCCTATCTTCTTTGACTCTCCTTTTCCTCTGAGGTCCTTTCTTAGGATTACCTTCCTACTGCCAGTCCTAAGTATTCCTTCAATTTTGTCTGTTTTTGCTGTCTGGGCTGAATAGTTATTATTCTGCCACCCAATGCTACTAACTTTGTGGAGATTCCTTAAGGCTGATCAATTCCTTTCTCTGGGGTTCTCAACTTACCTATTCAGGCTAAAAAAGTTTAACGTGATCTGTACTTAGCCAAGTACTATGATCATAGTAGTGATGAGTACAGTAGATAAAACTGCTAGGTACTAACCAGTAGAGCTAAGTACAGTAGTATCTAAGGGAGTCTTCAGGAGGTGAAATGACTAAAGTTTTATTTCTAACTCTGAGTCTACAATAGACTATAACAACCTTAAGAGATAAAGTGAGGAATCAAAGAAGTAGCAGTTCAGCCAAGTATATTTTAAGAATAACTATCTGCCAAAGTCTGATGTTCAAAATACTAGACTCAACAGACTCTTTAAATAACATGATTGTCTACTTATTGCAGTATAAAATAATAAGACCATATCAATTGATATGTCTTTGAAACCAAATATAAAACAACTATCATATCAAATAATAAAGTAAAACAAAGATGATATCAAATGATACATCTTGAAACTAAATCAATATCATATCAAAGGATAAAGTAAAACAAAGATGATATCAAATAATACATCTTGAAACCAAACATAAAACAAATATTATATCAAATAATAATGTAAAACAAAGATAATATCAAATGATACATCTTGAAACTAAATATGAAACAAATATCATATCAAATAATAAAGTAAAATAAAGATAATATCAAATGATATATCTTGAAACCAAACATAAAACAAATATCATATCAAATGATAAAGTGAAATCCTCATGTACCTCATGCAAGGACCTTGTACCCTCTTAGTCCCTGTACTCCTATGGACCAAAATATATAGAGTACCTGTACCTGTTACATCCATGTAGTCAGCTGTAAGGCTAGGCTTACTAGCTAACTTTCTTTGAAAAATATTCTATTAGCTATAGAAGATGTACTCAAGGGTATAATAGGCAGCTGGAATCTGCTAATGTTTTTCATCTTTCTGACTTAAATCTTGTAGTGCAATAGATTCCTTAGACCCTTCTGTATATTTCTCCAGATTTCTACCCCCATGGTAGCTCTCTAAACATCTTAATATATTATTGAAATCTCTAAGATCAGCTACTTGTACCTTTTTTATGGTTAGTTAACTCTCTTTTATTTTTGAGTCTATTTTCTTACCTTTGCCTTTCTCAAACTGTCCTTAACTGTGGATTTTTTGAGATTAAGTTTTGTGGCTACTGTGCAAGCAGACATGTTTGCATGCTAGTTGAGTATAAGGATTACAATTCTCTTGAGCAATAAGATTCTTTGAGCACTTCCAGCTCCCCTCAGATATGTTGCTGGCATGATAAAGCTCAAGATAATAGGTTTAAAGATAGTTGTATGACTTCTGCAAACACTCCAAGTCCTTGATGATATTACTGGTAATTATCAGATGCACTGCTGGCTACATTCCACAGTATATCCAAGTTACATCACATATCTTGGTACTCAACTACCCCCTTCTTATCGCTTCATGTATCTCAGTTTTCACATACTATGCCTATTGAAGTAGAATAGTTGCAACCATTATAGGAATTTCATAGCTAACAAAGAGAAACCCAGATGTACCTAAACTATGAAGTTTGATGATATGGATACTTGGCCCAGGCAACAAGTATCCAGGAATATAAGTGGTGAATATGTGATTCTGAAAGATTTTTCCCATATGTTTTGCAAACCCCTGATTCCAGATACATTTTCCTTTAGACAAGATCCTTTAGACAAGGAGATTTTATTCGTCATATCGATGATAGAGATCAAAGCAAAACTCATGGCAAAGAGGGACCTTACAGTAACTACATTCAAAACATGTTCACCATACCTTTCCTCTTGACCCTTTGAATTGATCATGAATGAAAGCTGCCCAGGGAGGAGACTTTGATAAATAGTGACAGAAGAGACAAAAGAGAGAAGAGTGCTTTGGAGAGGAGTATTGGGTCGATTGCTGAAGGGAATGAGTAGTAGGTGCAAAGTGAGTAGGAGAAAGAAGATAATTTTTGCCTATATAACCTTTCTGTCTAGCCTCTGTAGTGTTTCCTTGTGGAATACTACGAGGACAATTGCACCCACAAGCAGCAGGATTAATTTGTGTTTGTAGCTTTTGTGCAAAGGTAGGATTGATAGTCTGAAAACCAGATAAGACTAGGTTCCAGGCAAGGTGGGTAGGGTAATAACTATGATGAAGTAGGTAGGTTGAATTGCATGGGGGATGTAGTATAGATTCTTGGGCAATTAGATAGAAGTTAATTATTGCAGTATCCAGTAGCCAAAAGAAGATTGGAAACCAGTTTCTGCATACCTGAAGTTGAGTGCTATAATAACTCCTTTACTGGTCAGCAATATCAACACCACCCATAAAGTCATTATAGTCCACCGAAAAGCGAGGAAGAGAGAGATATCGTACAGGGTCTGATCCCCAGCCTTGCTCAATTAGATCTCGATTAGCATCTGTGATATGAGGTCTTTGTCGATTTCAATCAGTATAGTTTTCAGGCACTGGAGTAGCTTCATGAGCAGTAGTCAAGAAGTGAACTAATGTCTTATCCTACCATACTAAAGCCAAGACATTGCCTCTCACAATCTCAGATACAGTATTCTATGGTAAACCTGAATTCCATTTATCAAGTTTAAAGATGGGAGGATAACGAGCCAAATTGTTTTGAACTGTACCATAGGTAATAATTTGATATTTCTTGAGTACTACAAACAGTAGAATATTACTAAAATATTTATCACAGTAGAGGGTAAAGCGGAAGTGTTGGGCTGGAAGGGTTATGGCTAGCTGGAAGACAGCTTGAGAAGTTGTTGATAACCTCTCTGCTCTATGGTAGAGAGATAGCATATCAGAAATAGATTCAGAATTTTATGTAAACATGAAGCTAAAGGTGTAGCCATGTTTACAGAGTGCCAAAACTTTATATCCTTGTAGTATTGGCTTCCCCTTTATCATAGTAGTATGATTTGATTGGCTAGTAAAGCAAACCATCATTTCGTCTATCAATACCTCTGTAGCAGGTAAGCAATAATGCTGAAACCTGTGCTGAAGGTTATAGGCTAGTAGTTGAAGCTTATATGACCACTGAGATAAGGGGAGGGGTGTTTCACACAGCAGGATGACATGAAAGAATCTTTTCAATTGCTTAAAATGAACTAGAGTCATATAGTGAATAATTTTATGTACTGGGAACTCACAATTTTTAGTCCAATATGATTGACCACTTATCCCTCAATGAACACCCATATAGATTAATATGCCACAAAATATCTTCAACTCTGCTGCACAGGTTAGTCTCCATGGCCTACCCTGTCTTCCTGCACCCTTCTGTTCAGCATACAAGTTTGTATTTTAGATCAATATCTCAAATTGAACTTCAGTGAAAAAGAGCTGAAAGAATTTCAGCAGGGAAGGTGGACTAGTATTTTCATTTTCAGCTTGAGTAGGATAAATATTGTCTGGAAGGTAGACAATTCGATCATGACGGGGGGCTGGGTGCTGAAATGACTGAAACTGTGGGACTTCTGGAAGCAAAACATTCCCATATTGAATCAGCTGGGGAACCACTAGAATCTTTATTAGCATTATACATCTCTAGAATATCAGAACAAATTTATACTATACCTTCAATCTCCTCATCTGCATTATCTCTCTCCTCATCACTTTCAGATTCCCCACCTGAATCATATCCGAGTCCATCAACCTCAATCTCCTCTTCTGAGTCATCAAGGTTTAATGGTTGCGCATGTTAGCCTGACTGATTCCATGCACTCAATATATTCTCTTCCTCTTCTATGGAGATAGTTAGGTCAAGGCCTTCGTAAACCCAACTTGGGTAGAGAGGCTTGAGAACTTCCTCAAAGACTTTCTTCAAGTTCTAAAGCCCTTGAGGTTTGAAGAAGCAAGTTGGAAAAGCAAACTGGAACAGCAAACTGGAAATGAGAGTCCAGAAGGTAAGTCAGAAAATCAAGTCTGAGAAAGAATGCAGGAAAAGAAAGTTCGAAAAGCCAGTCAGAAATGTGAATTTCAGACAGCGCACTCATTAGTTATGGAGATTCAACTCAGCATGCAAAATCTGAGCTCAAGCACACTTCCTATTTTTTCTTTCATTAGCATCAACAGATAGTTTAATTTCAGCTTGAACAGAAACATACCTACAGCTATTGATGCTGGTTAATTGCACAGGGTAGAAAATTCACCGATCTCTCAGTCCACCTGGTGGTGGTTGCAAGTCCCCTCCTAGCTCCTTGTGAAGAGCTGATGGTGTGTGGTGCTTGCTCCGATCTGGATAAAAGCTTTTCTAGCGCGGTGCTTGAAAACACACGAAGGGATGAGTCTGCAATAGTGCCGGCCAGACTAGTTTAATTCTTGGTAGCACCGTACCATCTCATGAAAGTCGGATTGGAACTAAAGGGAACTAAAGAGAAACTAGGGCAACCGAGCCAACAGAAGGGTATGAAGACCGCCAACTCGCGACGGTTTAGACATATAGAGAGCGACGATTAGGCAGGTTCAAGAAAATCCTCACTAGTGCTAATCCGACTTTCATGAGATTATACAGGACTAAGGAATGTTTCACAAGCAGACTAGGTACGGAGGAAGAAAAACATAAGGCCGGCCATACTGACCGTTGTCACCGGCTTTTTCGTTTTTTTTACTCAGCTTTTGGCGGAGTGATATGCGGTGATTTGAGTCCTTGGTGTACAATACCCGAGTACTCATGTGGTAGAATGCATGCATGCATGGCAGTACCGTATTTTCTCTTGCAATTCGCCATCTCCGCCAGGCCTCAGATCGCAGCATTTGCCCACAATAGGTTTAGTTTGGCAAGTTAACAGAATTACAAAAACCAGTTAATGAGATCCAACACGTCTAAATGACTCATGCTATACTGTGAGAGGAAAGTACTAATCCTTCTCGGGAGCATCCGTCTCTGAATCCGGGGATCAGAGGCCTTATGGAGATGGTGAATCGCAAGAGAAAATACGGTATGCTGTACTTAGGTCGGATTACCACCGTGGTCCGATCAGAATGTTGCCTTCTTGTTTTCTTTCTTTTTTTTTCTCCTTCTTTCCTTTCCCGCATCTCCGCCGTCCTTGATTTTCGCCCTTGGGCTATTATTCTGTACTACACTTGGGCGTAATTTCAAGGCTTTCTCAGGTGGAGATATGATACTAGCTCTCGAGAAATCATGCTGCTGACTCATGTAAAATTTTGTTTAACATATTAAAACTTTGCCTACAGGCTACCGTATAATCCGGCGAAAGTCGGATTCGCGTTAGTGTAGATTGTCTTGAACCTACCCAATCGCCGCTCTCTATGTTTAAACTATGGCAAGCTGGCAGCCTTCGCTCCCTCCTGTTGGCTCGGTTGCCTTAGTTTCTCTTTAGTTCCCTTTAGCTCCAATCCGACTTTTGCCGGATTCTACGGTACCCGGCAGTTTGGTATCATAAACCCAATTTAGCATATTTTTCCTACGCTAAAAAAACTGACAAAACTCTTAGTGCGATCTGTCAGGACTTGCCCAATCCAGAGCCGCATTTGCACTGGCGCCACAACTATCCCTTGAACGGTCAGAGTAAAATCCGCGACCAGACATACTAATCTTGTTTTGTGGGCATTCAAGTATTAACTTATGATTCGTTGGCAATTAATGTTTGCTGAGATGCTGGGTCACTTGAACATTGAAAAGGTCCAAATTCATAACCTGAAATGGCTAGTGGTTGACTGATCCGGACTTAGCGTTCCTGGTCGCGAACTTTACTGTCTCTGACCGTCCAAGGGACAATATAGCATGATGTGACAAGTGGGAATTACTGTAATGGCGGAAGCGGGTCAACGTTAGAGGAAACCTAAAGACTCGCTCAAAAGTCAATTTTAATTCTCCCTCCCGCTGGAAATAGTCTACCCAGGGGAGGGCATCTTCTAGCGGATTTGGAATATCATGAATCACAATAGCTCGAAAGTGACTCGCTGGTTGATACTAACTGAGGCAGGTGGTACTGGCCTACAGAATAATCCACTCCCCGGTTATTAAGGTGCTATGGTCACCGCACCATTACCGAAGTTAGACCACCAGGCGTGATCCACGTTATGTTAGATACAGTACCATAACTCTACACATACCGGTAAGATGAGTCGGAAAATGATCTTTGAGGCGAAAGCTGGTCTTTTATTGGGCAAATCCTAAACTTGGAGGCGAACTCTGCTCGAAGAGGCAAAGTAACCAAAAACTTTAGATCTGGATGGCAAAAAGATATCCAGAATTGGTATCAATTGATCTTGGAAAGGTATCGCCCGTGGCTTAAAAATCCCCGTCCTCCGATTCATCTTACCGGTATGTGTAAATTTCTCTTTTCCACCCCCAGCCTTCCTCACTCTAAGTCTCATATCCTTATCCTAAGCTGTAACACAATCAATCATTCGCCAGACAAGGCCAGTCGATGGAAGGTCTAGATCCAGCCAACCACGATGTCCCTAGCCCGTGATAGAGGAGGTGGGGAACGCCATGACTTAACCATGTAAAAAGGAGAAAAAAGAACAGGCTTGGGAAATAAACTGCCGGAAACCGTACAGCTATTTGTGATAATAGCACCACAATCTCAAATATAAGCATCCCATTCAAGTTTTGAATTGGCAGTGTGCGACTACAGGAGGAACATGATAAGTACGTACACCTCGGCAAGGGAAGAGATGGTGGTACAGGGGATATCCCTTGATAGGGTAAAAGAGCCTCACGGCACCTTTCTGCATCTACCCCAGGACGACTGAAAAACAAAACCCCCCAGGAGAGCAGCTGATATTGTGTAACGAGGGGAGCAGGTACAGTGCCTAGCATCAACTTATGGAAAATTGTATGATCGTTAGGAAGTATGATAGACGGGTAGGTCGGTGATGGAGTTCTACAATAGGGCTATATGGGGAACTGCGAATAGTCTACCCGTGTGCGTCCGGTATTCAGAGTGTAGAGATGTGAAGTGAATTTTTTTCGATTCCAGGTTGGCGATAGATTGTAGCTGAATGAACCTAACTTAACCGATACTGTAGTCCCCCTGCATCCGTTATCACCACCACAACTATTACTACTACTACTCCTAAATTACTACCGCACTAAAAAGATTGTTGTCATATCACGGCAATACGGAACAGCCGGATTCCAACATCATCAACACAGTAATGTGGTTTGACCGGCCAATCATTAGTATGATAGCGCTTAGATCAGGGAGGGGGCGACATACGGTATGAATATGTACTGTACCCTCTAAGCGCCAGCCAGCAATTATGAAATAGCAACAAAAAGTAAAATTCTATTCTTTGGTCAACCCCACTGTTGTACTGCTTATATATCCCCGTGGAGGAGGTTCCCTACATTAGAATACTTTCCGAAAGGGAGGATGTGGTTCCAAATGGTTTGCAAAACATTGAATAGCCACGGAAGTAAAACTTCCAAATAATAAAAAAATCAATAAAACTATTTCAGTAACAAGCGACCGACTGACCCAAATGAGGTATCCAGTGGGATGGAGAGAGGTAACCCATACGATGGAGTGGTTATTATCACCTGCATAATTCGAAACAAACAAATTACCTAGGAACAGGGAATATAGGAATGGAAAACTCTCTCTTAGCTAACTATTATCCAAAAATATGTGGCTTCAAGGGATAATACATACTCAAGCCCCGCTGCATACACTCCTCAAGCCCACCGCCGCGGGGATAAATCACAGAGGGGAAGGGCCACCCGCTCCCCCCCAACCTTGAACCATACCGCCGAGCCATAAAAATAAATGTTCCCGCTCATGTACCCGTATCGTGCAAGTAATACTCTAAATCCATTCCCCAGGCATACCAGAGGGCTTAGCTAACATAAACAATGTCCATCTAAATACAAAATGCGGCTGCGTTGTTCAGAATTCCCATTTTACTCGCTCGAGCTAGCTAAGAAAACAAAGGGGCAGAGCACAGCCCAGACCTCCCTGCGGCGGAGCGCCCGAGTGATGTTTCGTGTTTTTCACGTGACTTTCCATACCAAACCTCCATTCCGTTATTCTGGAAAAGGAACAAAAAAAAAAAGAAAGGAAAAACTAAATCGAGTGTGGAGCATTCGTTTAGGCATTCCATTTGTTTTCTTTTTCAAAAAATAACGATCTGGAGGTAAGCTAGATGGAGATCTACCTCTTGATGTGGCGAAGAAACCGTCTCGAAGCCGTGGAAGCCAACCCCGGGAACTTGAAGCGGGGCGTTGCATAAATGCATGCAAACTTACATGCATGCAACGCACGGCAGATTTGTGGGGGGGGAAGGGAGGGGGACGATAGGATGGGAGGGAATATGTGAGGCTCCTCGAACGATTTGGGCTGAGGTCTTCCCGGCCTACATGAAGTAAGGGGAGCCCTGCACTGTAGGTCACCTGAATTATTTCGCGGAATAGGCGCAAGCGCAGATAAGCGCTGTTGGAGAGAGGCAGATACTCGTATAACAAATGGGATTGGAGGAAGGGGTGGGGGAAGCCACCATAGTTTGCGCCACTTGTAAACTGACCTAAATCCTTGAACGTGGCCAGTGAATCAACGAGCCAACTAACGGCGGCTGATAGGGTTTGGGATCATTGCTGCTGTTGGTGTCGTATTGTGTTGTTTGGATACATAAGGTTATTCCGCAATAGGTCGTATTGAGGATGATGCGCCACCGCATATATGTTCGAACTTGCTTCTTATCGTTATCCTAGATCTGCTTGAGACAAGTACTTTACGATTTGGACCGCTTGCATGCATGCAGTATGCTGTATCATACGATATTATCTGTTCACAAATCTCGTTATTGTTGGTGGTGGATGCTCAGGTGTTTGATAGTTCCTAGGGATAAACCTAGCTCCGGTGTTTTGGAGTACCCCATATTTTTTTCAAAAACTCAATTGGTTGCCTTGTAAGACTTTATATAACAAGACTTGGATCAACCTCCAAATTCGCAATTTTGATGATCACCATTCTCGGCTGAATGGTTCAAGGAGATTACTATACGATGTAGCTGGAATGCAGGATTAGATTTCAGTGCTTAGCAGCTGTTCTCGAAAATTCATTCTTTTTTGCCACCGGACGCCCGAGTTGGACTCGGGTCAGCTCCTGTTCAGTCAAGCCTTCGGTAAATATGTAAACGAAACCAAAAGTAATATTTGTAAGCAGCATACAAACATCAAAGCTGAAGCATGAAGCCATAGAGCTGAGACATAACATCACAGAGCGTTCTCGGATCCAGGCCCCTGCCCTCCAATCGGTTGCAAAGCCGGTTATCACAGTAATCGCATGCGAGCAAAAGCACAAATACTGATACTGTTAAACCATGGAGCAACACAGTCACAAGACTTTGTGGAACAAAAGATGGTCAGAACCATAACAAACTAGAACAAGAATTGATATCTCATCCAGAAACAATCAAACTGACAATCAAATCCAAAAAAAGGGAGATCAGCAATACGGTATTGTGCGAACACAAACCACGACATTGGCGTAGGGCCGTGGCGTAGGGGGAAGATTTATTACAAGGTGACCGCCTTGTGTGGGGCTAAATTTATCGATATCGCAAGAGATAAGTTAGCTGTAGACGGACAAATTCAAGTGGAAGAACGGACCCCGGAATGCCGAGTGATAGATAATGACAATCATTTTCAGTCATAATCAGAGGGCTCCAACGCCTAAGGTGCCGGTTCATTTAGAATCATCAATTCACTCTCAAGCCGATTTAAGGTTTTTTTTCCCCTAAGAAGGGGCTCAATTACCAACTACTTAGGTTAAATAATCCGGATAACAAGGATATCGGACATACTCATCCCTTAAGCTAGGTCAAGCAGGTGACTTTTCTGGCCATGATTACCATTCGTGGCTGCAAAAACCCGTCCCGTTAGAGAAGAGTGTTCCATATTTCGTACTGGTTTCATAATTGTAAGATTATAGCATGAGTGTAGAATATACTGCTCACTTTCTGTGACCCGGCCCATTCTGTGATACACAATATGGAGCTTGGCCGGCTTGGGATTTATTGAATATTTCTATTCCATCACCCAGTTTCTTGGGCCATCAGCTTTCCGCTATCATATTTTCAAAAAAAAGAGCACACTGAAAGCTGACAATAAAAATTCCCACGCCGGAATCAGTCTACCGGAAAGATATTTAGTTAGATACATGCGGGTTCGATCGTGACGGATACCAGTCCTCTTACCCCAGCCCTTCTAGTCCCCTCTATCAGCACCCTATGACTATACTGCCCCAGTACTCGAGCATACAAGGCTAATACACCGGTAGACATCTTCCGGTGAGTCTCCCCTCAAGTATTCCTGAGGAGTTTTTCCAGAAAACAATACCCTGATGTCGTGATAATACAAGCATCCACCACCTACCTTCACCCACCCTGGCATTGACAGAATGTGTATTACAACTTGTAAGCGCTGGACAATAAAAAAAAAAAGAAAAAAAAAAAGAGGATGATGGCTAAAGCCTCTTTTTTTGGGAATTGCGGGAGATTTTCAAACTCTACAACTTTTGGCGTGGAAAAAGGCTAATACCCGGGAGGTTGCACGAACACCCTTTACCACCCCTGGTTTATAATTTTTGAGGCTCGGTGATGCTGACCTGAAAGGGTTTAGAACCATTGCTGTATGGTTACTTCCACATGGATTTTGTGGGAAAAAAAAAAAAAAGTCAGCAAACTTATTTCTAAAACTCAAAAAATGGAAGGAGATTTGATATTGAGTGCTATTAGTAGTGCTTATATGTTTAAGATGCCCTTTCCGGACAATTCTTTTTTACGCTCAAGTTTTAAGCTAATATTGTCTACTACATTGGCTTATAAACTATTAATTGGAGAAAGTCAGTTGGAATTCAATGAGCACACTGTTTTGGGAAGTTAGTATGGGTAGGGTTCATTATTGAGAATGTTATGTACTGTACGTGCAGGCAGTGCTAGTAAAGTAGATTGAGGTCACTTCTGATTCAGGAATCACCATGCACAAACCATCATGCTGGATACGATAACCGAAGTAGGCGAAAGAAGGCGCAACTCGTCTTAGGAAAAATCACACAGCGCTGCTCCGGTCCGACTGCGATAATTGATAAATACAAGAGATCAACAAGGAAGTAATCCCTCCCGCTTAGAAACGGGGCTCAAGTCAGCCTTAAAATATCCCTGTAATTTCAAACATTTCCATGGCACCTCTCTCGTGCGCTACTTTTGGTGAAAGGGAGAACGCACAAACTCGCACGATTTTGTACAAATGAAACTAAGAGGAGCGCAAGAGCACACTAATTACCTTTCCTCTGCTGCCTGATGCAATGGCGGCTATATCGAGATATCCGTATAATATGTATGATTTTACGAGCTCGGCAGTTTCTGTGTGAAACCCTGTAGTCGAGAACGGTATCTGTATTCGAGAGGTGACGATAGCTGAAAAGGTAATCTATCTAGAGTATGATATTAAGGAAAAACAAAAAAGTTGATATGAGAAAGGAAGCCCTGATCTTTGTGTGTGTATGTATTAACGAAAAAAAACAAAGTAACTTATTAGGTTACCGTTAACGCGCTAGACAGCCGACGCATATCGGCAACTTCGCCTCAAAAACAAGAATATTGTAGAAGGTGAGGTGTGTTTGCTGGCCGCGGAAGGCGGCCCGTAAGCGCAAATGGCGTTAGACGCGTGTATATCCAGAAGTGGTTAAAAGCCTCGCGCCAAAAAGCGCAAGAAGAATTTCTTTTGAATGTGATACTGGGTTTTAGTAGTTGGTGCGTGCACATCCCTGCATTGTGTGCATACCAGACATTGCACCAACCCAACTTCTCCACACCATCCCTCCACCTCGCCAAAGCAATTTCAGCCAAAAACCTCTCTGTTGTGAAAGCCAAAGCGCCACGCCAGTGTAAGCAGACGGCCCTTTGTTTTTTTTGCTTTTTTTTGCTTTTTTTTTGCTTTTTTGAACTTTGGCCGATCTAATTATTCTTTCTTTTTGTTGTTTTATCTTCATCCCCACAATCTTTGAGTTTGGCTCTTCGCTTTCCCTTCCTTTTCCTACATACTCTATCCAGACGTCCTATCCTACCTTTCCTTCACCTTTAGCTGCGCCGCCTACAGTCCTTTTATTTCTGAAAACTTTCATAAACACGATGCCTAACAAAAGACCGTTGTCGTTACACGAAGTGCGCCCGACAACACCGATGACACCGATGACCCCCACAGTGGTAAAAGACGATATGAATTTCCTTGAGCTGTGTGAGACGTTCAGGAATTACTGTAAGTGCCGAATTATTTCTAACAGCATCGCAGGTTCCCTCATACCTTCCCTTGCTACATATCCTACTTATGCTACTGTAAGCTGCTTTGCTGACAAGTAATATGAAATTTATTTTTCCCAATGCAAAAAATTAGTCGTTGAATACATCGATACCCCGCAGAATATGAGCACTTTGAAACTATCTCCAGTGATGACCCGTCTCTGCAACCAGTTATCTGAAAGGGGTGCAGCTTCCTATCTGTGGCTTTCTTCCGCAACAAATCTTCTTTTGTCGTAGAGATTTACTTGACCGTATCGCCTTTATTTACATTCTATACTGACGCGCTTGACATATTTTACATGCAGGTCACAATCGGGCTACGGTCGCGGCCTTGCTGTGAGTGAATTTTTTCAATTCTTTTTACTTCCCGTCCTGAAGCTAGGCCTTAATTACAATTCTACCCGAGAAATTCCAAGCGGCCCTTTTTTTTTGCTTCTGCCGTCTTGGATTTTTATTACTTTATTATTACTTTTTTTAACTGATTGAAATTCACTCTTATCTGATTCTGATTCTATTTTCTGCGTGTAGTTGGTGCAAAGCTCATTTTGACGCTGAAGAAGATGATTTCGGTGGCCATGGCTTGGGCGGTGGTAGGGGTTTGGCTTGCGAGTTTGTAGCTTCCGACTTGTTGACATCCCTCTCTGCAAACGATGCTCTTGAATACTTGTGTTATGAACTACCATTGGCGAGCAAAGATGATGACGATGGGAATAACTCTGCAGGAGATGAAACAGCCGGACTGTTAGGTGGTCGTGGCGGTCGCAATGTTTCCTCTCCTGATCTCGAGGCCGATAGCATCGCCTCGTTTGCAGGGTTAAACACCCTGGAAATTGCTATTCTGGCAGATGCAAAGAAGTTTCTCTCGCATCGACCGGTGCGTTTTACCCTAGCACCTTCCCCCCAGGCTCTCTAGAGTACCTTGGGTTAATAGTTTTTAGGTAGAACGTGTGATAAACGGAATGTAGGTTTGCTGACAGCATAAGGGAACTAATTCCCATGCTAATGATGGAATAATAGCTGGGAGGGAAGGATATCCTTCTGGAAGACGCTTGACGTCGATGGCTCCAAGAAACCTCACTTCTACAACAAGAGGTAATGGACCTGGCTGCTTATCTGCTTCGTAGATTATCTGACATTCCTCAAAATACGTAGGAAGGCAGATCCGTTCTGCAGACTCAGGGTACCCAAGTATCAAAAAGCCTTTGAGGCATTCTTCTTTGCCGTATTTCTTGCATTGTATTATGGCGTGTTGATACAGAGAGACCCCTACCACATCACTGGACTAGAGGCAGCATTGATAGTGTTCTTCGTCGCATTTGCCGTTGATGAAATTTCTTCCATTAGAGATGCCGGGACAGCTTTCTACACGGCTGACTTTTGGAGTTTGTGGGACGTTTGCATTATTATTATTGGGATAGCGTTCCTCATCTGGAGTAAGTGGAAGGATTTCACTTATTTCAAATATTTGAGTAACTAATACTGATATTCTGCAGGAATTGTCGGGATAGTCAAGGATAACGATGAAATCGTTGACACAGCTTTTGATATTCTTTCACTTGAGGCGCTGCTTCTGATACCCCGGTATGTAGAGGGCCAAAATATCAATTAGTGAATTAAAAACAATATGAAGATTTTTAACGCATTTTACCACAGCGTGTGCTCATTACTTTCGATGAATCCATATTTTGGTATAGTAGCTTCCTATTTTCGAATTCCGCTTTGAGTTTTTTCGCCTTCAACTTTAAGCACTGACTAGTTTAAACCCTTTGTAGGCGTTCTGATACCCTGTCTAAAGCAAATGACAAAAGATTTCCTGAAGTTTGTGATTTTGGTAAGCAATGGCGGCTCTGCTATTTGAAACAACTTTATTATTTTAATAGAACACGCCGGAAGTTTGGGTGCATTCGCTAATACATCAGCCATCTCGCTCAGGTTGCGATTCTTTATCTCGGTAAGCAGAATCGGATGCCTTTGCGGGCTTCTCGCTTGATCCGCCTCGCTAATAATATGGTTTAGGCTTCTTAACCACGTTCTCTCTACTGGCTAGGGAGTCTTTCACACTTTCTGAGATGTCCTGGATGTTGATTAAGGGTTAGGTTTCTTGTGTTCTTTGCAAAATCATTGTTCACTGTAAATAAACAGGCTGACCGGTCTTCTGTAGTCTTCTTCGGTTCGGTAAGCGTTACCCTGATAGGGGTGTTGACCGAGATTAATGCATTAGTGCTGATCACTCGTTTATTGACCCGATTAGAGTTCAGTTGGATTTGTGAGTGAGAAACTATTGAATTCCCCCCAAGCCTGTCCAATAAACTAACGCGCAAAAACTGGATTCATAGGACGCAATGAGGGAGGTAGGCATTAGGAAATCAGAATTCAATTGGTCTGCGTCTGCTGCGCCGTAAACGGTACTAACACACGCGCGGTAGATATCACCTGTTTTGGGCCCTCCATTAATGGTCAGTATACCACAGTAGTAATAAGTCTGTTCAATTTTTGTAGCTATGCTTGCCTCAACTTTTTATCTCTGGAAGCTAATGCGTGCGGGGAATCTACAGTTGATTTTCGTCACATTAACAAATATCCTCTTGATCACATCTCTCATAAGCTTGCTATCAAATAGTTTGACAAATGTAAGAACATGATGGCTGCTTTTTTCGTTACTGTAGAGTAAACAATCACTAACAGCCGACAGATGATGAACAACGCCCGGTACTGCTTCTGCATTCCTTTCGCACTCACTACTTTTTTTTTTTTTTTTTTTCACCAGGGCTAACAAATATATGCGTGTGTGGTATCACAGAGAGGAATATCTATTCATGTAAGTTAACCGCGATCGAAGGCTTCGGCGTTGTTGCTCGGCTCACAAAAGTTTGATTGGCGCGTTAGGTTTTCAATTACAGTAATGGAAGCCGCAACCAGCAACAGACTTGTTGTTTTTTATCCTCCAATGGTAATCACTTGAGCCAGCCTTCCTTTTCGAAAATCAAGTTCAGATTATAACAGTTACCTCATAGAACTTGCTTTCGCTCATTTTATTACGTCCGCTGAGACTTGTCCTATCGGCTAATAGGATGCGAAAATGGAGGATTGCGCTTCTGAAGTTCTCACACTTTCCATTTGTTGGTTTCCCCCTCTCCCCTCCTTTATCTCTTTTAGGCCCTTTAAACGCGCAAACCGTTCTGTTACTCCAGAAAAACTAAACATAGCACCAGGTCGCAGCAATTATGGCCTATGAGAGCCTCTGGCCAGTTAATCAAACGCGCTCCACTGCAACTGCATGGGGCCCGAGCACTAATTCTAAACGGATGTCTATGAGAGAAGGGTTGAAATCGTTTGGTCGACGACCCGACCGGCTCCAGGAATGGTCGGGGCGCTTAAATGGTGGTAGGTTGGGGTTAGGCGGGGCTGGCAGCCAGGTTGGCCCTCACGCTGGCCCTGCGCTTCTCAGTTCCGCGAGCAGCATGCGTATGGATTTTGACGGAGAGGGCGCGTCAAACATGAAGGCTTATGCCAACCAGATTGATGAGCACGGGTGTGAGCTACATCGAATGAGAACTACTATCGAGCAGTTGAGCCGCAAGTTAGACGAAGTTCTTGCTCAAAAGAGTCCGTAAAAGCTGGGGATGGGGGCTCAAGGATTGATTGTCATTCCACTACGGAGAAGTTGCTGTACCAAATTAAAAATATTATTGAACCTGAACGAGAATTATACCAAGAATAAGGCATGTGCCGCAGCATGCATCGACTGTAGTGGTTAAATCAGAGCATTCATGCTTGCATAATTTCGTCTAGTCTTCCGTGGGGGTTGCATTGACGCCGGCGCAAGAGGCTCACTGCGCTACGGTACTCTCTGTTCCAAATCGCAGCAGGGAACCACACTTGAATTTCTTAGAGCCACCAAATCTAGCAATCAAGACTAGCAGCGCGTCTGACCTTTCTTTGCCCGGTAATCCTAGGTGGATATTCGTGGGTGACCCTCCCTCGACCTCCCTCCCACCCACCCACCACCTTCTCTCGAGGCTGCGGATGATGACAGGGTCTCGTTGACCCCACCCCGCGACGCCCGCCCCGGTGAAAGCAACATTTGCATCCCTGGCTACTACCAGTACAGTACTGAGAGGCCGTGGTTTCTACTACAAAATGACTCGATGGACTCTCCCCGCATTCTTTTTTACACCGGCGAATCATAGGCTTTCATTCTTCGATCTCATCCATTGGACTCTTCGAGAGGCTTAAATCACGAAGATTCCCAGCAACCTTTCGAGCTTCTCTACTTCTTCCATAGAACAGATCAACTTTCGCGGTTCTCGACCGGTAAGGATTTATAACTACTCCGGTGAACCACTTTTTTCCAACCTCGTTACCCAGGAGCAACATCCAAATACAAAACCAGAAATCCGCAAACCAAATTATACTTTAATTCCTACTCTCTCAGTAGGAAAAAAAAAAAAAAAAAATACATACATATGAGCCCTTTCCACATTCGAACCCCATCTCCCTCGACATCTTTTCACGAATCAATGTCGACTCCAGGCCACAGAGATTCCCACGTATACATGACACCACAGCAAAGCCCAGCTTTAGGTTTTGGCACACCTCCAATGTCGCATGATAATAATTGGGGGCGGAACACTAGAGAGTCAACACGCTCCTCAAGAAGCATTCACTCTGTCTCTCCGGCCCTTGGACACCGCCAGCTTCACGACCATTCCCACATTAGATCTCACCACCACCACCAACACCACTCTTTGCCATCCCCGCCGCAACAGGAGCATTCATTTACCAGTATGTCTTCCGAGTTCCACGACCGTACAAATCCCCCACTCTCTCCCCCAGCTTCGGACGGTCTCATGTCGCCCATGAACCACTCTCACGACTTCCACGACAAGATTCCCATGGACCCTAACCTCCCAACAATGTGGATGTCAAATGCCTTTGGCATGAAAACGGACAGCGATAACATGTCATTGTCCATGCAAGACCATTCTGTCACGGCCTCGCCGCCGCCGCTCTTCATTGAGGATATTCTTCGCGCTGAAGACAGCCATGGTATGCAGGGAATGGGAAATGGGTTCGTGGACGAGCATGACTTCCAGGAGCACGGCTTGAGTGGACCGCCTATGAAGCGGGTTCAGGATGAACTTTCTTCTGTTGTTGGATTGGGAGGTCCGTTCCATTCGGGTGCGACGCATACCTCTGGCGCCAACAGGGTCCGCAAGAAGCGCCATTTGACCGAGCCCAGCGAGGCCAATTTCCACTGCACCAAGTGTGGAAAATACTTCTCGAGGATCTGGAACTACAACGCGCACTTGGAGACCCACGACCCTCACCGACCCAGACCTCACATTTGCCTTGTCGACGATTGCAAGAAGGCCTTTGTCAGACGAACCGACTTGACCAGGCATCAGCAATGTGTAAGTCTCATCATTCAGAACCATTCACCTAATTCAATCCACTGACATAAACTTTCAGGTACATGCTAAGGATAAGAAATTCCGCTGCGAACTTTGCAACAACATGTTTGCTCGCAAGGACACTCTTAGAAGGTAAGCTCTACCCTTTTTCCATGCTTCACACTCAATGCAATAGATTTCTAACACGCCTTCCCACAGACATGAGGATGACGGCTGCCCGAAGCGCGTCGATATCGCATCCAGAGGATCCAAGAACAAGACTATCGTCTGGAACTCGCAAGCACTCGGTTTCTATAGCGCAATGCAGCGCCGCGACGAAGTATTCCCGAATATGACTGCTTATGACCCTCAAATGCGACCAAATCACTATGACAACGGAATGTCCTCCCATCTTCCCCCTCTCTCGGACATCGTACCAAAGACTTCATCATCCGTACTATGGGGCTGAACACACTATCCTTCCAAAATCACCCCTAATTCTTGTACAATTTTTCTTTATTTTTCCTTTCAACGGTGCCTTGAAGTGTTACAAAGGGTATTTATTTAGAGGCGCAATTCTGTTCATTTTTTTAGCTTGGGTATTTCCTCATTGTTTCAGACCATTCTTTTTTTTTTTTCGCTCAATATCTCTGCTTCTTCTTTTCCTTTTCACTTTCTCAATTTCCTCTTTCTTTTTCTTTCTTCATTATTCCTTTTGTCACAGTCTACGGTAAAGGGAAAGGAAAAACGGGGTTTGGCTGGCTTTTTGTTTTACTGGTTTTAAACGACTAGCTCAGTCGTGGTGAGCAATGTCCTACTTGTCGAGCACAATATTCTGTCATTTATTTAGGGAAGATATGGAGTTCATGAAATAACAAATCCAATGAGTTTATTGAAATCTTTTTCCACCTTGGAGACTCTTTCCTCCACTTTTTCCCTCTCCTCGATTTTTCCTAAGCCAAATCCCATCGTATGTAACTTTGTACCTTGCGGTCCTTCGCCGCCAGAGTACAGTGCTCCCGAACAGATCGTAGGGCCCTCGGATCGACAACGTTAGACTAACCAACACACCCTGTCCTACCCTACATACATCACAACCCAACCCAACCCACCTGGCAAATAAAACTTTCTTTTCTTTTCCCCCCTTTATTTTCTTTTCTCTCACTCTTACATCGCATCAATCCAACCTGTGGCGAGGCGACAAAGAAAAACGTGAGATAGCTGGCGCCTAAAGGAAACCAGCAAACAATAGCGCTTAACGCGGGCAAAAACAAGGAAGGGGCAAAATGTTCGCTTTTTGTGATAGAACCGCAATCAAATCAAATTAATATCAACGTACACTACGAGTACGAGAAAAGCACGAGTAGTTTACTATACAAGAGCCTAGCCGAGAGAGAGAGAAAAGAAAAAAAAAATGTAACAATGCCCCCCCCTCCACTCCCATCATCAGCATCAGCAAGTTGGCAGCAGAAGCAGCAGCAGCCACAGCATTAAGATGAAAAATGAAAATATGACTCGAAACCTTGAGGCCTGGTCGAGAGGTTGCTACGATATGGGAGGAAAAATGTGAAGGGGGTGATGCAGCACGCGGTGGTCCAGCTTGAGAAAGGAAAACACAAGCGCAATTACAAAGAAATGCCAATTTGCTGACTTGAGCGCAGCAAGCGTGCTTCTATATGTAGCAACCCTACGGTAGTTGTGCCGGGTGGCTGCTGTACTAAACTTGCCTGACCATGGATCCAGTTTGTGGTATCATACTGAACTTGTACCCTCTCTGTTTCTCTCTCTCACTCTCATTCTCTGTCTTTTAACGGAGAGTTACCGTATGTACGAACAAAAAAAAGCCGTGCCTAGGCAGAGGGGGGATAAAAGAGTGTGAAGAAGAAACCCCCCCCCCCCCCAATGAGAGGGGTTTGGTAGGCTAGAGTGTTGTTGGGTTGAGTTGGATTGGGTTGTCTGGAACCTGTTTTTGGAAAACTGCTGTGGAATTGCTAAGGGGCTGATCAATTATCCTTGTCTAATATGATAGCATCTCTTTTCTACTAATGGCGGGTACGATTTGCGAAGTTGCGGTGCGTACAAAGCGGAGAAGTAAGACAATTGACGAGAAGCGAAGGGAAAAAATAATGTGAGGGGAGTGGCACTTTTTTTCTTTTCTTTTTTTCTCCTTCTCCTTCTCTCTCTCTCTTTTTCTGCCCTTGTCCTCGCTCGCCTTACTCCCTGTGTTTGTCCTTGGTTATTAGACGCGTGAGCTCTACCTTGCTGTACCGGTCCTATACCTGCTGAGATGTGTATCAAGAGTCGAATGTGGTACACCACGATATACTTTTATCGTAATTTGTGTTCTGGATCTTTAGTGACGGTCTAGGTATAAGGGGGTAGCTAAACTTTGTTCGGGGGTTTCAACCTTTTCGCTCAGCTAGCTTGGGTTGGAGGGGGGAAACAGCGCAATGCTTGCATCGGTAATTAGACGTAGATTAAAGGAGGGAAAACCCCAAATTCCTCGAACATGTCCTGATGTGAAATAAAATGGATTCAAAATTCAGTTGGATGGTAGCAACTGCACTCCGTCCTCATAACAAAAAGGGCTTCTGACTAGGCTCTACAAAAGGGACTGGCACAATATTGATTTCTGGATCGATATATTATATCACGTCAAGAAGTGTTGATGATAACGAAGAGATAACTAGGTCATATCTCTTGAGATTACCAGGCATGATAGCTGCCATACCGGGTAGCCGGAGTCGTTTATGAGCGGTGCGAAATCTCAGTGAGACATACACTACCAGAGGCTTATGTCTAGTTAGTCATGTTTCCCCCCTTCCTCCAGTAAGCAGATACAATAAGTTGCGGTTCGAATATCGAACCGGTACCGGCGATTGGGCGCGATATTATGCAACTCTTGACTACTAGACAAGGGTCTGATTCTCGCTCACGAATCCGATTGAGAACTGCAAAGTCGTGACACTCAGCGCTCTCCTCCTTACTTATCTTTTTTGCTGTTAGTTAGCTGCATTCTCACCGCGAGGTCTCTCAAGAGAGACGACGAGGGTAATCATCGGCATTCCGCAGTCCTGCCCCGGACTGCCATGATATTACTTGAGTCTACAATGAGACGATTCAAGTACCGGACTGTAGGCTGTCTTCAGCCTTTCTTTTTACGGGAGTGTGTCAGTACAAATACCAGGCAAGATCTTGCCTGGTACTTGCATAGTTCAATACCAGTACAAGTATTTCTCTTATGTCTTGTTTCCTTATGCTCGACACCATTTGCTTTTTACTAAAAAAGACCGAGCCGGGGATCCGATTCATTATTTTGTTTTTCGTGAACGCCAAGTAGGCAATTATCCGTACCGTATGTCTCGGATGGTCTGACACCGGTGTATGTGATAATTCGTCCCCGAAGTCTCATAAAACCTTTTCGCATCATATACTGAAAAAGCTTCTTAGGCCGAGTTTTTTTTTTGGGGGGGGGGTTCCCCCAGTTGCCTTTCTTTGCTGCTTCTACTTTATCGTTGTGAGCCAAGCAATAGAAAATAATTAGAAAAGGAAACAAGACCACACCGCATTTCGAGCCTCGATTCAAGAATCCTTGCGCCTTATCATAGGGCAGGGGAGTTGGGAATGTGTGGTCCCTGCTCCGCTAAAATCCCTACATACCACATGAGTTTTGAGGGTGGGTGTTTTGTACAGCTACTCCAAATCACGCTGCACAGTCGGTATCTGGAAACTTGAGAAACTGGCAACGATTGGCAGGCTTACCGGATCCTTCAGGACTGTATTTCCTGAATAGAATTAATCGGATTTCTATCCAGAATTGTAATCAAATAGAATAGTGAGTGCCCAAGTGCCTTAAATTGTTTGTCAGTTACATAACGGGAGTCCTACTATTTGATTATGCGATACTCCCAGATCCGGGTGATCCGGCGTCATCATAGTACCACAAGGCTTACAAAGTGCGGTGCTGTATGTGTACTGTACGAATCTACGGTATGACGCTCCATTCAGACCGACACTTGAATTTTTGTGTCATTGCATCTGAACGGGCACTCTGCTGGCTACGGTGTCCACCTTCCTATGTCCAGACGTCCTCGATGCTTCTGCAGGTTGCTGTAAAAAATTACTGCACAGTTGTACATGTCTTTGTACAGTACGAACGTGACAATACCGGTCACTTGGATGGCGGGCAACTTCCGACACCGGTACTACCTATCCGACCATGGGATCCTAATAAGTATTTCCCTTACTGTAATTGGATTATGGTAGGGTACCCAATCCGGTAATGTTCGCTTTCTCAATCTTTCGGTGGATCAAAACGAAATTAGAGGCTGATCGCTTCTGGACAGCTAGGCCACTTTTTTACACTAAAAAGGATAAAAAATCCCATGCTCAAGCGGGTCGGTTTACCGTTGGTTTTTGGGTTGGCAAATATAACCGTACCGGTATCCGTTAACGGCCTTGTTCCCTGTTGAGGAAAGTGTGGCATCCCTGCTTACCTTCTCACCTCTACCATACCGGTTGAATGACTAACGCAACTCTAACGGAGTGAGAGTGCGCCTGGTATGAGCAGAGTGGATTTATTTTCACTCATCTGCCTCGCTGTTAACCGTGTAAGCTAGCCAGAGTACCCGAGTGGTTGAATGGGATATCTTTTTCCATTCATCTTCCAAACTTGCTAACGGCTTGGATAGTTATCTATCGTACGGGGCGGATACAAAACCGTAGGCTAAGACTGGTGCTAAATAGTTAAGAAAAAGGGTTTAAAGGAAGTTGCCGACTTCGCTGGGCTGACCTCACGGTAGTCGGTGCTTGCTACGGTAATGGCACTGTCCTATCGGTCCCTTCCCGTGAGGCGTTTCTTGGAAATTGTCATTAGATATTATTACCCAAGCTTTTTAAGACAACCGGAATCGAAGGGTCCTCTCCGATGCTGGCTTGGCGCCTGGCGACCGGAAAATCCTACCGAGTGATTACCCGTGATTACCCGTGATATCTGAGACAAAATTTCTAACACGCCATGGAGAAAGCCACTGGAGGTTTTCGCGAGTATTGCCTATGAACTTTGTGCGGACTTAGTCGAAGCAAATCGGGAGCATTGATCCATTGGCCGAGGCGAGCATTAAACTGCGGGTGAGAAAAAGTTTAAGTTACGTGAGACTCAGTTGGGCATAAATGTCCATGGATGTCCAGACCCCTCACACCCAACCACTGGCATAAGCCTTTCTCCTCCCGCTGCCACACCATCGCCCCACCTTATCTCATTCGCGATCTTAACGCTGGACCCCCTGTCTTATGAGGGTGACATACCATATCATTATGGTGTACAAATGCTTTTTTATATAGTAGACAAAATACTTATCATAAGAGAAGAATGCAGGATGGTTCAGAGACCTGGTAGTTTGTATAACGGTGTACTTGTACTGTACCCACTTTTAAAATATCCTGCACTGTGAACAATGTCATCTCGCTTGTCGATTCATACGGCGAAGAAGCTATTATAGGAAAAGCACCATGTTCGTTGGGAAGAAATACATAAGCCATGTGCATTAGGTTCAACGGTCAGTGAAAGTCGTCAACCAACTCTAAACCTAACCTTTTCCACACACTCGCCCACCTTGCGAGCTTGTCTGATGCTTTCTAGTTTCCCTCTCGGCCTTCTTGGTGGGTACAAGTACTGTACTCAAAGACCATAAGTTAGCCTGCCAACCAAGTATGCATAATGCTTAACCTCACTCTTTCACAAGCATCCCCAAGACTTTGAGCCAAGTAAGGAAAAAAAGAGTTGCCACACACATACGCACTCGCATGTCCTTGGATCTGGGTTAGTGAGGAATCTGCAGGGAATTGTTTGGTACAACTCGTGGTGTATCGTGAACTTCGTGCACAGTACAATCTCTAGACTCCTTCCGTGCATGAATCTAGTCCTGTTCAAACACTCGGAGTTAGAGTATAGCATAGTCGTGATGATGTGCACCCAAGTCTAAACCAGCCACTCATGCACAGGCTGGAGGAGGATTGATAAAACCAATAGCAATTTTTTGTTTTTGTTTAGCCAATACTCCCGTTTGTCCTCGTAAATGCTGGAGCATACTCTGTGAGCAGTGTCAGCATCCACACAACACACACACACACACTTAATCATTGAATGAAATACCCTGCACGTTATATATCACTCTTCCTGCTAAATAGCTAATATGATCCCCCTCATGTTGTTTCGCACGTCGCACACATCGGCGAATTGTGCTGCTTTACTTGGTATGATAACGGCCTACAGAACCAAGAATTTTTGACACCTAGGCCTTTGTTGCGGCATCCCCATGGGTATGATCCACTTAGTCTCCCACCAGTATTGTACAAGTTCATCATTACCATCTCATAGATAGTAAAGTGGGCCTTCTAGCGCAATCGTGTGGCGCAGTGCCAAGGACCGATTAGCAGCGGACCTCTCCGTTGCGTTTACATTCGTTATCGCGGGCGATTGGAGGTGAGATGAGCGCTTGTTGAGCTTAAACTGTGAATATCAAAAAAAAAAAAAACCACTTGAGACGTTTCTGGTCATGCCGATAGCGGTATACACGTTCATCTACTTATACCTTCCTTTCTTTTACCCCCCCCGATTTCACTAACTACACTTAACCCCGCATTCTTGCTCTGTTTCGTTTAGTTCTTTCTAAAATAAATAAATAAATGCAGTTGCGACAATATAGAACTACCCGAATTCAAAAAGATGAATCTCTGATGAAGATAAACTGCATTTGTGAATACCGGTGCCACCATGTTCACTCGCCAAGTTTCTTTTTAGTTCTTGCGGGAATTATCCTTGGAGGGGGGAGGGGGAGGGGGTTATTAAGCTTAGACTTCACCTGCTTTTAGCCCGATAGGCATTTTGTCTGAGCATAGACCGATAAACAAGAAGTCATTCCTGATCCACTGTTATTGTGGTGGCGCATTTTTACTAACTGCTCTATCTTACATTCACGGAATGGTAATATTTCCTGCCCGTATGGCCATATACTGACCAACTAACCTAGCATGATTTAATGTTTTTTTTATTTTTTAAAAGTTCGTCTTTCTGTACTTCTATTTGGAGGCTCTGCTCTTACTTTTGCCTTGCCTTGCCTTAGTTACATCTTCGGGCCCTGTTTGATCTCGCGTACTGTACCAAATGCTGCTGCTTACTTACTTACTTTACTTTGCCTTGAGCTTGCATCAGTGAGATCCGTGGTGCCCTACTGAACTTCCCGGTGTCCCCTCACTCTTCAGTCAGATTCACCGCTTCCAGCTTGACTCCTAGAGTGCTGTGCTTATGAGGTGCAGATGCCAAATCCTGGGTTTCGATTAATCTATTGTGTAGTGGATGCATTCGTACTGTCACTTATATCATAATGCCTTAGATGATTTTGCCAAACATTGAACTTGGCTCTTTGATCTGGTTTGGCTTATTTTGTCCACAACCCCGAATCATGTGGCGCGATATATCAATTATTATTATTACTGTGGTTTTTCCTTGCTGGGCGGAAAAAAAAGATAAAAATGGGGGCTTTTTTTTTTTACTTTGGTAGATGTAATTTTTTGTAAACTAAAACCTGTAGTAAACTCATGTCTTACTCTGGGATTTTCCTTCTTGACTGCTCTCTCTCTCTCTCTTTCCATTTTTTATTTTTATTATTTTTATTTGACCCTCATCATCACAACCATTTTTCACAAGATCAGGACATGTATACAGTGCTATGGTATTGCTATTGGTTTGAATTAGGTGAATTGTTGAAAAAGCAGGAAGAGACGGTTGGCAAATCCATATACTCACAGACTACCTGCACCGGCGCCCCCCCCCCCCCAACGTCTCCAACGGAAACTCCTAAAGAATTGCCACTAGGTATGATGCTGATGGACAGGCAAGGATTAGAGTTTTTTGGGATTGGGGCCTTTTTTCTTCTGAAAAACATCTGGCTGGGATAATTTAGCGAGCATGATGTAGCATGTTTGGGTTTAAGTTATTGGGAGTGCTAGATAAGTTTGACGCCCCGGTCAGTGTGCTCTGTGTGAAAAAACAAGCAGATCAGGGACGGGGAGGTTGGTGGTGGTGGGACTCTGGGTGGGTGGGTATGCGCTGGTGTGCGTGGGTGAGGGTTTGTGATAGGAATAATAACAATCATCTTGGCCATGTACGATATGGGAAAGTTCATCTATCAAGCGGGAAAATTACAGTAAGGTTTAGAGATAGAGCTAAGTAAAGCGAACGACCCAGCTAATTTCTGGTTGGCTAACTTCAACCACCGGGGATAATGACAAATTGGCTAAGCTTTATATAAACTGGCCGAGTTCGGGTGATTTTACATTCCCTTTTATGGCCAAGCCCTGGAGAGGAAAGGGTGGAAAAACAGCACCCCTCCCTCCCCCCTTCCCACCTCCACTACCGTTGGAACTGGCGCTCTCCCGAGATTGGCATGAGTTATTGGATCCTCTAGGTAGTGATTGACTCGGATGGGTATTAGCCTCAAGATGCATTTGCCACTTGGAGATTCAAAGAAAGTTAGGTAGAGGTTGACTCGGCAGTCAATAGTATAGCACTTGTGGCGCACACGGGAAGTAATCTTCCCTTCGCATCCCTTTCACAACACCCCTCCTCCGGTGGGGATAGCATCGAGAGAGAAAGAAGAAGCGGGGTGCACTCTGCAGAGTATCGCTACTAGGATACAATACCGTACAATACCCCTCCTATGCATACATCATTCTAATTCCCGGCGTCTAGCTTTTCGCAGATAAGTAAATCAGCAAGTAGCGTACAGTAGAACCAGGTGAGTGATTGTGCGTGATCTCTTGACGAAAATGTCTCAGATACATATACTGGGATCATGGGGTACTACTTTTTCCGTGGATTGAAAGAGATAATAAGGATACCTAATAGGATGGGAAGAGTGGCTCCCTCCTATACCTTCTCCGGAGGGAAGTAGAGGAAATTTTGGCTGGAGATTGCCATGCGTGAGAGAGAGCTACACATGTCTACAGTATGGTAGACCATAACTGCTAACCTGGTACTCTCTCTACCAGCAGAGCTTTTCTTCGGTCTATCTATCGATACCGTTTTTTTGTCTTTACTATTAGTGTTAAGTCTGCCTTAAAAGATAACGGTGGCCGTAAACGGAAGTAGATTCTTCCAGGCCGGACTACAATCACACTCCTCCTCTTCTGAAGATCATTGACTACTCAGGCTGGGGTTTATCTCAATTCCCCACCCCGCCGGGGGTAAGTTAATGGGGGTCTGCAAAAGAAAGAGAGAAGTCTCCGCTCGACTAAACTTTACTTGCATGTTCCTTGACTTCTATGAATAACCTGCATTAAGCGTGAATTCATATCAATATCCCCAGGAATTACTTTTTAGTTTGCACGGTACGGTATCGCCGTATCAGACTCGCGCTAGGACGTTTCTTACCAGGGGGGCTTAATTAGTGGTATTCTTGAGCTTGTGGCATTGCCGTTGGCTGAATTACGGATTAACAGCACCGAGTACAGAACGTTTGAATTTTCAACTATAACCTTATTGATTGATTGATTGATTGATTGATGGATGGATGGATGGATGGATGGATGGATGGATGATGGATGATGGATGGTGGCCCGTTCACGCCTTGGAATTGGAGATGAGGGGCTTCGGGGGGCTAGATGATTGACGCGATAGCGGAGGTATACTTCCGCGCGTTTGGCGTAATTCTTGAGAGGCGCAATTAGTCGAAGGCACAATTGAGGGGAGGCGCGGGCCACAGTCCTAGTAGCGGTGGTGTCTTTTTGACGAACAGACGCTAAATCATTCTCAAATATTAACTTGGACCTAAGTGATTTAGTTTGTAGTAGGGGATAATCAGTAAGACTAACAACTAAACAATCTTTCTTTGTGTATTGAAACTTATTTAAAAGCAGTATAAGCTAGTTTCAATTGCTAAGAAGCACACAATAAAGTACCTTTTACCAAACCGGTGGTAATAATAGTAAGTCCTACAATATTCAAGTCTTGTACAATCTACTAAGATAGCATTTACCAAGACACCAATGCGTAATCTAATACAATTTACAACAGTGACCAAATCATACACTCCCTATCATACATACTCGCAATACCAAGCATTTGCACTATCGTTGTATTGGGCAGAGATGTGACAGTAAAGATTCGATTGAGTAACGAGAGCCTTCTACACGGCCCTTCAGGAAAAGTGAAAAGAAACGTCTTTATGGGAGAAGCGACCGGAAAATAGTCGTTGGCTAGTGCCCAAAGAAATTGCTTTTGAGAATTCGAGTAAAGGAAGCTGTATAAAACTGCTTTTTGCTTTCAATACTACATGCATACAGATAGAATCTCTGCTTGTCACTCGGCAGCCTCCTTGGTGTGCGGGTGCCCCTTGTGTCGCCCAGTGGTTCATGCTATGAGCTCGCCTTATGTGCCACTACTTTATCCTTTGAAGCACCTTAAGAGCTCTGAAAACTGCGTCAATATACGCTTCAAGCCACCCTGTCTTGTCCCGTTCAAATTCAGTCGATATCTAAAACTGGACTACAATTTGAATATTGGTTCTCCTTCGCCATCCCTTCACACAGTTCCCCTCTCTGCTTCATCAATTTGCTCCCACGCAATTATATGCTTTGCTAATATGTCTAAATTTTCACTCTTGTGCTCACCCATCCGCACCAATCATGCCTGCTAATCACAAAACCTCGCTCGCCATCACATGGAGATCGAATCGGTATCATTACATGGTGTAAGATACGATGCGGTACGATACATTAGTGTAACATACGGTAAACTTACCAGAAACCGTGAGCGCCTGAACTCGGTGGCAAAAGATACAATTACCGGACAGTCAAACTTTTGGTGTGAATTTCTGCTTTCCGGTCTTGTACTTTACAACTGTAATTTACAGTACTGTGTCGAGCGTTTACCGTACCATATTTTATTTCTTTCTTTCGAATACCACATCCGACGGACGTACGGATTAGGGAGTTATGTCAGAATTAGGTACCGGATTAGGCGAAGGTCGGAGGCGTTATGGATAGTTGTTGATAAGCTAATTTCTTTATGCTCTCAAAGCCTTCGGTCAGGATATTTGTCTGTTGGACGCCAGGTCCTTGTTAGGATTGTTATCATAGTTGTTGATTGCTCTTTTTGTATGTTTCTTTGTTTTTGTTTTTGTTTTGTTTAATCGTGAGGGTGTATAGGAATGCTGGTAGATATGGCAAGCACAGAATACCCTAATATATAGCTGGACTCTTGTCCTTCCTCTTGTTCACTATCTTTGTATCAAATAAGTTTTCTACCAAAGTCTCTCAGGATCAATCTATCTGACTGTCCACCAACTATCATTTTTATCAATTGAGCCATCGTGCATTCATAAAATAACGGTATACAATAGGAAATATTCGTCGGTGCTTGGAAATGTTGAACTAGCGGTGAGAAATTATGAGACCAAGAGTGCAGAAAGGAAGGGGTATGAAAGTTTTTTTTGTCCAGAGTTGATGTACGCCATGGACGGATTGCAGAAGCGGCGGAGGAAAGATGAGTATTTGCAGCTTGTCTAAAGAATCACTAAGCTGTATGGAAATGAATTTAAATGGTACTTCTTGCACCTACTAAGGATATGGGAGATTGATCTGGCAGAGCATCAAGACTCCTTATTTTCAGAGTAATGGGAGAAGAGTATGCTTAAATACATGATTGAAAAACATCAAGTGGTCTGCATACTCCAGTCATAGCCTACTCCATGGCCAACCAAGTGCCCAGAATATGGGCAATCTGTTCAGTTAGGCTATGGCTATCATACCATATATAACTACACTTAGGCGATCATTGTATTAAAAAAAGAAAAAGAAAGGAAAAAAGAAAGTAAGGAAGGGGGGAAGGGAAAAAGGAAGAGGAAAAAATAGTTGTGGTTATGAACTAGGACTGCGGCAAAAGAGGTTCCCCACTACAGCATGGTAAGTGGGTAATCCTCCGTTGTGAGTGGGTAATCCTCCGTTGTGAGGCTAGAGCAGTTCGAACTGGTACAGTGTGCACATCAGCATCAGCTGCTCCACTTTGGCCGTGTTCCTCAAGACAATATTCATGATCTTTTTTTCATTTTTGAGCTACCCCACCCGTGGTAAGGGCAGAAGGAATGCAGCAAGCGGTGGGAGAAACTACAGGTGAAATCATTTCATTTCAAGACTTTGCAAAGTGTTGATGAGTACATGATAGTTGTTGGTGAAGGTGAGCCTAATGGGGTGTGTGGAGAGAGAATTTCTTTTGGCCGAGAAGAAGGAGCTTGGTGAGGAAACACTGGGAGGGCATTCTATTGATAAGGAATGTGTGGAATTAGGGCCGAAATCCTTGAAACATCGCTGATGGGTATGTAACTTCAAAAATAACAATAGCACAGTAACTTATAGGTAAAGTTTCAGGTCTCTTGTCAACAGGAGTCAAATTCATTGTCTCAGCACAATACTCAAATTCTTATCATTTTGAAAATAAATAATACTATCAGTAGGGCCAAATGGTAGTTATCAAGATAGTATAAGACTTCCTGCCCTCACACATTACACCTTGTCCAGTCACCAGAAATCACTCGCATGATGCATCCTACCTTAACAAAAACTGTTGACAAAGATTCCTTCCTGCTCTCCATATCTTTGTTCAGATTCCTCATATATTCCGCACGAGGTCCTAGCTAGTACTAGTGATTATTAATTGTTCTTGTTTGCCCCAGCTCTCTACTGTTTCTTTTATTCAGTGTCTCCGGGAACACTGGCGCTGATGATAAGCCCGGTGTTCCTTGATATATTGCCGGGCTATCTATATCATTTCCTGTCTCTATGAATCTTGTATCGAATACGTTCCCCATCGAACTTTAAGTCTTTACCGAATAATCTATGTGACTGTTCACACGATATCATTGCCCACTGAGCTATCCCGCATTGACACACATATTTTATCACTCCCTATGGTTCGAGTTTTTGTCCAGTGGTTTACTAACTTACTGTACATACTAACCCATGAAGCAATATGTGTGAAGTAAAAAGGGTAACTCATGAGAGTGAAACTCATGAAATAATATATTTTGAAAGGTACGAGTACTTTATCATAGATAGATTGATCGTTACAAAGTCAGGGAATTGATTGTGCTACATAGCTATCCGGAATAAACAACCAATCATGGCACTAAAATTCTGACTCCAGGAGACGAAGAAAAGAAGAAAAAATATATTTTATTCTTTTTCGAACATAGGAGGGGATCCTTGGTTGATATAAACCCTTATTCCTACAATACTGAGTAATAGTCACTGCGTTCGAAGGCACATGCCGTATCTAAAGGTGAAGTTATACCTCGAGACAAGGACAGACTCCCTATCCGAATGTATCAAGTTGGTTTAAATCCTCCGATATGTTATCCCAGAGCTTCGGGTAATTATATCCATTCCGAGGGTGATTCTTCCAAGAATTTAGAGAATGTAAGATTAATTCATAAGATGGACTTTGGGTTAACACCCCCACACCACTCCTATCACAACTTACCAGAGTAGCTAAGGCTTTATATAAAAACAGTAAATTATGTATTAGAAATTAGTTATTATGCAAGAAATCATCTAAGGTATCATACAATAGAAGAAAAACAAATAACTTTTGACAACATGAATGATATATAGACGACAGATAATACATGCCAAAAAAAGAGAAATGATGAAGGGGAGAAGAAATCTCTATTATTGATGGTATAAGAAGAAAAAAAGAACCCGTCCCAATAAAATTTCCACGGCTCGTCTGTTCCGGAGCGATAATGATTGATGACCGAGCTTGCATACCATCTGTGATGGTTCCAGGTAAGCGCTCTCGCCTGAGTAGTAGTGCAGCTGCTGAATGCGGCGAGGACCAGGCCCCGCAGTGATAGCCTAGAAGAATACAGTCGATATCGATGGCTATGAGAGAATATTGTGAGCCCGATGAAGGAATGGAAGATGGAGATAGGAGAGATTGTTGTAAATAAATTCTACACGGAGGATGTGTCAAAAAGGGGATACAGCCGTATTCATAGACCTCAAGAAAACAACCTTCTCGCGGCCGTCCGGGCATATAGTAGCTTTACTACGCCATAGTGCCTTCCCACGGCAGCCCACGAGAGTGCCGTCCCGCCATAGCTGTCAGAATGGTTGGGGTTGACTTCTTCCCGTGCCAATAGTAGCTCCACTACTCCCTCATGTCCTTCCTTGGCAGCACACGAGAGTGGCGTCAGGCCACAGCTGTCCGGATGGTTGGGGTTGACTTCTTCCCGTGCCAATAGTAGCTCCACTACTCCCTCATGTCCTTTCTCGGCAGCCCACAAGAGTGGCGTCTGGCCAGAGATGTCAGAATGGTCCGGGTTGACTTCTTCCCGTGCCAATAGCAGCTTCACTATTCCCTCATGCCCACTCCAGGCAGCACACAAGAGTGGCGTCCGGCCAAACCTTGTGTCGAGTTTGTCGAGGTTGACATCTTCCCGTGCCAATAGTAGCTTCACTACTCCCTCACATCCAGTGCCAGCAGCCCGCAAGAGTGGCGTCCAGCCAGAGCTGTCAGAATGGTCGGGGTTGACTTCTTCCCGTGCCAATAGTAGCTCCACTACTCCCTCATGTCCTTTCTCGGCAGCCCACAAGAGTGGCGTCCGGCCATAGATGTCAGAATGGTCCGGGTTGACTTCTTCCCGTGCCAATAGCAGCTTCACTATTCCCTCATGCCCACCCTCGGCAGCCAACGAGAGTGGCGTCCCGTCATCCCTGTCAAAATAGTTGGGGTTGACTTCTTCCTGTGCCAATAGTAGCTTCACTACCCCCTCATGTCCTTCCTTGGCAGCCCACGAGAGTGGTGTCTCGCCAAAGATGCTAGAATGGTTGGGGTTGACTTCTTCCTGTGCCAATAGTAGCTTCACTACCCCCTCATGTCCTTTCTCGGCAGCCCACGAGAGTGGTGTCTGGTCATAGTTGTCTGAATGGTTGGGGCTGATATTTTCCTGGGCCAATAGAAGTTTCACAACTTCCTCATTCCCGGTCATAGCACCATACAAGAGCGGTGTAAAGCCCAAGGAATCTCTGCCATTGATATCAAACCCTTCCATCTTAATCAATGTCGCTACAAGTTCAACAATTCCGAAAAAAGATGCACAGTGTACCGGTATCTCAATGAACTGAGAAAAATCCTCTAGAAAAGGTAAGTTAAAGCGCTTTGTTGCATGCTCCGAAAAAAATTTGGCCGATACATGGTTCTCATAGTGGCTAAAAAGCTCCAGTGCGAGTGATTTTGTGCAAATCGAGAATCCCATTTTCGCGTGGACCCCCCAATATATAGAAGAATATGTGAGAAAGGGTACCGGCCGGAGGTCATCAATGGTTGAGGAGGACATCTCCATAACCTGCTGAGAATTCAGATATGTCAGGCAGGTCTCTGCCATTGCCGAATGGGCTGTCCCAAAAAGGTCGAGGCGGCCGGAAAGATACTCCTGGAGGGTAAGGTGGATCAAGCGAACAGTGGAAGTCTCCTTTTCCACTGTGAGAAAACCTTGGCAGCAGCTTAACAAGGTCGATATCGAAGGGACATTGTCAGGGTTGAGATGTGTTGCTCCTATCTCCACCGCCAGCGCCTGACAGAGTTCGTCCACATGCAGTGGCCGCTGTGAATGCAAGATCCACATCAAGGCCGTCATGCCGAGTCTTGCTTTCTCCCCACCCTGCTTTGTTATCCGTTCTAGTGTCGTACCATATGCCTCTCCCAAGCCGACGCCATCATTCATTGCGTTAAGCCTTTGCCGCCTGCGGTGGATTGTTGGTTCTCGCAGGATTGCCTCGATATTGAGGGAAACCAACAGAAATCTAGAATAATAATGATACCAGTCAACAGATAATCCAGGGCGGGTTTCCTAGCATTATTCTCATACGTACATTTCCGAAACCATTTCCGAAACCATTTCCGGAATCTTTTCCATGATATCTGCGGCGAGAGCGTCGTCCATTGCATCCGGATTTGTATCCTCATCCAGTCTGCTGCGGATAAATCTGATAATGTCACCTCTGCGGGGACTTATCGACATGAATGTTGCTCTGCCCCCAAGACGTTGTTCGACCTCAGCCCGGACATGAGGTCTCCCGGTCATGAACACCCGGGTTCCCGGAGACTTGTTTAGGATTTCATTGAGTGCGTTGAGTATCTTGACCCGGTGCCCCGCCTCGCATTCGTCCAAGGCGTCAAGGCATATAAACATGCGTTGTGACGACGAGATATCTTCCAACATCGTCACAATTTGCGGAAGTCGCAGCCCCCGGCCACCTATCACCCTTTTTTGCTTCTCAAAGGCTTTGGCTATTTCATCAGGAATTTGATCCAACCCGCTGACAACCTGCTTTAGCAGGGCACCGAGCATGTTGGACGCGGATTGCTCGCTCCGCGCAGCAAAGTCGAAGTAGAAGCATGCAACTGAAATGCCTTGTCCCTCCGCCTGATCGCATATGGTGTCTATCACCAGCGAACTGATACCACGACTTGTAAGTAATACATCCCATCCACACATTCTCTCTTTTGCCGGGGATTCTCTTTCTCACCTGATGTAAGTCTTCCCAGCCCCGGGGTCACCATAGCAGAACATGGCTGCACTATCGGATTCATTCCCTCCACTACCCCCACACCAGCTTCTAAACTCTTCACTCTCTATAAGCCAGTCCCCTATATTCTCCTCGCGGCGATCTCGGACGTCCTGATGGCGTAATCGGGGCTCTAAGGGGGATAACCAAGCGAGGATGCCAGCCCGCTCATCGGTAACCGTATAGTGGTTCGAGACATTGAAAGAGTTGCTATTGTTATTCAGAAACCGAGATATCTTCTATTTCTATTTCTAGGAATGGTATTAGGAAGGTTGTATAGGATACTGTAGATAGCGGGTTGGTTGTTTGAAGCCGATGAGATTCCTCGGGGGGGGGGGGCTGAAGAAAAGCAGTGGTTACCCCGCAGCCTTCTTTCTTCCAATCACATCGGCCCAAAGCCTAAAACATGCGAAGCTGAAAAGGTGGACTGGTAAATCCTTGTACGACACACTATTGTCCTTAATATGTACCGTATCCCACTGGGGTCAAAATCACTCAAGTTACCCCCAAGCGAACTTTATAGAAGGAATCCATAACTTCCCTGGCTATATAATCTACAATAATACAATACCTTGATCATATGCACAGCCTTTAGCAGCCATGCGCACCAGAATTTCCATGATCACAATCACAAACCCTCACTCGCCCCTCCCTCCAGCACCGCCCCCGACCCCATCAAACGATTAACAAACCACCCCTAACTTACATTACCAAAGCCTCAAGAAGAAGCAAAACTCCAAAAAGGCACACCCATCATCCACCACCACACTACAGCACCATGGAAGTAGTAAACCCGGAAACCGGGAGCTGGATATGGCGATGGGAAGTGCTGGGTGGTGGTTGACGGTACTAAATAATAATACATAGCGTATTCAAGAATCTAAAGTACTTGTATCACAGAGCAGAGCAGATCAAGCCATTTACCTATTTTACTTATTCCATTCGCTTATTCCCATCCCACGACGGTACCGGTAACCCACCTAACTAAATACAAACACAACAAAATCCAATACCGACCTCTAACTTTCCCACATCATACCCCCGCCAAACCCCACCCCAAACAAAAAATAACTAAACACAAGAGTAGGTAAGTTAGGCAGCTAAATATCCATACAAAAAAAAAAAAAAAGTAGGTATCATCACACCACACAACAGCACCGAGAAATAAAGAAAGATAAAGAAAGTTAAAAAAAAAAAAAAAACTTATCATAGTTATACTATCCATTCAGTTATCCGTCCAGTTACCCACCCACCGACCCAGCAAGCTCACGCATCAGTTTTACCAAGCACAACTAAAAAATAAAAAGAGATAAAAAGAGAGGACAAGACAAGACTCCCCGTACCCAAACAGATAGACAGAACCCTTAATGGAAAAAAAGGAATGAAAAAAAGAGCTTTCATCAACAATGCCGGGAAAAAAAAAGAGAAAAAGGTATAATACGGAATGATACTAAAAAACAAATTAAAAAAAAGAAAACCCCCCCCCCCCCCAACCATTCCCCCCACAGCCGAGCCAAACCAACCACCCTACCCTACACTATCTACCCTCCCCCTCTCCAATCGGCAAATCCCTCTTAGGCGGATACCCATGCACCCTCACGCGATAAAGGCACGTAAAATTTGGATGCCCCCAATTATCCACGATTCGGAATGCGACGAGATGGCTGGTAATATTAAGCCTGGCGAGATCGACCGGTAATTCGAAAGTCTGGACGGACGATCCAGTGGTGTGTATGTCGTACATGAATTCATGGACGCGTACCCACTCTCCTGCAGTACTTCCAATCTGCTGTTGTTGCCTTTGTTGCTGTTTTTGTTGGTCCGGGCGGAACCATTCCCCGGCTGGCTTCCCGACCGCTTTGATTAGTTCGTCCTTGCGTTCGGGAGGGGATACGTGGATCCAGAACTCGATGTTCTTCGGCGCGGAGGATATCTCGATGGCTTGCTGCTTGGGTACGTGGTCGATCGTGACGTGCGAGACGTAGATTGGCATGGCGAGCTTGATGCCGATGTCCCCGGAGCGTTCGGGGAAGGGCCAGCATTCGCCGACTTCGGTCGAGGGGGTTATGGCCAGTGCTGGCGGAGGGGAAATGCGTGAGCCACGGCCAAATAACCGCCAAACGTTGTGGTGGTAGCCCTTCCCGCCGGTCCAGTCGTAAGAGGGGGATGTGACGTATGGCCAGACTGAGGCGCCGGTTATGATGGATGCGTAGTCTGGGAGGGTGGCCCAGAGCTCTTTGCTGCCCTGGGAGATGCGCTCGATGGTACCACCCCGATTCCCGCGCGAGTTGGCGAACTCTTGCGCCATGTTTTTGGCCACCTTGTTTGCGCTTCCGGAGGCTATGGCGCTGGCTGCTGCGAGGATCGAGGAAGAAGCCGAGTTGAAGTGTTCTGTGTTTTCCTTCCGGATTCGTCGTTGAAGTTCCTCCAACTGGCCCTCGAATTTGGATTCGAAATCCGGAAGGAAGGTCTCCACCTCCCACTTCTTGTGATACTTCTGCGCCTCTTCCTGGATCATGGACATCACGGTTCCCTTACTGAGAACCACACCACCTAGCTTCCCATCCTTTCCCACACCGTCTCCCGGAGAAGCATGCTTTTCGATCAAATCCCTTAGCTTGTCCTCATTCCCTTTAATGAACGCCTCCCAGCTAGGTATCTTATCAATTCCAATGGCTCCCGTCTTTGCGATTGCATCTTTGAAATGCTTGGGGAATATCTTTGCGAATACATCCTGAAGACTGGCTTTGAACTCGTCGGTGAGCCGAACCTTCCCGTTCGGGCTCAAAGTAGCAACCATTTGTTTCGGGAGAGCCTCTTCGAAGGCCTGCATAGCTTCATTCCGTGCCTTCTGCAGCGCCTTGAAATCCGACAATTCCTGATCTAGTGCCTGTTGTGCCGAGTAGAGCTTATCCAACTTCCTTTTGTTGTCTTCCAACAGTGCATTCTGTAGCTCCTTGACAGTATCCAACGTATTCGAAAGAGAGTTGATCTCATTCTTGATCTTATCTCGATCAGAGGATGATTCTATCTCGGCACTGGTTAGAGAGTCCTCCAACACTGACAGCTCCTTCTCAAGGACTTGACGATACTTGGTCTCAAAACTCGAAGCAAGATGTCCGAAATTCCCCAGCTCCTTCTCGACGGTGTGGAGGCGATGAACAAGTTCGTCGACATTCTTCGGGGCTTCAGAAGGAGGGATATAGGTGAAACTAGAATCACCCCGTTGCCAACCGAACTTAATGCCGTAAGAGGTAACGAGGAAGTGGATAACGACCGTTGCGAGGAAACAGACCACGAATGCTCTAATAAACCCCGAGATCGAAACCCCAAGCCATCTTTCCCACAGATAGTCGGCGAATCCAAAGTAGTTGAATGGTACATCATCGGGTCCAGCACCACTACTTCCACCATCCCCTCCACCTCCACCTCCACTTCCACTTCCATCACTTTTATCACCTCCCCCACCATGACCACCCTTATCACCTCCTCCGCCGCCCCCAGTATTATCTCTACTCTGCGCCGCTTCCCGTTGCTTCTCCAACAATTCTCTCTGCTTCTGTTTAGCCAGCCTCGCATTATTGGCATTCTCCTTTAACTTTTCTCTCTCCAACTCCCTTGCACTCTTACCCGCCAGTCCCTTAGATGAATCTGATATCTTTGCTTGAATAAAATCCAGGGTAGTTGGTTGAATTTTGTCACCGGTACCCCTGGGCTTTCTTCCCGTAGGTTGACTGGGAGCTGGGACTGGTCTCTTCCATGAAGCACCTTGACTAGTTGGCACTTCTTCTTCAACCTCGGACTCTCCAGCTTCGGCAAAGCCCCTTGCCAAATTCTCAGAGACCTTCTTCCCGAGCGCAGGGTCTATGTCATCCTCCGAACCGTACGAGCGATTAAGCCCAAGAGTAGTATCAATTCCGACAGATGAGCGATCGGAAATTTCTGTTTTCAATATATACGAGTCATGTTAGCAAGTGCGCGAGCCAATCCGCGACGGTGAATGAAAGGGGGGAGAGGACAAGCTTTTAGAAGCGGAATTTGGGAGAAGGACATTTAAATTTCCAGAACACGCTGCGAAGGGACGGGATGGTGCATAGAATGAAACTTACCAGACTGTTGTCTTCCATTCGTTAATGGCGGTGGTGGCATAAGGTCTATTGATCTTGCTGTAGGAGGACCTTGACTTAAATCTGATACAACACTGCGACTTTTCAGCGACCTGAGTCTAACATCATTCATAGTAGCTCGAACCACAGCGGCATCAAGCTTCCCAGCCTTTGTTACCCTCCTCCTAGCTGTGGACGTCTGGGCAGCGGCGGCAGTGGTGATAGTGATCGGGCCTAACCTTCTGCTATCCTCCTCATATTGAAGCTCCTGCTCATCCTGAGGCTGTTCGCCAGCAACCTTTTCCCTCTCCCGTTCCTCCGCTCTCATTCTAGCCTCTGCCGCATCCTGCTTCTGCTGCAGTGCCACGGCCATGGGCACCTTTGTATCGGCCAATTGAGGAGCTTTGGGCATGTTGCTATGGGGAGAACCGTACGAATAACTGCTTTTAGTGGGGATGAAAGGCATGGCCCGTTGATCCTCATCGGTGTTGCTCCTCCGATTACTACCACCGGACCGCCGACGGTAGGTTGAAGGTGGGGTTGCGGTAAACATTTTGCCTTTGACCAACATCATCTCCTGTTAGCTTTTCGGAATATTTCCTTGAATAAAAGAAAGTCCCTTTCTTAGGTCTAGTAGCTATCGCTGTAGAAAGCTACCTTAACGCGGGAGCGCAAGTAAGAGTGAGGTAGGGGGTATCGGAAGGTAGAGGTGGTGGTGGGGGAAGCAGGAATCGGGTAGAAAGTCTGTGACGAACCGAGAAAACCAAAAGCTTCTTTTGTTTTTTAAAAATGCTGGTATTATATCTGTAGTGAAAAAAAATAAAATAAAATAAAAAAGATCAACTGGTATAGAATCAATGCAGTTGCGGGTAAAGTGTTGGAATATAAATGGCGGGGTTGTGGTGATGTTGAGTTGTGTGACAAAAAGGTTGATTCAAGCTCGACGCGTTCCAGCCACGGGCCTAGGGTTTTGGTTAAGAGTGGGATTCCTTTGTTCTATAAACAATAGCGCAACATGAGAAGAAAGCCTTAGCGCAGCATTCTCTGGCTATAAGGAGCGATGAAGTGTATGTTTTGTGTGTGTGTGTGAGAAGGCGATAGGGTTATGGTGATGATGAAAGATGAAAGATGGTAGGATTGATTGAGTGTGTGGGAGGGCTAACTTTAAGTCGCGATGGGAATCGAGTGTAGAAAAATCAGTTGAAGAGACTAGGATTAGAGAGAGATGGACAGGATGAATTGATCGAGATGGAAAGGGATGTAGCTTCTTTTATTGGATAATGATTTATTATATTATTTTTTTATTATTTTTTTTTTTTCAAGTGTGAGGAGGAATTGTTGTAATTGGGAGATGGAGCTTTGATGTTTAGTTGGTTCCTTTCCTTTGCCTTCGTTTCGTTCGTTGTTCGATATTGCGGAAGGGGGGTTTTTTTTTTTTTTTCTTAAATCTACTGTAATCACGAGTTGATGTGGAAAAAAGAAAAGAAAAAAAAGAATGTCTTGCTCGTTGTCTTTTCCCAATTAGTATTGCTTCGTTGTTCGCGGGCTCTTTCCTGGGCTGACCTCTAACCGCTGTGAGAAGGCTTGCTAATGAGATGTCCGCTTCTTGGGAAAAGCCGAGATGGTTTTTAGTGGTGATACAGAGCAGTTATCCTTGGTTCACGACAAAGGAACCTTAAAATCTTTAAAACTTGGAGTAAGTTAATGCTAGATCGAATTACCCGAGTGGTTTAAAGTGATCCGCAAATCTTTTAAAAAAGAAAATTCCCTTTCCCTATTTAACCTACCATGTTTTATGTAAATTCCCTTCATATTAACCTGTTATTCCGACACAATAAACCTTTATTTACTCCATGGTACCATTTACTATTAAGAGTGCCTACCGAAGCACCTGTATGGAAAAACATTGTTTACAAGAAGATCATTAAAGCATAGAAATAATGTCTTTGTTCTTTTTTATTGGTTGCTCTATATCCTATCGCCTCGCGCTTTTCCCACATTATGTTTCAAGGTCGTGTTCGAAGAAGCAGAGACACACGAGTTCGACTTAAGCCTAAGGTTTAACTTATCTTTCAGTCCTGATACCTCAACACTGTGTATCATACGAGTAGGCTAGGCACAGTGTGTTTAACCTGCTATCCTACCTGCCCTACTACCATACCATTCAGCGTGCTGAAACAGCAATCGCAAAACACTAGCATAAGCGATGAAATCCATGCCTCTTTCTCCCTGCCCAACTTTTAAAACCTCCAAATCTATTCTCAAGCTCCGTGTTATTCAGTCATAACCGTTAGTCACTACTCCCCCGATCGTGCCAAGCACAATAGGTCATTCGCTATTGGCCCCACTTCCCACAGATGCAAAGTCAACGGCTGGCTCGAGCTCTCTTTCAAGAAGGCAAAATAATCGAGATGAAAAAAAAAAAAAAGAACAGAAACACCCTATATGAGTGTTGTTTGCTGTTTCTTAGGCTATGTTTTCACTCTTTGCAGGGCGAGAAACTGCTAGATGTGTAAGAGTTGTGCGAGACTCGTTCTCCGACGTCCCAGGCGATAGCTTCCTCGCATAAGGCCTCTAGGGTGAATGAGGATTCTCCAACGTATGATACTTCAACTTTGTTTCCCCTTGTTTACCTCATCTCCATCTGCTCAAACAACCACCATAGCGACAATTTCACAAAATCCCGAGTGACATCCCATGACCATCGCTTAATCACCAACTACTTGACCCAACACGAACCAAAACTCCAACTTCAATCCCGCTATCAAACAACAACCAAGCCCCCCCACGCAGCAACAAATCCCCCACGACCAACCATTGACCCCCCAACTACAATTCAATCAAATGCCCTCCCTATAAACTCCATCATATCCATTAAAGTCCCCCATCCCCCAACAACCATGGCCGCCCCGCTCTCTAAAAAACTAGTCCTAATAACCGGCGCCTCGCGAGGCATCGGCCTCTCCATATCCCAGAAATTCGCCCACGCCGGCGCAAGCCTAATTCTAGTCTCCCGGACAAAATCACATCTGGACGCCGCGCTATCGACATTACCGCCACCACCACCACCGCCAGGAGGCGTCATCGAGCACCAGGCTGTTGCGGGGGACGTTGGAGATCCGGAGTTTTGGGAGGAGGTGAGGAGGGGGTGTGGGGTATGCTTGCTTGCTTTCCCGATATAAAATATGATGGGAAGATGGGCTGACGGGGGTGCTGGTGGGTATGTTGGGTAGAAAAAATTAGACATCCTCGTCAACGCCGCCGGAATCACGCATTATAGTCTCCTGATGGCGACAAAGACTGAGACTATACAAGAGGTTATAAGGACGAACCTGACTGGGTCGTTGTTAGGTTGCAGAGCGGTGGTGAGGGGGATGGTGAGGGCTCGGAGTGGTTTGCTTATCTATCCATCCACTCTATGTAGTAGCCGGTAACGGTGCTGATATCCACGATGTGGAAAAGGCTGCATAATCAACATCTCCTCAGCACTAGGTATAAAAGCCGGAATGGGATCAGTAGCATACGCAGCTAGTAAAGCCGGTATTATCGGTTGCTCCCCCTTCCCCCCGCCGGTACTCCTGGCTAATTATTGTAAAACAGGCCTAACAAGATCCCTAGCAGCCGAAGTCGGCAGCAGCGGTGTAAGAGTCAACGCAATCCTCCCGGGGTACATTGACACAGACATTACCAGCGGTATGACTGAAGGAGCGCGAAAAGACGCTCTGGAACTCACGCCGATGAAAAGGATGGGCACGGCGGAGGAGGTCGCGGATGCAGCAATGTTTCTGGCTTTGAATAGGTTTGCCAATGGAAGTCAGGTTGTGCTTGATGGGGGGTTTTCGGCTACGTAATATGGGTTTGGGGAAAAGGGGGGGGGGGGGGGGGGGGGGGGGGGGGGGGGGGGGGTTGTAGGGGAGAGAGGGTTTGGATTAATGCTGGGATACAACTTTAGGCTTTTGTAAAAATACAGTACCGTACTTGAGTGGCTGTACAGTACAGTAGTTAGGACTGTTGGTGATTGTGTGTTTGTTCTCGATGAAAACGATAATGTTTGTCTATGATACCTGATCATAGGAGACATTCTATTCTATCACATCGGAAACCAATACTTTCTAGCTAAGTCTCCAGTCCCCAAAACCAATGCCCACCAGCAAAAAAAAACACCAATAAACCGAGTGACAACTCATGAACTCCCAACCTTTATTTCACTTTCTGTAAGTTACCACTGAGACCGAAAGCAGGGACCTTAATATCACAGCAGCTTCCCGGTGTCCCCTAATCATCGATCTTCCCCAATCACTCAGTAATATCCTCGCGTGATAGTAGGATCACGCTCACGACATCTTGCAACAACAAAGTCCCTCTTTTTTTTTTACTGAATTTGAAATTACGGATATCCGTCATCAGGTTGTGCCCTACGGTATTTTTGATAATTCAGTGAGTAAGAGGGTGTTGACACGTGGTGTATGTTATGTAGCGGGATTTGGATTGCCGTACTGCGCTCTGTCTACAGTGTTTCGTAAGTAAGTAAATTAACAAGCAAAGAGTACGAAGCAAGTGGAGAAACTTCGGGACAGTGATAATATCATTTCATGACAACATAGTGCCCCGCATTGACTGATAAGTAACATCCTGTAGCATACCAGTACGGTAGGCAAAGGACTCTTGATTCGAAACGAACACTGTACTGTACCTGTATTATATATAGCATTCGCTTGTACCGTATTAAATCTTTATGCAAAGGCTTCCGTGAACCGGAGCCCTAACTGAGAAATCTATGATACCCACCAGGGTGGCCGGGCTTTGAGCCGCAAACAATCATAAGCCTTACCCGAACCTATTCGAGTACCGGTAGATGGTCACTAAGTTAACCCCCACCTCTCCCTTGCTTCCCACGCCAAGCCCAAATAAGGTTTTAAGCCTCACCCTGTCAACACAACGCAACGCAACCGAAGCATTCAATCAATCCAACAACGGGTGATCAACCTCACCACCTCCTCACCTTTTCATTACCGTAACTACAAACACCCATCATCAGCTACACACAAGCAGGCAAACAAAAAACACAGAGATTATCATACTAAAAGAATGTCGGTCCCAGGCCTCCAACTCTCAGAACTCCCAATCGGCCAGCCGTTCTCAAACTTCACAGCTCAAGACTCCACACCGGTGGAGCCACTCACAGAGAAGACGTACGAGATAGCTAAGTTTCGAGAATGGCGGTTCGAGGTTGCGTTTGGTGCTACTGTTGAAGTGAAGGTTATCCCCCCCCCCCAATCCCTCCTCTTTCAGAGGCAAAGCAAGAAGAAAAGCTAACGGGATCCATAGCTCCTAAAAGGCAGCGCCGAAATCTTCGGCACAGAGCTCCCAATCGGGCACAAATTCACCTTCACAGGAACCAAGTCCGCAATCTTCACCTGGCACGGCTGCACCCTCGAAGTCCGCGGCACACCGAGCGTCGAGTACACCAGCGAGGAGACACCCATGACGGCGTACACAAACCTGCACTTTGCGTTGGAGAAGCTGCGCGGCATGGCGGGCGAGTCTGCCACGGCGCAGGGGCCACGGGTCATGATTATCGGGCCGGAGAACGCGGGGAAGACGTCGCTTGTGAAGATCTTGACGGCATACGCTGTTCGTCAGGGGAGGAAACCGGCTGTTGTGAATCTTGATCCGAAGGAAGGGGTGTTGAGTCTGCCGGGAACGTTGAGTGCTACTAGTTTTAGTACGATCATGGATGTTGAAGAGGGGTTTGGGAGTAGTCCTACCAGTGGACCTAGTCCTGTTCCTGTGAAATTGCCGTTGGTGTATTACTATGGACTGGAGACGCCGGAGGGGAATGCAAAGTTGTATAAAGCTCTAGTATCACGAATGGCGGTAGCCGTATCCTCGAGACTTTCAGATGATGATAAAAGTACCCCCCTCTCTCCCTCCCCATCCCCAAACAAACAAAACTAACCACCCCAACAAGACCGCACCTCAGGCATAATCCTCGACACCCCCGGCACAATCAGCCAAACCCCAGCCGGGTACGACCTCCTGCACCACGCCATCTCCGAATTCAGCATAACAACCCTCGTAGTACTGGGTAGCGAAAGACTCTACAGCGACATGCTCCGCCGCTTCGAAGACCGCACCTCCTCCACTTCCTCATCACCACTACCACACATATCCATAATCAAACTCAGCAAATCCGGCGGCTGCGTCGACCGCGACGAAACCTTTCTGCGCGCTTGTCGCGAACGCTGTATACGAGAGTACTTCTTTGGCGAGCCCAAGAAGCGCACGTTAAGTCCTTACACCATGACCGTCGGCTTCGACGACCTAAATATTTGGAGGGTCGGGGAGGGCGCGGCGGGGTTATTGAATACGAGCTTGTTACCTATTGGACATGGGGATGATGATGATGATGATGGTTCCGGTGCCCCCGGCGCCGCCGGGGGTGGGCAGGCGCTGCTGGTACAAGCAGATTGCGGAATGGTTTTGCAACACTCGGTTGCTGCAGTGTTACATGCTGAGTTAGCGGACCCGGTGCATGTTTTGGCGGAGAGTTCGGTTATGGGGTTTGTTTATATGTATTCCCCCCCCCCTTCCTCCCTCCCTCTCTATACTTTTACTGACGATGAATGAATAGCGCATCTGTAGATGAGCAGAAACGGTATATGAAAATCCTTGCTCCAATGCCTGGAAGATTGCCGCCGAAGCCGTTGGTTGTATCGTCGTTCCCGGAACCTACATTTAGTCTTGTTGGGTGAGGGCCAATTACTCTCAAACAAAATAGAATTTAAAAAAAAAAAACCGAAAGCTCATGCCGGGACGTAATGTATCATGTCATGTATCATGATAATATATACTTTGTTTTTGCCTTTGTTTGCTAGATAGTGCAGCACTGTAATCCCATCCCTCTCCCTCCAAATCATTACCACTACTCACCGAAATGAAAATGAACTACCCGCTCGTAAAAAGGCATATTCGAACCATCACCGGGTTTAAACCTACGGTAAACGCAAAGTTAACACACACTATCACTAAAAAAAACCCGAAACCTGTGCTTCTGGCGGCTTCCAATCATCCCCAAATAAGCTTCTGTCATAGAGGATCCTCCTTTGAAGTACAGTGCCATACTTATTATCCCTATCTTCCACGCATAGTACCGTAGTGGACGTTATCCAGCTTCGAATGTGATCACTTGCAGTTTTTTTTAGTTTTTTTTATTTTTTTCTCTGTCAAGTATCATAATACAGCAAGTTTCTTCATGGCGAAAAGGAGGGAAAAAAAGGTGCTATATAAAGTACAGGAGTGCCGACAGAAGGGTGCTGTACCCAAACACAACGACGGCAAGGGCAACGATGGTTCTGTACACATCTTTTTATGATACAGGGACGCATTGAGAGAGAGGGGGGGGGGGAGAAAATAATAAAAAAAAAACAACCATAGCTTGCAAGTGAAAAGACAAAAACCAAATACACGACGCCTCTATGACGTATCCATAGCCATAGCCACCCCAGAAGTCTAATCACGCACCCCTACTTACTTACTAGACCTGAGAACAGAAGGTTTGAAAGAAAAAAATAAACAAGGGATAAGAGAAGATCGTGTTGCGAGCCCCTGCTTTACACTAGACTGACCGTAAAAAGTAGAGAAACAATAAAAAAAGGAGTAACAAGAAAAAACCAGATCGCCCACTCCCAAATTCTAGGTATTATAATCGTCCCATGCTCCCGAAACAAAAAATTATAGAAAGTACTCCACAACCGCACCCGTATCTTGCTGCTGTGCAGCAGCATCCCTATGTTCGCTGTTTTCCGGCGCAGCCTCGAAGACATTATAATAGAGCGGTCCGTGGTAGTCCACCTCAAGCACACTGGCCAGGTTACCGCACCGGTAACAGTAATTTGGCGCACTCCATACAGTGGATAACAGGCCGTCGAAGAGGAGCTGATACCCCTCCTGGCACAGCTGGTGAGCCCGGAGTATGTGGGATTGATTATTGACTTCGAGGAACTTCTTGACGACTTGGGCACCAAAAGTGTATCCTGCACCTCTGGGGGATAACGAGAACTCGTCGCGGTCAGGGTCTGGGTCGGACCAGACTAGGTCTGCCATGGGGCCTTCGTGGGGGATTTCTCGGAAGCGGTCAATGACCTTGATTTGGTCGATTGAATGGATGGAGGGAGAAAGTCCTAGAAAAGAAAAAGAAAAGCAATCAGACTACCTATATAAAGCGACTTGACAGAAAAGTGATCGCAGTTGGTGGTGACGGTGGTGGCAAACCTCCATGAACGCAGAATATGTCATTATTAATCACAACGCTCAACGTGAGGAAGTCGAACATGTCCGTAAAGTGACGCCAAACGTTCGCATTCCCGTATTTTCTCGAGCACTCCGTGTAAAACCCGTAGCTCTGCGTAACCCCCCTGCTCTCATGATTGCCTCTGATCAGGTATACCCTCGATGGCCACCGAAGCTTCAGACACACCAGCAGCGAGATGGTCTCGACGGAGAATAGGCCACGATCCACGTAGTCCCCGAGAAACAGGTAGTTTGTGTCTGGGCAGTAGCCAGCGATTTTGAAGATCTCCAGCATGTCGAAAAATTGTCCGTGGATGTCTCCGACTACGGTTACGGGGGCCATGATCTGCACGACGTTGGATTCACTCATGAGCTGCTCCTTGAGTTTGTTGCATATCGCCTCGACGACGGATTCCGCCAGAAGCTCTTTCTTGTAGAGTCTTTCGATGCATTCATCTAAGTCCACGGAGGCTGTAAGGAGATGACTCAATCGATTGCGTTAGTTGGTTGGGAAATGCTTTGATAGCGTGGTGGGGAGAGAAAGAGAGAGATGGAGGGGGAGGGGGAAAGGTAAAGAGCTTTGAGGAGCGAAGATAGGTACCGGGTAGTCCAAGCATGTCCGGCTAGGACCCTTTATAACTGTGCGGAAGGAGACAGGGGCAAGATAGGTGGATGGATCGGTTGTCAAAAATGGTGGGTATCAGTTAAAACGTAAGAGGTGGAGGTGGAGTGATGGAAGAGGTGATGGTAAAGATGACTGGGTCGGTGGGGGTGAACCAGGAGCTCATTCATAGTTATCGATGGGGTGGGTTTTCAACGAATTCGATGAGCATCAGAATTGATACATTTGTAGGGTGTACATTTATCAGTGATCACTGATCAACCGATCATGAACAAGTGTTTGAGGAAGACTATTTCCAGTAATACCGACACCTGTCATATATACTTTCTGCGTTAAATTTTGAATTTTACTGAATATTAATACTGTAATACTAACTCTAAAGTGTCTCTAATCTTCTGTAAAATACTGCAGAAGTTCCAGCTATGATCTGCACTAATTATTCCCTTATACGCCAACGGAGTGACCGAGGGGCACTGGGTGCCACTTGCACTTGCTATCATACCCTTTGTAGGCAACACTGTAACATTGTTGCTGCGAGGCTTCGTCTGTTGTTGCTCAGTGTTGCTCGCTGCTGCTTTCGTCACATAAAGGATGATTTGACTCGAGCCGTGGCCTGCCTTTGTCTATCTCCAATTTGAGTAACGGCGGGTTGCAACTGCAAAAATTGCATCCTTTTCTGCATCCTTTCTCCTTCTCATTCCCTCTCCTTCCTTCCCCTCCTCCTCCTCCTCCTCCTCCTCCTCCTCCTCGCCTATTCCTCCTCCTCCTTTTCCCCCTCAACTACCTACACCTCTACAATACTAGTGCATACGGTACTTATTATCACAGAAACAATGCTCCGAGATCTTCATACCTCAGCTCTCAGGCCGGCCGACTAATTACAATTTCCATTCTTTTCATAACCACACTTGATTTGTCTTGCAGTATCATTAGATTTGCTACAGATATCGATAAGGGATACCCTACTCAATTCACCTTTTCAAGATCGACGCAATTCCATGAAGAAATGTTTTCCCCATTCCCCCCAGCTAAAAAAAAAATCATGCATTCTCGCTGGCGTTTATTCACAAGCTTTTCAAGGGGTTCCCATCACTCTGGTTGCTTTTGAAACGATGATTTGATCAGTTCACTACTTTCCCCTTACTCTCCCGCTCTAGTTTAGAGGCCTTTTCCTTTTCCTTTTTTTTTTTTTTTGCTCTTTTGTTTGCTCCTCAGTATCATAAATCTCCACAGTATCTGTTTAGTGTTTGATTTTTCTCTGTTTTCAAACTTGTTTACTATCCCTCTGGCGTTATTGGTTGTGATCCTTATCAAGCCATCCAATATCAAGCATCTTATTTACTGTGTGCTCACTCATCTCCCATTATTGTTGCCCTGACGTATTCTTGACTCCCTCCCACTCGAAGATGCCATGCATCAAGCAGAAAATTTTTGAACACTGCTGTTGGCACTAAGTAGCCAAAAAAATCCCACCCTTACAAGAGAAGCCCTCTCAAATCCCTATTACACCTTCAAGTCCTCGTGCTGTTTAAGCCATTTCATATTGGTGTCTCCAAGATTCTTTCGAAGTTTGGTACATTTTGATCGCCTGATAGTGGAATACGGTATCGGTTGGATCAAAAAAAGAGGAGTCGGAGGGGGAGTTGGAAAAGTTGAGAGCCTTGGTTTCCCTGTCTTGGCACAAAGCTTAACGCGACTTCCCCCCCAAAAGTTCTTGAGCCATCTCTTTGCTTCGTCTGTCCTGTCCTGTCTGCCAGGTATTCGCTAGGTCACCGTCACTTACCTTAGTTCTCTCTTTGGAGAGCTTCACGGTTTTGCAGCTGCGATCGTTCCCTCGTATTATGGACCTAAATACGTTCTTTGATCGAACCTGAGTTTTTGGCCCGCTCCCCTCTCGTGTGTTCCAAAAGCTTTTCTCGGGTACTATTAGTCGTTCTCTTCTATCGTTTCTTATCATCCTTCTCCTCAACCCTCTACGCCTTGTTATAACCTCTTTTACCCGGAATTGGCGCCAGCTATCCAACCCTCAGGTGACCTTGCTTGGGGCTTAGGTTGTTTCTTTTTTTTTTCGTTTTTTATTCCAATTACAGAATCGGGTATCATCTCAGGAAGCTTTCAGGATGAACGTACCACCGAATCAACCGCCGTTCCAACCTGGAGCACCTCACTCGTGGCCAGCAAACGCGCCATCGCAGAATTTTCAGTCACCTCAGCCATGTTACAATTGCGGATCGACTACTCATATTGCCCAGTTTTGTCCGGAACCTCGGCGACAAGTCCCTGCGTTAGTGTCACGCTATATCCTGAAGATCTTTATCAGATAATTATCCGAACTGACATGTTGCATTAGAGGCTCGGTGAATCAACCTGCTCGCCCTCATCGGATACAGAAAAAAAATAGCAAGCCGATCATAACTCGATATCCCCATCCCACCCAATATCCCACGGCTCAACCTCCAGCTTATCAACCACCTCAGCCCCAAGCTTATCCACAGCAAGCTCAACCACAGGCTGCTTATCCCCCACAGGTCCCCCCTCAGGCATATCCTACGCAAGCATCGCCGAGTCCCGTTAGTCCTTATCCCCCGCAACAACAATCGCAGCATTGGCAGCAACCCTATTCTTACAACGCTCACCAGCAATGGCCACAACCCTCGGCCCAAACACAACCGCATTATGCCCCACATGGGGCTGCTGCTTCTCCAACTGCAGCGTACGGACCTCACCAACCAGCGGCATATCAGGGCTACAGTCAACCATCTGTGCATCAATCACATCCACAACCCCCACAACCACATGCCCCGCAACCATACTACAGCTATCCTCAAGGAGCCCATGCACCCCCTGTCCATCCATCTACCCCATTTAACCCTCAATTTCATCGCCCTCAGCATCAGTTCAGACAAAGACAGAACAACAAACACCGGTCTCAACATCATGCACCGTCCTTCCAGCAACAGCCGCAACGCAATACGTCGCCAGCTCAGGTTGCTCACGGTCCATCTCAGCCGGCCTCACAAGCAGCTGCAAATAATCGTCGTGAGCCTCCACCCCCTAAGCCGCCGCCATGTTTTCCAAACACCCAGGCCCCGATCACTCAGTTTGGTAAATCGGGAAAAATAGGTTAGTGACCTAACTTCTTGATATTTCATGACCTAATTACTGATTCTCTAGTTTACAAACCTCCTGAACGGGTCGAAAAGCCACTGGCGGCAACCTTCGCGGAGACAGATGCTCAGCGTTGTAAGAAAACGGATGACCCTGAAAAGCCAACCGAGCAGCGGGTCTTCTCAACCAAATACTTTGATGAAAAGGGTGCCCGCATTGACGGATACGTTATTAAGTCTGGGGAAGATGGGAAACCAGAAGACCCTGTGTATGACTCTGTCAGAACAGGAGACTCTATGCTGTCGCAGCCGCTAGAATTTGCTTTGCCTGACGACCCAGAAAAGAATGGAGATGCGGAATTCCAGAAAATGCTCAAGGAATTGGAGCACGAGGCCAAGATGGAAATTTACGGTTCTCTCAATGGGGAAGACAAAAAAGGTTCGGAGGAATCTTTATCGGTGGCCTCGAGGCCACCTTCGAGGGGTAGCGGCGGATCAGGTAAAGCTACAGAAGGTGGTAAGGGGGGGTCTAAGAAAAGGGGTTGGCATAAGAATCTCGAAGACTCGTCCTACGACGGTTCTGATGATCGCCGTCCTAAGCGGCCGGCGAAGGGTAATAAGAAGACCAGGGGTAACAGCCCATCCAGTACCACGTAAGTTACCCATATATCGTCCTATTTTGTGAAAGTTTTCTTACCAATCCAGTCAACCAAGTGTTCCCCCACCTCAGCATCACCCCCTTCCACCAAAGCCCAAGGTCCCTGGCTTTCGCGGCGGGCGTGGAGGTCGCCATCACAAGCATGCCCCTTCTCCAGCCCGTCAGTACCAGGTTCACCGAGAAGGTGGTAGCGGCGCAGGTAGAGGTGGCGGCCATGGGTTCTCAGGAGACCATATTAGGCCTGTTACTTAATATCCATACCTTTCTCTCTCTTTTTTTCTCTTATTAAATTTTTGTGTATATTCACTTTTATTGTGCTGTCTTGTCCTTGTTTGATCCTCTTCATTACTTTTCTTCATAGTAGCAGGATTGCTTCATACATAGATAGATCTTAGCTCACTGTTTGTTTGTTTGTTCCCACTGCACAGAGTGCTGTATAGTGATGAAGACCTTATTTTTATTTCCCCTACTCCTTCTCCTTCTCCTTCCACACACTCCCACCCACTCCTGCATATTTTATTTTTTATTTTTTTTTAGTATCTCTTCCTCCGTGATTTATCACAACCTTCACTTCTCACCGCTTTAACCAACTAAACCAACAAACAACATCCTTTCTTACTATCTCATTCTCATCACCAACCATCTTCCTCTTTTTATTTTATATATTTATCTATCTATTTATCTATTTATTTAATTTGCTCGTCTTGTCTCACCCACCCCCCCCCCAATCGGAGTCCACCAATGGTGATCCTTGGAACCCCCCTTTCCTCCCCTTGTTTCTACGTTTTGTTCAGGGCACTTGTATTCCATCCATCTATCCATCCAGCCCAAGCTTCATTTCTTAATTCTGATTACTTATTCATGATATAGTGCACTTTAATCATCTTCATTATATTTTTCCCTTCTACTTCTTACTTATCTTATTCTAACCTATCATCATATTGTATTATATCCTGACTTCTTGATACGTGAATGGTGGTGTCAAGTTTGGTTACGCAATGTATGAAGTTGTTGTATTATTTTTATCATTTTTTTGTGTGGTTATAGTTTTGGAAGTCATGTATGGGTAAGTTAGGTTAAGTTAAGTTACGATACGGTAACTAATATCATACTAAAGAGCATTTGCGAATTGTGGGGTGTGGGGTGAGAGAAGAGCACTGTACTGTACGAATGGAGTTTTAGGTCTTTGCGACTACTGTACTCGAGTATCCCTTGGTCTGTCGGGTGCTGCGCCCAAGAGATCTGGTTAAGAAAATAACGAGATCTGGAAAGTACAGTATCCTCCCTGAACTGGAAATAAATTACTAGAGTTTCAAACCGAGACCCTTAATCCACCGATTTCTTGGGCGCTCTGACAGACCAAGGTACTTTGAAGAATTTAATTATGTAAAGAACTTCCTTTCGAGCACTATCTCTTCCTTTGTTCCCGAATTTCACAGCTTTTTAGCATAAAAGCCATTACCGAAGAAGAATCCAGTGTGGGGGAGAAATGAGTATAACACAAGTCACAGGCTACAAAAGGAGTTATAGATTTTTTTGTGACTTTCCCGGAGTCTGGTAAAGCACTTGGAGACATCTCCTCCTCCAGTATAACGCTCTAAATAGTACAAATCAGACGAGGGAATACCGCCGCACAAGAGCACGAAATGCTCTAAGTACCGGTACTGTCCTAGAACCGGAAGTACTTGGCCGATTCAAAAGTCTCCGGAAATCTTGCCATTTCCTTCCCTACTATTCCTAATATCTTGGCGCCAAGATTTCCGGAGACTTTTGAATCGGCCAAGTACTGCAGGTAGATTCGACGGAGTAAACCCCCCCCCCCCCCAAAAAAAAGGCAATTACCATATCATACCATCCGAAAAAGTACCCTCAACTCAACCACATAGTACAGACCCACCAATAGACCTTAAATCACCACCACCACCCCAATCACCAATTCAAAAACCCAAACTTCATACACTGTTCCTTCTCCTCAACTACCGCCTTCCAACCCCTTCTTTTTTTTTCTCCTCTCTTCCTTCTTACGGGGGTGCTCTACAGTGAAAACAGGAGTTTGTATGGAGTTATATCGGCAAATTACAGCGCAAGCTGAGAAAGAGGGGGAGGGAAGGGGGAATCGAGAGTGACAAAGAGGAGATACGTAGGCAAGAGATTTAAATGATGGAGTTGTATAACTTCTTGCACTGGCATAGACTACGGTAGTTACTCGTTAAGGGAAGGGGTTTTTTTTTTTTGGTTTTTTTTTTAGTGCGTTTCTGGGTGGAGTACTGGGGGAGATAAAAGTCGTGGATGTTGAACTATCATTGTTCTTATTGTTTCTTTATTCATTGACTCTTTGTTTTACTTTGACTTAGTCGTATTTCGTAAATTAGGTTGTCCATGAAAGAAAGAAAGTCACTACAATAGACGGCGAGTCTAGACCACACTATCATGCTCACGAATAAATAAATAAATAGCCGGACCATCCCCCCCCCCCACAATCCCTCCCACTCACACTTCCACCACCAAACGAAACAGGAACTTTTGTGAGTTTGTCGAATTTTATTTTATTCGGTTATGAGCTATGGTATATCTGCTAACATACAAACAAAACCTCCGGCATCACACGGCAGTAGTAGTAAAAGCAACAAAGAACCATCAGTTTTTACCATTCCCTTTTGAGCTATCGAATGGTGAACCAAGTTCCAGATACAGACAAGCCACAACGACTAATCTGGTGAGTGATATCCTATGATACAAGCATGCAGTACCACAATCGCTCTCGAGTCTCCATTGAGACAAAAGTAGTACACTACTATCAGTAGTAGTGTACAAAGTTAGGATACAGAAAACTAACTAAACAGGAGTGGAGATTTTTTTGCTATTCCAACAAAAGACATTGGGGAATAGACAGACATGAGGGTAAAAGCAAAAAAAAAACCAACCAACGTGCCGCTCGATGAATGCATACCGTACTTTTGGGGTTAACTGTGGTAAAAAAAAAAAAAATGAAAACATCCAACAAAAGAAATATGAAATCCAAGAGAGGAGATTTTGAAAGAAAAGAAAAGAAAAACTAAAACAGAGATTGTGAAGAAGAAGAGAAAAGAAAAAGAAAAAGTAGGAAAACAATTGGAGTTGAGAGGGAAAAAAAAAAAAGAAAAAAAAAAAAAAAAAAAAAAGTAGGAAAACAATTGGAGTTGAGAGGGAAAAAAAAAAAAGAAAAAAAAAAAACACAAACAAATACGTCCATGACCTATGCCGAGATGAAGAAATCTATGCCGAGATATAAAAAGGAAAACCCCCAGGTCTTTCCTTCCACAGAAGGTATATAAGAGAGGGGATTAGAAGGATTTGACCTCCCTGCTGGCTAAACCGTCGCACCAATTGCAGATCACGACCATACCACCCTTTTCCTCTTCTTCATGGTGTTGAACCTCCCCCTCCTTAACCTCCTCTTTCTCACCGTGCTTGGGTCCCCGACACTTGAGATCATTACCAGTGCAGACGGTTCCAACCATCTTCGCCATCATCTCGTTACGCTCACGCTCTTGTTCCTCACGGCGGATCAACTCGTCACCGATCTCAATAGAGTCACTACAGTTTCCACAGATCCATAAACCGACGCGATCACACTTGCAGATCTTCTCACGCTTGACCAATCTACGATTCTCGCATGGGACGCAGACGTTACGAAGTCTCTTCTTCAGGGTACAACCGCGCATCCACTGGCAGCTCGACAGACGCCTGTGAAGGCTGGTGTCAAAGATGCATCCCTATCATTACCATTACTTCAATTAGCTATCTGTTTCTGGAAAAGAAGAAGAAGAAAGAGGGAGAAGCATACTTTACAAACAATTTTGAAACACCTAATGCAGCTTCTAGCTTCCAGTTGCTTGAGTGGGACAGAGAAGCGATGGTAGCCTTTCCCAGAATTGGTAAAGCTGCAAGTTGACGGGACAGCTCTTGCATAAAGGTTTTCCCGATGCTCGATTGAATCCTTGTACAAGGTGTTTTGAGCGCTCTTGGAGGTCAACGAAAGATTGATAAGGTCGTCTTTGGAAATGTGCGTTGCGAGGACGGAGATAATTGGGTACTGGTCAATGATGGAATTCATTTTGGTTTTTGTCTTTGGGTATTTGATGGAGTCCATCTTTTTTTGTGTTGAGGTAGTTGGTTTGGAAGTGGTAGGAGTAGAAGGTAGTTGAGGGGAAGATGGGGATGGACGAGGGTGGATGGGAAGGGAAGGGATGGGAAGGAGCGCAGAGGAAAGGAGGCGGCTTGTTTAATATCCAGATTGAATGGACTGCGAAAGAAAAAAAAAGGAAGTGCGTACGTGGGAGAGAGAGGGTACCCGTATGCTGAGCCCGTAGGTCTCTACTCTACACCCTAGGTATCTATGCGTTAGGGAAACAAAGACTAAAGGCACGAGGACCACCAGAAGAAAACAGGAGGAAGAAGGAGTCAAACATCTAATATATAAGTAAACAGAACGAAGCCTCCTCGAGCACCTCTTCCGTCATTGTAGGTCTCGTTATCATTACTTTACAGCTCGGTACCTTACTCACGGTGCGCACCCATCATCCCATATCTAATTTATCTATACCTAGCTACCTAGCCTGCACCTATGATGCACTCCTACCTACCCCATCCCATCCCCACATAAAACATTAACAAAAAAAAAAAAAAAAAAAAAGGTCTTAAATCTAAGACCAAACTAACCCAACCACAGAAAACTACCCGTCCGAGACACCTTAAGAAAACCGCAAACTACAAGGATCTGCTACCCCCTTCAGCCCCAGCTACGGCAGCTAGCTACAGTGGAGCTCTCAAGCTCCAAAAAGGAATTCAAAGCCATGTGCAGCGACGCACAAAACCGCATACAACCCCACCAAACAATCATCCCCCCCAGTTTACCGCAAGCTATCTAGCTACTGTATTGGAGAAGAGAAGAAAGGAAGAAGAAGAAGAAAAGAAAAAAAAAAGCAAACATGTCTCACTTACCTAACCCATATCACGAGCACTACCTGTTCCGCCACAGAGCTCCTCCAAGGAAGCGCAAGATGGAGCGAGTGACGGGCCGTGATCCGAGCACTGACGCCCATAAGCGAAGCAAGTCTGGGGAAGTACGGTATGTATGTAAAGGAATGCATGTCCGCGCGGGAGTGGGGAAGCAAGCAAGCGGTGGCCGAATCATGGGGTTATTTTTTTTTCTTTTTTCTTGTTTACGGTAAGGAGGCTGGGTAATAGAGGTTAGACACGGGATGCCCTTTTTTTTTTTTTTTTTGAGACATGATTGATGGCTGGAGAGGTAGCGTGTATGCGACGATATAATACTACCGGCTACTGTACAGTACAATGGATGGATGGATACCGGAACGCGATTTGTGCGTGCTGGTATTAGACTACGATTTTGTGGCAGCTGAGGACGAGTAAATAGGCCAATGCTTGCTTACAGTATGCACTTCCTCATTTACAAGATCAAAGGAGAGAGAAAAAAACCTCATGGCACCGCGGTACGGCAAGGGAAGGCAAGACCGACATTCCCAAACGTTGTAGTTGTCCCGAACAACAAAAAATCAACATCAAATTGACCATACTGTGACAACAAGTATCCCATGCCAAAAGTACATCTTACTCCTCCAGGTATTTCCCATTTTCTACTCAATCACCGGCCACTAACCTCCCCTTTGCTCAAAAGGTTAAAATTGTTCCCCGGCTCACTCACTACAATAAAAATCTGACAACTTTGCAAAAAAAAAAATCTTCAGGTTAACCCCGTTCTTGATCACGGTATATCAACACTCACCCTACAAGTACTGTACTGTATCGTACTTTAAGTCCCCGATTGCTAGCAATGTATCAACCCTTGCTTCCAACCTCAACCCCAACGTTTCTTCTCAAGTCATTCAACCCAATTACTAGCTTACCCCAATAACAAAAAGTTACCGGATCAGACTGACTCCACAAACTCACCTCAACTGAACTGGACCAACCCACACTATAAAGCAGGCAACCCCCGCCCAAATCCCCGAAAGGAAGCCGCTACCGTAACTGCAGTCCCTACCATCCCGCACGTGGCTTATTACATAATCACCGGTGCATCTCATTGTTCAACTGTACCGTAGTTGCGAACGATGCATGCGCTCAGGTGATTGATCGGTGATATTTTCTGCTAGAATATATTTAGTATATACGCATCACGTACGGGCACTATATTACGAGTATCATACCGTACTTGTAAAGTGTTGGAAAGGATTTAAAGGGAAGATCATGCCGTGCCATTCCACGGCGCAGGATAAGGGAATAACATTCTTTTTACTACGGCACTTTACAGCAAGATTTTGATCATGATTATCCACTGTGAGTCACGAGAAATATAAATAAAATAAAAAAGGATAGAAATAATGCATTCTATAGGTGTGTATGCGCCCAATGTACAGAATAACGGCGCCCGTCCAGAAACTAGCGCCGAGGAGAATCATTGCCTTTAAGATGAACCCAATTGAGACAATTGCTTCTGCTCTTCAGGCGTCAATGCAGAGAATACGTTCTGAAAGCCCCCAATGTTTTGGGTGGATACCTCGTGGAAAAATCCGGTCAAGTACGTCTAATCAATTAGCAAACAAGGAACGCTTTCAGATCAATGGGTAGTGGCCTTACATAAGTAATATCGTCCGTTTGTCTTGACTGGCGCCCAGAGCCACCCAGAGCGAGCAATTCTTTAAAAACGTTAGCAACAAACTTCAAGGGTCGGCTTCAAACTCTAGCTTATACTGACCCTCCCTCGTCATCCCGGTCATCCCCGACCCGGACGGGTCATCCTCCCACTCGCCATCATCGCTAACTTCCTCATCGTCAAGGGCGCCTCCGCTAAAAGAAGCACCAGGATCGCCTCCTCCCGATCCTAACTCTAGGATCAATAGTTTGATGATTTTGACGGGTACCGGGACGCTAGTGTATTGATCGGGTGCTAGAAGTAAAAAAAGTAACAAGTCAGCTAGAGATCATCCACTGAAAAAAAAAAAAAGATCGAGACTGGAGATCCAAATCCCGACTTTGTTTAGCCTTTGATCTGGTCATAATACGATTGCTCTCCGGTACGATCAAATCACCCTGAACCATAATTTGTGAGAGCCTTGGATCCTCCAATCGATAAAGTTGGCACAAGGCGAAAACGCTATTGACTGGTCAACTTCCATATAGACCTAAGTCACGTGGGCCAAGCTTACTTTTGGCGAATTTCTTCGTATCCACTGAAGATACTGGAATTGGCAAGCCATGCATTGATGACGACCTGCAATCCGTTGCTATCTCCAATGGAGAGCCCTGCAAGAAATTCCACTACATCTTTAGCTTGCTTAAGTACGAGGCGCGCAAACACCAAAATTAAGCTCTAAATGTCCCATTAATTAACTATTTTTAATAACTCATGAGGCCAAAACAAACCTGAATGAAAGATGGGGTTTTAGCAGTAGCCAAACGGCGTGCAACTGCACCAAGGAGCTCGGGGAGATATGGACCAAGATGATCACCGGCCTGAATAGTCAATTTATATCCGAGTTAGTAGATGTGGTGAGATATAAATACCTTCTCTACGATCTCTGCCGCCAATCCTCCGACTTCAAGAGCGGAACCCTCAGCAACTTCTGGTCTCAGCAATCTGTCAATTATAATGAGCGAAACCTCGAGCGCAGATTTTCCGTTCCCGTCATGCCACTCAAGGAACTGCTTAATGTCATGCTTAACGATCTCCTTGAAAGCTTCGCATCCAGCTTGCAGCACTTCAGTGTCCTCACTATGGAGTAGGATTCTTGCAAGATGTGGGACGGTCGCCACAACAAACCCATTAGGAAGAGGTTCTGAACCATTGTGAACTAAAACCGCCAGAATATCTGCGGCAAGCTATAATATATCAAGGTTAGATACAGTCTGTACAATACACACCACACACACACCATCGCCAAACAAGTGCACTTACATTCATAAGAGGGTGTTCTTTCCCGTCTGGTTGTATGGCCAAAGATGTGGATATAAAAGGCAAAATTTGACTACATAATTGCACAAAAGAGCTAAACAATTCCTCGGTCACATCTGCAATTATCTCGTGAATCAAGCTACCCAGATGAGGGCTACGAGGACCATTCTGTGCAATAGCAAAAACCAGGTCTATGATCTGGAGGTTCGGGTTCAACACCGCCGAGTAATCGAGTCCAACAGCGCCACGCATAGTCTCAAGCAGCTCTCCCAGGACGTCCTGGCTATCCTCGGCATCGTCCTTCTCCTTAGTTGCAAGGAAGGAACGTATAGCCGATATTATTTCGGGCTGACATGGTTTTACAATCTCCGGAGGAGCAGTCTCGCAATACCTATACAGTGTCAGCGAAGCAAATCACCAGAAAAAAAAAACAAGCATCTGGCGACTCACTTTTGGAAGACTTTAACACAAGATATCTTTACAATACTCGAGGGATCATTCGCTGCGCCACGCAATGTTTGCGCGATAAGCTCTGCGACCTGTAAACCGACAGTTTCGAAGTTCGACTTTGTCAGAGTGCCTGCTAGGAAGTAGCCTCTCGCTCGGAGGAGTTGGTTTTCTGTATGGTGTTAGTACTGAGTTTTTTAATACAAGAACCCCAAGGCAATATTACCTTCTCCCTCAGTACTAATCGCAGCAGCTACATAATTCAGTAGATTTGCAGCAGTACTAGAGTTGATCTTAAGACCAATCTCAGCGAATTCAGTCAACAATTGATCCCAAGCAAACAAAGCAGCTTCCTTCATCTGACGGCTATCTAACTATTAGTATATATAAAAATTATCGAAAAACTAGGCTTGCCAACCTTCCGGCTCCTGAGTCGAAAATCTGCTCTGTGTGAGCCCACAAAGCTTCTTCAGTCTCGGTCTGGAACCATTCTCCAAGTTTCTGCTAAAGTCAGCAAACGAGGATAAAGCTTGCTATAGTATTCTTACCAGAATCAGGTCGCCTGAGGCGGTCCTTGGCGTGTAGTTGGCAGAAATAGCACTCTCTTCGCACAAAAAGATATTCAAATCTACCTCCCACAAACCTTCATCCTCCTTTGCAACTTGGCCTAAAGCCATAGTAGCCATAACCATTTGTGTTAGGGGGGCATCAACACCGGCACCCCTGCTAGCCTGTAGTAGCTCATCTCTCAGCGGCTTACTCTTCAAGCAAGTTTGGATGAAATCTAGCTGTTCTAAAACAAGCAAGTCCAGAGTGCGAGGTAGTCCGTCATTGTTGATAAGCTTTCCTTGAGAATCGTTGGTGACGAAATCATGGACATATCGATCTTTCACCATATTCAAACCACTCCATGTCACTCGGAAAACTTCGCGGAGATATGGGGCAAACAATGATGGGAATACTTTTCGAACTTGCATAACAGTCTAGATACATTATTGTTAATAGAATATTCAATTAAATGTAAGAAAGCAAGCTGCCTCACCCGAATCACTTGGATATTTAATGTCACACACCCCTCATAGGTGGGATCAACGCTATCCGGGAGTGGTTTGCTCATTACACGAATGAAAAAGGGGAACCATTCGTTCAGTCTATTTTTGGCGAATTCATTGACTTCTGCCGAATGATCATCTTTCACCATCTCGAGGGTTTCCATGCACGAATAAAAGATGAGTACCGAAAGCGCTCGGATAGTATAATCCCTCTTTGGTGGGTGATTAGCTTCATCCAATACAATTGAGAGCTCTGGAAAGCTTACATCCTCACCATTAGCCACGCCATAGGCCACGGCAACTATCTGCACAGCTGCAGCAAAAAACTGTTCATCGCTAAACCCATCGTCGACCAAATCTAACATTTGTTAGCCAAACAAAACCAATACCAAACCTCCAGACTTACCCGCAAGTACACGTAAGGCACCATGTACCTGGTGCTCGGCACTGGTCTTCGCATTGATAACATTCAGTAGACCTTGCAGAAGCGTTGGCCATCGTTCCGGGAAATCTACCACAACTCAGTCAATTGCCCCCGGTCTCCAACCCAAACCCAAGCTAAACTGACCTGCACCAGCAATTTTACTAACAATCGACGAAGCAGCGGATCGAATCTTCCTCTGCTCATCTGTAACTAAACCAAGCAGAGGATCTCTCAATCGCTCTTTAATCCCATCACTTGCTAATGGTCCCGTAAACTCTTCGAACCCATCACTCCAACAATGCTGAACATATCTCTTCAGGACCAACAAGGCTGATTGACGGACAGTTATATTAAGGTGAGCCGTAGTCGCAATCTGGATCAGTGATAGGGGAAGTGCTGGACATTTGAGATAAAGTTAGTAGCTCATCAATCACACGTAAATCCCAGACCAAATAAAATAAAAATAAAAAAAAAACAAACTCCCCTTCCAACTAACAGCAGAAGGAAAAGACAAACCATCATTGCCATATAGATTTGTAATCTGAGCCTCGGCGTTCCGTCTAGGTAGCTCCTGTGAGGACAAAGTCTCCCCCAACAAACGGAGTATTCTATAATCACGTGTTAGCCCCCCTTTTTTCGTGAAATAACCAAATAATCAAATATAAAATAGAAGCTTACTCTTGCTCCATGATTGACACGTTGATAGAAATGTGTAGTAGGGGTATCGTCCCTTTACAATCGAGATTCAACGAACTAAAGTATAGTCTAACAAGGGTAGTGAGAAAGAGGGATTGATAAGAGGAAAAGAAAAAGAGAAAACGAAGGACGAAAAGCTGTAGATGTGGCTGGAAGAAGGTGAAGGTGAAGAGAGAGAGAAGAAGCGAGAGATCTACGTTATCAGGGTAAGTTACCGTACAGCAGAAGAATGTTGCGGGCTGACAAAAATTGGCGTTAACCAACTGGACAGGGTCGAGGAAATGTGCAGTAAAGACAGGCTTACCCGGATGTAGTGCGGGGGCAACGACGCCCCTCTTTCGCTATGCCAAGACAAAGAAAGAGAAGCTGTCTAAACGGCTGCGAGCAAGACGTGACAACCGCTTGGCCGCGCAGAGGATAAACACATCTCAAGGAAGGGAATTTTTCCTTTAATGGCTTTTCGGTGTTGACGCTTGGTTGCTCGGTTGCTACCCTACTATCAAATCCGGCATGGCCACAAAATTTGTCTGCATGCAATATTCGGCTCTTCAGATGAAATTTGTCGTCTACATTAGGAGTAAGATACCAGTATCATACCGTAGCCACTATACAAAACGTGTTGCACCAGAAAATAAAGAATCCACCAGCTTCCTGGGACTATTCGCTCAGTAAATTTGAGTATGGTAGAATTCGGTAGGGAGTAATCAGAAAAGTATCTGATACCGTAAGTATTTACAAGTGCCCGAAAGTTCGTTAATCGGTGCTAACTTCAAGGACCTCCGGAAACCTCAATACCTCACTGTCGTCGCAGCCGGAATACCGTGCATTCCAACTCTACAAATATTATAAGCAATATTTTTGCTAAGCTCCCAAGGCCAGCAAAACATGTCGAACCCTATGCTTGTAGCAATACACGATAGCTCAAAGCGGGAATAATAATAATAATAATAATAATAATATAACTACAGCAACAATAACAGCAGACTGATAAACTGTTCCGGTAAAGACTTGACTTCTTTATGTCATATAAAACTTATCAAACACAAAGATACTCAGAGACAGGAAGGATAATAGCCCAGCTGTTTATTAAGGTAGTCAGGGTCAGCCACCGGCACCGACTTTCCTAGACACCCTTGATAACAAAATACCAAAAAAAGCCAAAAGAGCGAAGGGACACAAAAGAACAAGAATGCGAACAACCAGCCCTAACCAGGGTCTAGCATTGAACTGGAATAAGACCCTAAACAAAGTATTCGAGAGCATGAAGAAATCCCCGTACCGATAATGCCCTCATCCTCCCAAGTTTTTCTCTCCCGTTATTAATTCTAGATGAGAAGATTTGAACAAAACATCTATCATACCGAGTGATGTTTTGTGATTGAATACTTCAATCAACTTATTAGAAAGTGGAATCGGAACTGCTCGAATTTAAGGTTCTCTCGCGTGTTGCACACTCAAGGTCTTTCCAGAATATAGTGGTGCACATAACTGCTATAGGGATGCTTACGCCGCGGACCAGGTTTACATTACTGCATATGGCTGTATTATTGCTTGCGTATGAATTCACAGTCACTACTTGCTTCCCTTAGATAGTGTGGTTTACTCTCCTTTCTTTGATCTGAGTGTCTCCTACTCTACCCGGATGATCAAGCAACATTATTCTCTTCCCCTACTCAACTCGTCTCCCACTCACGGCATAAATCCCAAGACACCTAACTTACCCAAGACAATACCGCCACCACCGGCGATATAAGCCTTCTTCTCCGCCCGCAGTTGAGGTCTGCATATCGTTACATCAAAACCAATCTATGACCAGGAGCTCTACCAAGGTATGATATCATCACCCCAGACAAAAAGTACAGCTTACTAAACACTAACCCACTCCCTGTCCAGCCCCCCCCCCCAACCTCCTGGTAAACCACACTCATCACCTTCAAAAAGCCCATCAACCTAATACCGGGCATATGTTTCTCCGCCGGAAAGCCTCTCTACCCCGCCCTGCCTTGCCCTGCCTTGCACTGTCTACTGCGGTCGATCCCACCAAACCAAACTTGAGACCAACCTCAATTACCGGCAACACATTTACGGTCAACTCACCGATACCCCCACGGCATCACGGTCCAAAACCTCTCCTAGACTATACTATACTTAAGCACCGCGGTACTCTACCTGAAATCGATCATACCAGCATGATATGACTTCATCCGCCACGAACAGACAGGGCAGACCGCCCATGTCTATAATACGGTATATACAACCATCACACATTCAACGGATAAATTCCCGTCATTCATTCATCAGGGCCCCCCACACACACAACCACACACCCACAACTCTCAAATCTACACAAGGTCACCAAACCTGTCTGTCTGTCTTCCTGATGATGAAGGTAACCGAAGAGTAGATAGATAGATTGACAGAGGGATAGATAGATAAAGCGTGAGGGGGTATAATACCGTAACACACCGCAGGGTCCAGGAATAAATACGGTGTATGATATCCTCATGCGACATTATAACACTTCTACTAAACTGATTCATACCCGTCGCGGAAGGAAGACTAAAAGAGAAGAAAGAAAAATATATATATATATATATATATATATATATTACATTCAACGTCTCGGGCAATAATAAGTATCACTTGTTATAGACTGACGGAAGGGAAGTTTTGGCGAGCGAGGGAGGACGGTAATATTATACTGTTCGTAATTGTTGGACAAAAAAAAAAAAATAACCGAAATGATGCCTTGCTGCAGGATTACTTATATACTTATTTATGAATGGATGGATGGGTGATGGGGAAAATGTAGATGAGACACCCGTCGTTAGAAGGAAGGAAGAATTAACGGGGTCGGAACGAAACTCGAGTGACGGGATATGGGGAGATTTTTATCATACAACAACTCTCCTGTCCTGTTATGGTATCATGGGGGGGGGGGAATGTAACTTATTTGTATGGAATGAGATTACAAGAAGAGAAGAGAAAGAAAGCAGGGAAAATGCACTGTAACGTAATATCATATTACTCGAGTATCGTATCGAATTATATTATTATGGTCCATGTATCATACTTGTTTAGCCGATAAAAATTTGACAAAAACTCGCAGGAATGAATGAGTTTCCATTTGTTTTCTGGAAATTCTTGGCGTGTGTGTGTGAGGCATGGGACGGAGATGGTATCATAAATAGACTACCGTACCGGCAGTCCAATGAACGGATGAATGAAATGGAAATGGATAATATGGAAATTAATGGAAATATTTGCCCAAGACAAGACGAACGATGGTCTAGACTACCGGTAACTTACCGTAATTAACTAAATGCCCCCCTCCCCCGCGCGGTGCACCCTGAACGCGAAAAAAATCAATTCTTGGCAAAAATCAATTAAAAACAACCCTAGTATATCCAAAACGCGTCGCGTCTTCCCGCCCATCCATTCCAGTAACAAAGCTCTTCCTCCCGCACAACGACAACAACAAAAATGGATCCCCAAACCCTCTCCAACGACAGATCCATAATCCCGACCTACCCCGCCCTCCTCACGGCCCTAACAGACTTTTTGACAGTAAGCGTGCACACAATCCTCTACCACCGCAACATCTACCCCGCCGAGATCTTCGTCAAGGCGCGCAAGTATAGCTTCCCCGTGTACCAGTGCCGGCACGAGCGTGTTTGCCGGTGGGTTGGCGATGCGATGCGTGCTGTGGGGGGGGAGATTGGGAAGGCAAGTAAAAATTATTTTTATTTTTATTTTTATTTTACTCCGTTCCCGACAGCTGAGATGGGGTGTGGAACAAAAAGGGAAATGTAGCAACCGTCAGCCTCATCCTACTTTCTCCCGGAAATGTTGCGTTGGAGAGGTTCGTTTTTAACCTCAGCAGTTTTCCGCCAATGCAGCCGGATGGTGAGGGTGGTGGTGGGGGGGATTCTTTGATGTTTCAGCCGCCGGATGAAGAAGATGGAGGAAGAAGGGGAGGAAGAGAGATGGATGAGGTCACGGTTGCTGGGTTGGAGGCTCAGTTTCGGGATTGTATGATGAGGCTTTCCATCGCTGCGCCGGACTTGGGGAAGTTGCCGGAGGATTGTACCTATACTATTGCATTGGAGATGAAGGAGTCTGATGCGCCGATGAATGTGGGATATCCCCCCCCTCCCCTTTCCTTCCTCCCCCTTCCTCCTCCTCCCACCCGCCACTATCGGCGGTAAGCTTCTTTTTAGTACTATTGTTGGCTGACTGATGTCCGAAAAGTACGCCGAAGTCTGGGCTCCCGCCGAAGGACAGGGTAGTGATGGGACTGGTATTAGGCGTGGTGGTGGTGGGGCAAAAACTACCGATATCAGGACAGTAGAAGCGGACTCCATATGCCTTGAATTGTCAATAGAAGAGACAACCACTAAAACAAAAATGGTATTTGAACAGTAGCAGTCGCTAAAAGCAAATTCGATGATGATGATGATGAAAAATTGACCGTTCAAATCGTGAGCTGGTAAAAAAAAATATGCACATTGGAATAAAAAATAAAATGAAAAATGAATAAAAAAAATAAAAAAACGCCTTTTATCTGGAATACCCTAGGCCAATTGGAGGTGAATATTTGAGCAAGATAGTTATGAAATAGGAAAGAAGGAAAAGAAAAAAAAACCCATCCGGCTATAACTCCTCTATCATGTGTAATGTGTGCAACTGCGACAGATATCAAAGGAGAAGACCACAAACATCTATGCATTGAAGGAAAAAAAAAAACTATCCCAAACCCATGGTCTTTTTAGAGTTTTCGTAGACAAGGTACGACTGCAAACGTGTTAGTAATGAAATGGCAGTATCAAAATGAAGGTCATGATGATGATGAACAGGTCAGGGAAAATGAAAATCTCACAATTGAAACTGCAGGTACGACTTTCAGCAAATTCGGGGTGAGACCCCTGAACATCCCCCGGAGGCCCTCGGCGCTATATGTCTTTATTGTAACGTCCCACATACCGGTGTACGTCTGCGGGTGTTGCGCTGTCCCCTGCGCCTGCAGTCTGGTCCTCAACACGTTGATGGGATATACCACGGTAGCCCCCACACTGCCACTAGTAGCACCGATCCCAAGAACCATCCAATTCGGCACTTCCACGTCTTTCTCGCCGCACTTTAACTTTTTGGCTCTCCGTGCCGTGTATAATCTCTTCATGTACTCGAATGTGCCTAGATCAATGGCCGAGTAAGGGAAGATCCCGATCAAAGCTAGTGGAAGGCCTTTGTAAAATGCTTGAGGTCCGCCGTTAGTCCAGGTCTTTCGGAACGTTTCAAGAATAAGCCTATTCCCGGTAGATCCATTCTCGACCAATTCGCATTGCATTCTGAATTTCAGAGTGTCAATAGGATATATGGAAAACCTAGACAATCAGTTAGAACTGAGATTCCAGCTTCGAGATAATGCTGGTATACTGAGAGACGACACCACCAATACCTCCAGCCAAGAACCTGGAAATTGGTGATATATTTGATGCATCATTGGTTCCCTCGAGTCTACTGAATGCTCGTTTCGCAGCCTTATTCATGTTAGAAGAGCGTCGGGTTGATTCCACAGACCGCATAGCCTACCTCAAAAGAACCAAATTTAATTGCAGACTCAGGTAAAATCTTTACGACATTCAATCCGTTACCTATGCACGTTAGAAGTCTATCCAAATTTTAGATCCGTGTTGTCCTCACCTGCAAAGAAGGACCTAACTCCGCCTGCTCTCCATAATGCCCGGATTGAATCCTTAATGGGTCCTGCAGCTTTTTTTGCAGCCTGGACAGCTTCAGCTTGCGTTACAGCCTCAATCGCTTTCTTGGCTGAATCGCCAGTCTGTGCAATCAAGTAAACCTTTATACGATCAAATGGCGCTGTAGCAGTTCTCGAAATTGCGCCTGCAATACCGCCTGCAAGAAAGTAGCCTAGCAAATCATTGACGTCAGTATCTTCCTCCCAAAGGCGCCTTCGAACCGGGCCAACATGCGGGGACTGCGATTGGGTAACCTGAGATATTGAGGGTAAGATCGGAAAAATTGAAACCAGGTTTACCTAGTCCCAAGTGATTTATCTCATCACTAAGACTCACATCGCCTTCCGGGTTTACGTTTACGGTGGAAAGATAGTAGGAGTAGATCGTTTTTAAGGAGGCCTCATGTGGCATGAACATGAGGAAATCTCTTGAACTCGTCAGCATCACATTAGACATACCAATTGCCTTGAAAAAATGCGTAATGTTGTTAGATTCCTACGATCGTACCTCCATTCCTCAAAACTTATTACACCGTCATTATTTCTGTCCATTGAGTCAAAGAACTCCTGCAGCCGTTTTGATTCCACCACCAGTCCGGCGCGGCTAAGAGCGATTCGTAATTCTGCTTTATCAATCTTTCCATTCCGATCCAGGTCAACGGAAGTGAAAATGCGCCATAGTTCCCGGTCAGCACTCTCAAAGAAGTGCTTGAATTCTGAGTACTGAATAAGGCCGTCCTTAGATGTGTCGACGGCTTCCAGAATATCGTGTAATAAGTGTTCCGCGTCTTTCAGAGCTGCCACAGGCCGAAAATGATTCAGAAAAATGGATCGCCCATACCGTATAGGCTCCCGTTCAGAGGTGCCTAAGCGGAATTACTAAAGGAACTAGATGATCAAACTCACGATGATTAATCCTCTTAAGACCCCGCCTCAATCCCTCTAGGTCTAAATGGCCTTCATTGCGTGTGTCCAGGGTCTTGAAGAGCTTTAGTAGACGCTCATCGCGAGCCTTTTGGCTCTCCCGCTCGTTCATGTATGGAACCTTCTTTTCTTTCTCTTTTTTGTTCGATCTGATGAGGGGCTGTAAGTTATCGCGGGGTTACCGTTATCGTGGATTTTCTGCGAAGAGGTGGGGGGAAGCTAGGCAAACAAACAAGAAGAAATTCAAGATTTTTTTTGTGCTAGCATTTTTTTCATCTTTTTTTTTTCATTTTTTTTTTTTTTTGGTGAGGGTCCTAAAGTAATCTCCACATGTTTAGTCTATTGGTGGATGAATATGGACGAATGTGGATCAAAAGTGAGGTCACAGCCTTGTCTGTGCTTCAAGTCTATTGGTTCCTTTTTAGACTTGGCAAATTTGGTAAAATTGAATTTGGTTGTTGGGACTCGCCAAGCCCCGTTGCGACCGAGATGGACAAGATGGCTCTCATCTGCCCCATCCATGGTCAAGCCAAAACCGGCGACAACTCGTTCCAAGATCTGCCCTCAAAAGCAGCGAGAGCCAGTGATTACTCCGATCACTTCGTCCGGACCTTCGAGAATCGGGACCAGCAAATCTTCCTGTCACACCTCTGCCCCTTCCGCCTGCCGTCCAAAAATCCTCTCCATAGCCTTCCTCGCTTCCTCGCTTGAGCCTCAATCGATTTCGCAAATCAACACTTCAACTCTGCCCTTGCCTTACAGTCCCTCCATTAGTCTACTACCCTTGCTGAAGGAGAGGAATTCCAGCTTCGCCGCCTTTGACTCTCGCCTTTCCCAGCTCTTAACAACACCAACTCTAATCAACCACCACTTACCTATTTAGCGAGGGAAGAAAAAAAATTGAGCAGAGAAAAAAAAAAACTAAAAACTAAAAACTAGATTCATCATTATTTTCTTACAGTAGCAACAAAGCAGCGGCAAAGCAAAAGCAACGGCGATTGCCCCGAAGAAAACACTATTGCGGTACATACATACATACAGTTATCCCAACATAATCTTGCGCTGGTTATTCCTACGTGCACGTCATGGCGGCAAACTACTGGGCTTCGTCGCAGCGTCTGCATTGGCAAATGTCTCGACAGAGACTGGCTGTGATCAGGAGTGCTCTCGATGCTCAAGATCCGAAGACCGTTCAACAATATCCTTTGCCTGAATTGAGGCACCTGAGCATATACTTCAATTCTCGTTCGTTCCCTCTTCCATTCAAAAAGAAAGAAAGAAAAAATAAAATAAAAATGCTTGTTCTTGCTTCTTTTGCTTGCTCACTGAAAAAAAAATAATATGTATCATGCTTTGCACGAAACAGAGATAGTTCGTCTTGGTCGGCGCATGCAGACGAGACAACAGGCACTGGCAACCGCCCAATTGTATATTCGACGATTTTACACAAAGGTCCCTATACGTGATACGAACCCTTACTTAGTTATGGCAACATGCTTGTATCTCGCCTTGAAGATGGAGGAGTGTCCCCAGCACATCAGGATCGTTGTCAGCGAGGCGCGAACTTGCTGGCCCGGTAAGCTTCATCCTACCTTACTAGTCCTCCGATCGGCAATAGTCCTCCTCTTTCTAAACCTTGTACCCCGCGTGCCCAACAGATGTAGTGCCCTCCGATACAGCGAAGCTCGCCGAATGCGAGTTTTACCTCATATCTGAAATGAATTCGTATCTGATAGTTCATCACCCATACCGGACTCTTCAGGATCTTACACCTGTTCTATCGTTGAACGCTGATGAGAACAACACGGCCTGGCAAGTTATCAACGACTCCTGCCTCACCGACCTTCCACTGTTATACCCACCGCATATAATTGCATTGACTGCGATCTTTCTTTCGGTTGTATTGAAGACATCGCTACCGCAAGCGAACATACACGCCGCAACATCATCAGCTGCCGTTGCCGCTGCCGCAGTTGTGGCTGCAAACTCTGGTAACAGCGGGGGCAATAGTGGTGGTGGAGGAGTATATGGGACGAGTGGGCAAGGGCCTCAAGTTCGGATCGGAAAATTGATAGAGTGGTATGCTGAGTCGAAAGTTGATATGGAAGCCATTATCGATTGTACCCAGGAAATCATGTCGCTTTATGAGGCATGGGAGTCGTTTACGCCATCTGCGGAGAAGAATTGCAAAGATCAACTTTGTCGGATGATAAAAGCGAGAGGGATTGTGTAGTTGTAGTTGTATGGGAAATGTCTTTCTGATTTAAATTATTTATTTTTTCTATAAACTCTATTTTCCTGTCATTTTGTATTGGATTTCATTTTTATTTCCTTTTTTTTTTTTTTTTTTTTTAATATATACCGGTATATTCCTTCCTTCCTTTTTAAGTACTTGAGTTGGAATGGGAGTTAGGGCAGACGGACACGTTGCTGTGAACCGGGACGGATGGTGCATTTTTCTAGATGTTTCGTGATTTTTGATCGGAAAGCCGGCAGTAGTCGTAGAGAATGAGTGGAATGTCTTTAAAAACCAGGAAAAAGATTTCCCATCTCTAGAATGGATGAAAAACCAAGCAAGGTTTAAGAAGAAATGGGACAACTCTATGAAGAAGAGGAGGGTCCTTGTGACGTTCTTGATGTGGTTGTTGTTCAAAGCTCAATCCGCAGACCATTCCGAGCCTCCTTCCTCTGCTTGTACATCTTTGACGATGGTTTGCAGGAGCAGCAACGCTTCTTTAGAGTTAGGTTTACGCTTTTCTTTGTTCCTTGGGGGATAGGAACACGTCAAACTGGACCAAACGATAAACCCAGACCAGTAAGCAACCAATGAAAGAAGGGGAGAAACCCTTTGATACCCGATCCGTTCATGCATAATCTGTTCGAGGCTGAATAAAATGGTCACCCACCATCCAAGAACTGACCGCGGGGGGGGGGACATTTGATTGTCTAACCGCTTTCCACGATTCTCGTCTACCCAAACAGAGCAAGTGGACTGGGAAGCGCGAAGACCGAAATTAATGATGCATGCGACAATGCGCACGGCAACTGGCTGCAGAGAGAGAGAGAGAAAGGATGGCGAGACCCGCCTCCAGTTGCCAGCACTCTTCTTCTTACTGGTTGGATGGGATCAACATTCCCCTGCTGACCATCTTAAAACATCAAAATCTTGTACCAAAACCTACCCCATCACCCACCAAATCCCACCACCATCATTTGAAGCTTCACCACACACACCCCCCTCTTTTCTCCTCCCCAACCGTTTTCTTTTCTACTTGGAGAGGAGGGAGGGAGGGTGGCACTGAATTTAGAGAGGTCAGAGAGGAAGGGTGGGGCTTGCCTTGGGCGCAGCAGAATCGACGAGCCAACCAGGCCTCGGACTGACATGGACAAACCCTTGTTCCTGGTGTTGGATTTTCTCGATGTGTTTCCCTCTGAGGGATGTCAGTGGCGGGATATTGATAGCCTGGATGCCTTTTTTTATTTTTTTTTATTTTTTTTTCTGCTTCTTTTTTCTCCTTTTTAGCTGTTTGTTTTATGAGCGTACGACCAGCGCTTGCAGACCTTGTTCCCAGAACAGTACCCGACCCCCTCCTCTCTCTCACTTGCAGGCATGTCGCCACCCCTTTTTTATTCTTTCCACCCCTGACCACCCCCTACAATTCTCTTCAATATTTTTCCACCATTCAGAGAACAGACGCATACACACCTTTCTCACATCCCACACACCCCAAATCCGCTCTGCTCTCTCAGAGTCTCTCTTCCCTCCTTCTCTACTGTACCTGTACTGTACAGTACTCCCATCCACCACTTCCTGTATTCTTCCCTTCCAAAGCCTCTCCTCTGCTTTGCTTATCCCTCTTCTCTCCCCCCCCCTTCTCACCACTTTCTAAAACTCAAACCACCCCCAGTCCGCCACAGCCTTCTCCTCTTAATTCTTCTATCCCCCTCCCGCGCACCACCCCTCTTCATATTCAAAAGCACACGAGCCATCCAAGCAAAGTTTCCATTATCGATACGGTCCGGTGTTGTATTGTTGTCTGTTTGTCTGTTTGTTATAATCTAATCATCGCCACCCTCCTTCATCCATCTTTCCCACCCCTTCATCTCTTCTTGCCTTGCATCGTGCCGCCCTTAAACCCACAAATTCCAACATCGGCAAAAGAAAACAAATCCCCACATTCACTTTTCAACTCACTCCTCGGACAGTTTCTCCTGGCGATAACATCGACGTTCCCATAATATCATATCAAATACTACTACTACTACTACACAATGTCTTTCGGTTACCACTACCTACCACATCCCGCACAAACTTCCTCGGGCAACCGCTCTCGTAGGAACCCTCACCGTCCTTCCTCTACTCCGTCCTTTCTCATGATGAGGCCGAAGGAGGAGCTGACAGACACACCAGCAGTCCCTACTTTCATTGAGAAGTTTGAGGCAGGAAGGTCTTTTGAAATGGAGGATGATTTCGCTTTCATCCCGGAACTGTGTACGGAGGAAGAAGTATGAGAGCCGCCTTTACACCGATGATCTGTTTACCCGAATGATGCTTCGACAGTGTGCTTACATTTCACCTGTCTACAGCGTCAGATGATGGACTACTCGTCTTCAGATCGTTCTTCAACCTCAAGCGGGTCACCTCAGTCATCGCCATTACAGCATCAGGTTCAACCCTCGACAGCGTATCCTCACGCTGCTACCTATGCCAACATGTTCCACAACATGCAAGCCAAATATCAACAACCACCTGCCATGCCTCCAAAACAACGCTTTGCTATCCCCATCGTGAACCCTAATACCGGCTTGCGAGTTGCTTCTCCTCCACTAGCGTCACCAAACAGGACTCCTTATCCCAACTCCGGCCTTGCCAGGAGGTGGTGAGATCACTCACGTCCTTGACAAACCAATCTTCACCGGCAAAGTGTCCTAGAAGTGACGTTGATATCAACCATCCTACTGAAAGCAACCTTACAAAAAAAAAAAAACTCTTTATCTTCACCCGCCTTTTTCACTTATTAGCGATTACATTCTCGCTATGTTTATAGAATGTTGGTATTTACCTGTACTTTTTTCGGGGTGTGTGTCAAATTAACCATGGGATGGTGTTATTGTGTTCGCTTCAACGTGTGCTTTTATGGGACGGTCGGTTTTGTCTTTTTGTTTTCGCATCAGGGATTGTTTAAAAAGAGTGGGGAAAAACGAAAAATATTGGACGGCCTTATAAATATCTCTATACATAGTTTTCGGCTTCTGTATTTCTTTATTTTCCTTGATTCTTTTTTTTCTTTTTGGGTGTTCTTTATCATCTCTTAGTCTTGGGAGTTCTTGTCAACGGATTTGGCGGACTTGGGGCGGTGGGTTATTGGGCTGTTTTAACGATCTCGGGGCTCTTTTGGGGGTTGTTGTCTTGGGTTTTTTCAACGGTGCAAAGTTGTTTTACTTGCTGCAATAATAGCGGCGTGTATCTTTGATCTTGGGGCGGAGTGCTTTTTGTGTTTTTATGGTTTTTATTTCTCTTTTATATTCTCGTGTGAATTTTGGGAAACTTTTTTCATCTTCCTTTCTTGTTTAAAAAGAGTTTTAAAAATTATTTTAGGATGGTTGTCATCCGTTACTAACTTAACTAGTTTTCATTTCCTTTTCTTGCCTTCTGTTTTTGTTTCTTTTTTATCTTATTTATTTAGCCTTGTTTACCTTGATACCTCGACCTTGTATTAACTCACGGAAAATGGAGTAATGCTTTTTTTTTGGGTAATTGGGGTTAGTTTTTTTTCAGCATTCGTTGTTTATTCTCTTTTTTCATCTCCCTTCATCCGTTTTTACATGTTTTGATATCCCTCCTCTTCTTCTACTCGTTTACACCAGTCTGTGGGTTGTTATTCCGAAATCATCTCAGCTTGAAGCGAGCAAAACAAAAGAAAGCAACGCGAAAAATATGTGTATTATTCGATACTTCCCCTTGCACAAAGTATTACCACATATCTACTTAGAAGAAGAAAGAAAGAAAGAAAGAAGAGTTACCATATCATAAAGTAAGGTACCACTAAGTACCTCTGTGGTCGGTACCTAAATCTCCACTTCCACTCCCACGTCTGCCTAAAACACCTACCTACCTGGAGAAGGAAAATGAAGGGAAAAGCCAAACCAAATCAAACCAGTCATATCATCATATCACATCGTACGCGAAGGCATCACAAAAAAAAAAAAAAGAATATATGACGGAACTGCACTCACTCGTCTCTACCAAGAATGCCTCCGCAAGCCGAAAATTTGGTGAGGACTCCCGCAAAATATCGACTGGCGGAGGCATTCTTGGCAAAGACGCGTGAGTACTGTAAGAAGGTTAGATTATGTAAGTACCATAACACCCTTCTGGTCCCTTCGCAAGAAGACGAGATCGACCAATTTACTACTACAGTACTCGCTGAGTTCTCCCTCCCTTCCTTCCTTCCTTCCCTCACTTCCAGTGCGGTGCAGTGGAATCCTAGATCATCAGATCAGATCCCTCTCTCCCCTCCCCCCCCCTTTTCGTTTCTTCGCCAAGACTTGAAAGCCTGAAATTCACCTTACCGACCTCGTGCTTGTCTTATCTTGTCTTGTGCGCCTGTGTGTGTGTGTGTAAGAGTGAAAATAACGCCCGTGCGTTTTATTTTTACTTTTTTTTTTTGTTGATAACCCGGGGGTGAAGCTGGTTGGGGAATGCGAATGCGGGACACTTTTGGGGGAGAGAGAGGGGGGGGGGGGGGGAGAAGGGTTTTTCCTTTTCCTTTTTGTTAAGGGAGGGGATACGGTAGGGATAATACGGTAGGTATTGTTGGTCGGTTGGGTTGAGCCTGCGATTGTGCTCGTACCGAGGATTTTAACTTAGTTTTTCGGGGTTTGTTTGTTTGTTTGCTAGGCTTGATTTCTATAGATGCGCGAGAGTACTGTAATAACTTGTGCAGTCGGGCGGAAGTTTGTTTTGTAGGTGCTTGATTTGAGCCTACGTACCGCGTATCGTGCTGTGCCTATAGTGAATAGCTAAGTAATCATCAAGTTTGACCTTTTTTTTTTTATCTTTTTTTTATTTTTCTATGATGATGATGATGGTTAGCTATGGTAGCTATCATAGCTAGCCTGCATCAACGCACGTTGCGTTTCAGTTTTTTTGCAAAGTTTACCGGGACCGGTACCCGTGGTGGGCTTTTTTGCTTGTATCATATTTCTGCAAGTAGCTCCGGTCTACAATGTATCATACAATATATGTAATGAAGTAACTTAGTTTAGTGATGGAAAAAAAAAAAAAAAGCCTCTCACGATGTTTCGGTCTGAAGTTTAGTTTGGCTTTTTATCATAAGTGCTGTAAATATATAAGTGCGGTGCTCGTGAGGTGCTTTTTTTTTCTTTTCTTCTTTTCTTCTCTTCTCGCCTTGCTCGTCCGTGGGTGAGTGGGGGGTGGGGTGGCTGTGCCGTAGCACCAGGCAGGCGTGCGGTGAAGTACGGTACTGTAGGTACACATACATACTCGAAAGAATTGCAGGAACCCTTTCCATTTCATTTCGCTCCAGTGAGAGTGAGTGATCATGCTATTGTTGGTACTCGAGTAGTGAAGATGAATGAATGTTGGAGCAATGTCCTACACTGTATTCTGCAATGTCATGTATGGATAGTACTTAGAGTACATACTGTAAAGAAGTAAAGAACCCTCTCTCTCTCTCTATCTCTCTCTCTCCATCCATCCATACAGACACCACATGGTCTCCATTAACCCACCACCCACCACACAACCAAAAAAAAAAAAAAAAAAAGCAAAATTTCTTACCCTTTTTTCCTTTTTTTCCCCCAACAACCCATTTCCAACAAGCGCCTACGACAATAAGCAACTTTCCCAAAATAATAATGATAATAATAATAATTTTTTTTTTTTTCCGGCCGGACGCTTTGGCTGGGCTGGTTCTGAACTTGCCTGATTTTTACTCTATCGTACAGTGCGTGTCACATATAACCGTGGCTTGTGTTGATTTTGTTTATTTTGCGTTTGCCGAGGTTATTATTCAGTCTCTGTACGGTACGGGGGGGGGGGGGGGGGGATCGTTGGGTACGGTACGGTAGCGGCGCGGAGCGGGTTTTTGATTCTGGGGATGGGGCTGGGCGGCTGACAAGAAGGAGGGATAAGTCAACGAACGCCCATCCCTTTGTCCCGGGCCCGGGGAAAGGCGGGGAAGGCTGGGCGGGGACTTTTTTGTGACTATGACATAATGATGTCCGGACAATTGGTGGGATATGACGTCGGTGATTTACTTGAACTTTTGGACTCTTTTTTTTTTGCTTGTAGAGTTGGGGGGGTTTTTTTTTTTTTCTTTGAAAAGGTTTTTTGTGCGGAAATTATAATACTGTACTCCTGGGGGGAAGGGGTTGTTTATTTCTTCTTCTTCTTCTACTTCTGCGAATCAATCTATCCTTCACGATCCGTTACTATCGTGTATTATTTCTTTATTTTTTTTATCCTATTTTGTAATCGATATCATAATAAACGAACAATGTCTGTACTCCTCCGATCATCAAGAATTCTAGGACGGGCGGTTGCTTCTTCTTCTTCTACAAGACCGGCTACAGCGGTGGTCGGTAGTAGTAGTAGCAATGGAAGATTCATGGGGACCTCTTCGAGACATGATAACGATCCTGAGGTTTTCTCTCTCTCTCCCTCACCCTTCATTGCACCTTCACAATGCTAATCATAAACCCCAGGTCATCGAAAGGAATAAACAAAGTGTCCTACGAAAGAACGCAAAGGGCTCAACGGAAGTCCCGCACTGGCATGAGGAACTTGCGACTGACGCTGAGGCTTTCGTATGCTTCTACTATTACCACTACCATCGTGCAGGGAATGCGGATGAGCTAATTGGTACACCACAGGTCAAATCCTACCGTGAAGAAATCGACTCTTCAGGGATCGAGATAGCAAAGGTGCAGAAGGCAACGAAGAAGAGCGATTCAAAGAGTACTACTAAAGAGTAAACACCGGCCGGAGGGAGGGAGGGAGGCAAAGTAAGCAAAAGGGCTGTCTCGATATATTGAAGATGGGAGGATGAATAAGGTTATGAGATATCCGAATATTGTGGGGGGAAGGAAAGTGAGGAAGTGCAAGATTGGAACAAGTGAAACGAAAAATCCAAAAAAAAATCTGCATGAATGGCTGGATGGATGGGGTTGGAAGTTGTGTGTGTATATATTATTTATGGTTATGGTTATTGGGTAAGGTAGGGTGCATTATGTTACATTGCATTGCATTTATCACAACGAGCTCTGTGACGAGGTGAGATGCTTTCTTGAGCCTTTGGATCTTGAATTCGCACCATACAAGTACGATGGGAGGTGACAGGTGTAGATAGTTGTGAAGGGAATAATTGTAAACCAATTGGAAGTGTAGAGCGTTTTTTTTTTGGTCAAAAAAAAAAACAAAACAAGAAAAACATCGCATTACCGTACGGTACCTACAGTACCCGTAAGGTACGAGTAGTTCGTCCAAGCAACCATCCAACCATTCATCATCAACAAACACATCCAATAATATATATACTCGTGAGTACAGTAAGGTAGAAACATATAGAGGGGTCTAATACTATTCCAGCCCGCCTCACAACTACAATACTACAATACTAAGTTACAATACAACAAAATGCACAAAATCTCACTTCATCCAAACCAGGCAATCCAAACCTTATCTTCACTTCACTATACCACCCCAACTACAGTAAAACAAACCGAAACGGGAAAGAAAGAAAGAAAAAAAAAACAAGCCAAAAATAAGCTCTTAACCCCTACCAGCTACAATGCATTCATTCATCCACCATGCGCACATCACAACCCCCTGTCCTGCCATACCACACCATAAACAATACCGTATTACGAGCACAGTACTGTAACAACCCAAGCCTCCTCCTCAGGCACGCACCTGACCCCCCAACCCCACGTTTTTATCCTCCTCACTACAAGTACATACCATACCTCGGCGCTAGAATCACATATGATCACTCGAAACCAATACTCACTTACTGACTTAACCGCAATGCGAGTGCAAATGCACCACCAAGCCTACCGCATCATACGGATCTTACCTACCTACCATACCTATCATATTTACCCCCCCCCTTCACACAGTCATCATAGCAAAAAACAAAAAAAACACAAAACACATCCTTTGCAACATCAATGTGAACAAAAGCAAAAATAAAATAAATAGTATATAAAAAGTTGGTGGCGCAACGTTTAAGGTTCCGGAGATGGAGATGAGGCAGTGCGGGTGCCTACGGTGCCTCCCCTCCCCCCCCCTTCCTGCGGAGGGGAGGGAAGGGGAGGGAGGAGGTTGGTCGCCTGTGTGTGGTATGCCAGGCGTGCGTCAATGATCGTGAGTCAGGTACTGCGCAGACTGCACTGGGTGGTTGGGAGGGAGGGAGGGAGGGAGGGAGGGAGGGACGTGTTGTGTGTGTATGCAAAGCGACAATGATATGACGCTCTTCTAAGCTGGTTATGATGAAGAGGAAGTGAAAAAAAACAAAAAAACAAAAGCAAAACAAAGTAAGGCTCGGTTATTGTAAGCATTGTGCAGGTTAGCACAGGAGAAGAGAGGAGAAGAGGGTGCGGGAGATTGCCTCACTGTACTGTATTGTACCCGCTGGTCAGTCCGCTGCTTGCTTGCGTATTTGGCTCAGGCTCAGGTGCTTTGCCGGGGACCGACGGGTGACTCGTATCATAAGTCATTATCGTGCAGAGCCCTTTATTTTGTTTTGTTTATTTGAAAAGGGGGGGTCACATTGAGTAAGGTTTGCATTTTTTTCTTCAAAAGAATGACTTTTGTTTGATACGCATGACGCGTTTTATACTTAAAAGGTTTTGTTCGAAATCTATAGACTATGGAAGATGGAGGAAATATTTATACTGTAAAGTGGTAGGGCTGGAAAGAAAAGGGGAAAAAAATAACAAAGGCGGAGGAAGGTAAAGGTAGAAATAAGTGGGGGTAAGTGAGAGAAGATGATGAAAAGAATGGAAAAAAAAGTTACAAATTATGAAAAGACTGCTGATGAGCAGATAAATTGATTGGGATCTCCCGAATCTCTTGTTTTTTTTTCGAGTTGATTCCCGTGATTCTGATGATAGACCACCCACCCAAAACTCCAATGACTGGGAAAAGAAAAATAAATTATGAATAGGATTTTGTCTGGTGGCGGGATTAGTTTCTCGATTTTGATAGAGGAATGAAGGGTGTTAAACCATTTGATAGCAACAATGAGTAGGATTAAGGTAATAATGAGGATAGCAATGACGACCAAACTTCCTGCAGACTCATGTTTAGCATTCGTAAAATGTACAAGTAGCCTGAAGCTCGTTTCGGCCCGGGCAAGGGTATATATAGAACACGTACCATGTTCCTTTGCCGTCTGGGCCACACTATTGAGCCTCTTCTTCGCTCCATTTAATCTGCCTTGATGTCTGTCAACCAATACGTCCACCTCGTCCAACAATTGCACGTGACTGTCAAGTTCATCGCCTATCTGGATGCTGAGTTCTCGCTGGTTTCGTATGCTCTCTGACAATCGGTCCAAGCTCTCATCCTGTTCATCTAAAACCCTTCGGTGCAGTTGCAACACTTGGTGATTGTCCAACTCATCCGTGTTCACTAACGTATCGGAAAACCGCACCGTTTTATTACCCTTTCGCAGGGCGCTAGGTGTTTCACGGCTGCCCATAAGGGCTTCCCGAGCTTCATGTTCATCGATAGGGTTCTCGCTGCGTCGTCCAGGGGCTATCACTGACGAGGAGGATCGGAAGGACAAATCTAAAGGACCTGAGGGTGCGGTGTCTGTCGATGTGAATTGCGCGTGTAGATCATCGTATTGTGAGCGTAGCCTAATGAGAACATCTTCCCTTTCCCTCAAGCCTTGAGATGATCTAAAGGTAAACAAATATTTTTGATGTCAGTGGTCATGGTGCCTCGGTAGCACCGGAATAAGGAGTGCGAAAGGGGGAGGGGGTGTAGTGGAATAAGGTCGGACGAACAAATCTCCGGCAACTTCAAGCTGCTGCTGTTCCTTCTCCAACTGTTCGATACCTTGATACAAAGTATCGAGACTACGTGAAATATCATGTGTATTTCGAGTATCCGGATTTGCCTTGAGGGAAAGAGCTCGTTTGCGTTCTATGAGGGAAAGTCGGATATGTTCTTGGAGGAGCTGGAGACGATCGGCGGTTGTGCTCGTCATGAGAAAATGCAAACCAAGAGAGAAAGGGGAATGGAGACTGGGCAGGCGGAAAGCGATGAAAGGATAGGCTATCGATATGTGTGTGTGTGGGGATAAACGAGAGGTGAAGAAGATACTTTTTTCTTGCTGCTTGGTCTAGAACTAGGGTTCGAGCTGAAGCTTTTTGGTAGGATACCGGTATTCTGTCAAGAGCGGAGGTGAAGGTGGAGGGGGACAGGATGAGATGTTTTTCTATGAGGAGAGTACCGGTACTGTACCGGACGGGGATTAGACGCCTGCCGCCGATGCAGCGAATGTCTTGCGTGAACAGTGAGCGAGTAAGAGCCGCGACGCCAAAAACTTAATTGGTATCGTCTTGATCGTTACAAAGATTCGGGCCATCAATGTTTCACTCGGGCTTTAGAATGCTTCACCAGAATCGTAGGAGAATGTATGGAGATATTTTTGAAGCCAGTTATAAATAACGCTGTGAGGAGCTTGATGTGATAGGCCTTATGGTGCTCGATTAACCAGGTTTTCTCTTTTCAAAATATGTATGTCCGTTGGTGCGTTCCTCTCCACATTTCCACATTTTGGCAATGTTTCACAGGCTAGTTTGCTGTTCTCTGGCATATCAGGTGTAATATTGGACTGGTTTTGAATGATATATCATACTCTATACACTATCGGAACAGAGCAGTTTTAAAGCAAAGAGGAAGCTACGTAGAGGGTTTTATGGGTCGAACACATGGAAAGCTGCCATTTATCAGTCAAAGGTGAATCCCTTTACTTTTTCTCTCCCGAGTTCCAGGGTTTCCGGAGAAAAAGAGGTGTTAGACAAGCACCAGTAGGAGGTTATCGATAAAAAGAGACTGCAGGACTCCATTCCTTACAGTAACAACACGCCTGAAAACCTCACCATCCACCCTTCTCCACCCCCAGTCTGACCCCACTACTACTCCTGTCGTCACCACCCGCACCTGCAACCTCACCCATACCAACAACACCACCACCACCACAAACACCTCCACCAAAACATCACACAAACTCTTTCTAATTCAACCACCTCAACATCCCTTGGCGTTCCTCTTTCCAACCTTTCCCCACCGCAAACAACACCGCACACACACCTTCCGAGATTAAAATTAAAAGAAAAAAATACAGCACAATGTCCCTTGATTCAGTATCAGAAAATACGCTGGACCTGGGGAATCTCTCATACCTTACAGAAGTCGATGATAACCTTTGCTGCCCTATCTGTCATTCCCCGCTGATAGACCCCGTTCACACAAAATGTCGCCACACCTTTTGTTCTAACTGCATTACTGAGGCCCTTGAGACTTCAAAGACATGTCCGGTCGACCGAAAACCACTGAAGCTAGAGGATGTTTCTGCAGCTCCCATCATGATTGCCAATTTGGTCAATGACTTGGTGGTTTTGTGTCCTAATTCGGAATTGGGTTGTCCTATGACCTGTGCGCGGCACCTACTAGGCGGACATCTTAGGGAAGATTGTTCCTTCGTTGCGGTAAAATGTTCGGGATGCGATGGTACGACACTGAGGAAAAATGTTGGGTCTGAGTGTTTACACCAGTTAGTAGAGTGCACCTTTTGCTTTGCTAGTTGTCGTAAGCTTGACATGGAGGTTGGTAATTATTCTCTACTTCCCCCAAACATCCTTACAATCAGGGCTAGTCGTTTGTGAAGAGAGGTCGTGACTCATGGTGCTGTTTGCTATCTAGAATCACGAAGCGGAGTGTCCGCAGATCATCGCTGTATGCAGTCATTGCTCGGGAGAGTTTACACGCTCCAACATCAAAGCTCATGAAGCCACCTGCGATGAAGCAATTATACTATGCGATTCGTCAGATGTGGGATGCCCATGGAAGGGAGCTCGGAAGGAGCTATCAGAGCATACGAGAGTTTGTGCATTTACTCTTCTTCGACCAGTACTTCATGCACATGCGAATCGCCTCGCTACACTAGAGCTGGAAAACAAAGCTCTCCGCAAGAAGATCGATATCCTTCTTCCACCAAGGCCGCCCACAGAGGTACCTACGCCATCTTTCGATGAACATACAATCCAGCTTCTCACTGAACAGGAGCATCTTCGTTCTGATCTTGAACGGTTAACTGCATCACTGGGAGAGATGGAAATACAGCAGGGAATGTTGCTAATGAATGAGAGCTTGAGGATGAAAGAAGAGGTTGCTGGTTTAAGAGCTGCAATTGGGGGTATCCGTATGCAAATTCACTGGTTGATGAACACTCGTCATCAGTCGGTTGAGCAACGTCCTGTTGGAGGAGCTTCAAGCTCTAGTGGACCACAAAACTCACCTGCTCAGGGCGGCAACCTGAGTGGTGGAGGTGCCCTTCCCAATATCAGGCGCATGACTGGTGAGTTTAGTCATCGCATATAATCAACAAAGAACTAGAGAGATAACAAGGGGTAGCAGAACCACCAAATGACAGGGTGAAGCTTTAAAGCTCTGTTGTATAACGTTTTTCTTCGCCATATTTATCTCTATCCCTACGTTTTATTTCCATTCACAGGCTTTTCATTTTTTTTTTCTTTTCTCATGGGGTTTGGCGGTACGCGTGTGGAGTCTCAATTGTTTTCTCTGGGAAGGGCTTTGGGAATTGAAGGCTGGTTGTCTCAATTAGTTTTTTTTTTTTCTCTTTTCAAAGGGTGATGAGTTTTATGATTCCATACATCATCGGGTGTGATGTGTTATTGTTCTATCGATTTAGTTGCCGAGTGATGGCATATGATTAATTAGTTGAAGTCATTGGGATTGCTTTTGGTGTGTACGAGCAAACCTCCATAAATATTTATACTATAGCGTTGTATACCTTTTAATGTCAAGAAATTTCTATCAATCACGTTGTAACAATGGATGGGAGCGCAGAGGCCCATGTAAAACCCTACGAATTGGCCTGCCCGAGGAAGTTCCTACGAAGCAAAGCCATTACTGTTGGATTCCGGTTTTCAGCGATGCTTGAGAGCTGGGCGAGCCTTTGTGGTGAGATGTTCTGGAAGTGCATGCGTTGGTCATAATTTGTCACTCGTATATTACCTTCAGCCTTATAATACTCGCAGATGCAGGTCAAGTTTACTATCTGCTTGTTTATGCCATCGCACTGGTAATCTACACATTACCGCTTGGTCTGTATCTTCGGTAGTTGCTATAATGGCCCTCGATGATTGAACCCCCTCATGCTCAGTAGACTTAAGGTGTGAAGTTTAAGAATTTTGGGCATATCTTGCGTGTGGCTTATACCTTTTGGGATTTCCTTTAAAAGCTTTGTTTATGCCCAGTAAGCGCAAGAGCTGTACTCTGTGGTTGAAGCCCCGACGCCAAGTAAAATAAAAAAAAGAATGAGGTGTGTAATTTAGGGATTTTGATGGTGATGCCACCGATAGCCTGATTGAGCTTGATGGGGCATATTTTTTTTTTCAGTGAGCCCACGCAGCCCTTCTGATTAGTGGTTTATACTACTATTTCACTATTCCATCATATACTACGTTCCCTACCCATCTTTCACCCCGCTTCTTTCACATTCTCCCTTCGACTCCTATTTCCATCTCAAACTTCCTCAAAAAAGCTCGATACAGCTTTCGATGAAACATATCCTACATCCATTACTCTTTGTCACATCTCTTATGGAGGTTTAGATCCCGAGTGACTTCTGATGATTTTCCCTAAAGCTGTGTTTAACGATAGGAGAGCTCGAAATGAAACACAAACAATGAAATGTTTTCATACTCGATTATCTCATCCTACTATCTACTGGGGTGACTATACCGTAAAAACTTGAATAATTGAACAGTGTGCTGTGTCGTTGGAGTTGCCCCCTCTGGTAAGGTCTGGTGTTTTTTTATATTTTGTCTCTCGGAGGGGCTGAGCAGCTCTTTTTTTTTTTGCTGTTTTTTTTGCCCCTTTTCCAGAGTAGGGAATTCTCGACTACATAGCACACTGTTCAATTATTCAAGTTTTTACGGTACCTGGGAGAGAGGGAATACCTCTCGCTCAGTTATTGTAAGTTATGGCTTGTATGGTCTGACGATTGCTGATACTCGTTCCATTTGAGTTTAGTTTTGGATTACTATCATATCATGGTAGCCCTATCAACTCGTTAAAAAATCGCCAAGGGCATGGCAGTGAATAATCCTTACAGTTATTGAGCTCAGCTGGTATTTCGACAGAAGGATGCCAAAATATCGAGGGAATTTTCCATGGCCATAGGCCCCATAGCCGGGTAACCGACGATCTCTCCCAGATGAGTGCATCGGGCGAATCTAACAGAATCTGAGTACTGTAAGTTACTGTAGTCCCACGACCATTTGTGACGCCCCAAATTGCTGACACAAAAGAAAAACAGGTCCAGGAACTTGGGACAACCTGTGCTGACCGATAAAAATTGGGACAAAAATTTTGAGATTAATTTATTTTTATTTTTGTTTTTTATTAATTTCCCTATACTGTATGTACGATATATTATAAAGGTGTTTCTGTTTCTCTACTCCACTGTATGGTTCTCAATAGTAGGGTGATCAAATCCACATGTAATATAAGTGATTGTTCATGATAGTAGATTTCACTTTTTTTGGCCACCTTCTACTATTACTGTAACCCTAACCCACCAAATCTGACTATCATACAAGAAGGAATCTGAAGAAGGAGGAAAACTATATGATTGGGCTTTACCTAATTATTTTGGTATGGTGCAATAGTGGACAGTTATGTTATTTAAAGGGTCTATTGAGTCTGGTATTTTGGATAGCAGACCTCAGCAGACAGTTATTCTTAAATATACTTAGTTGAATGACTACTTCTTTGATTTCTTACTTTTAGCTCTTAATGGATGGTTACCCTACAAACTAAGAATTTGGAATAAGGACTTAGTCACCTGACCTCCTGAAGACTCCCTTGGGTACTACTGTGCTCAGTCCTACTGGTTAGCACTCATCAGTCTTATCTATTGTATTTATCAATATTATGATTATAGTACTCAGTCAAGTACAGATCACATTGCACTGACAGTTAACTAATATATATTTTCAAATCCAGATAGAGATGGTAACAGTAGTGGTCTTGATAATGAAGACTTGAATATGACTGAGGAAGGAGAGGAACTGAGTAGTGATATGGAAATTGGGAAATCTTTTCTTATAGAATAAAACTATCTTTTAGACAATGGAAATAAGTAACTTCTTTATAGTCAATCAAGATGGTTTGAGTGATCAAGGCCTAATGAGAGTAACTTTCTAGAAACCAACTTATATTTACTAGTATACTTTTTGTTGGAATTTACGTTATCTTTCCTAACCAATCAGGTGACTGTGTCATGTGATATAGTCAGGTGATCGAGTATATACTAATGTATTCTAGTATCTTCTAGAGATTTCCTTGGTATGAGATGTGTTTGTGTAATGATAGAAGTGTATATAAAGAGACTTTCTTTCCTTCATCTTAGATAGAATATGCAAGCTTGAATTAATCTTTAAAAGTCTTTATGATATATTTTGAGCACTGTATTCACTTCACTATCACAGCAGTTAGTGGTACAAGATACAAATTATTTCAGGTTATGAGCCCGGGTTTGTGAAGTATTCCGCAAACTCAGAATATCATATACCATTAAGGCTCTAAAAGTACTCTAAGCGAGTGTAACCTCCAACCTCATCCTTCATTACACTTTAATATATTTCTCCCCTTTTATCCTCATACACGATGCCTACCAAATGCAAATCAGGCTTCAACATCTCGGTTAAAGACTACCCCAAGCTACATGGACAAGAAAACTACCAAACATGGGCTGATGCCTGGGAGGTAGCTTTTGACATCCTGGATCTATGGGACATAGTCTCCGGCGAAAACAACGAAACCCAAAATGTCTGAGAAAGGAAGCGCCTCGGATTTAGACACAGTCAAAGCATGGACAAGGAAGGACAAATAAGCCAAGTTCTTCCTATACCAGGCTGTTGACTCCAACTTTTACGCTGACATCTCAGCAAACTCTACCTCCTATGGTGCCTGGAAGGCATTCAAAGACCGATTCGACAAAGAAACACCTACGACCAATATGATCTTACTGGAAGCGATCTGGAAGATCAAACTCTCCCCCAACCAAACTATTTCAGACCATACAACCAAGTTTGAGACAGCTTGGAACCACTTAGCCCAACGATGTGCCAACAACAAAAATACCAATGGTACAACCAACGAATTCCATACTGTGATGAAGGTATGGACTCAGTCAGAGGCCATAAAAGGAACCGTATTTATGTTATCCATTAACGACCTTCACCCAGACCTATGCGATGTCCTGTCTGTGAGACAAACTACCCACTATGTCGATGTTCGTGACTACTTTGTCAGAAGGGCTGCAGAAAAAACAGAGATAAAGGAGGAAGAGAAAGTCTTGAACACATTGAAACCAAAGCTACAATGTAGCTGGTGTACTTCAAGGGGCAAAACAAGTGACAACCACATGGTTGCAAAATGTCAAGGTCTCCAACAGGAGAAAGCAAAGTCCAAAAAAGGGAAAAAGTCACAAACTGCGGCGGCATTCGATGCAATACCCACGATATTAATGGCAAAAACATCAACCGCTTCAGTTGACGATTCAGAAAATGGAGGAATAACCAATGAATGGTTATGTGACTCGGGGGCTTCAGGCCACCTTTCACCAAATTCAGGTGATTTCATGAACCTTGTCCCCTCTACCGAATCAATAGTGACAGCAGATGGAAGAATTCATCAGGCAACTGTATCCAGAGATGCAAGAATCAACGTGCGCCTGTTGGACAGATCTCTACACACACTAGTCCTTAGATGGACATTGTATGTTCTCTCATTTCGATACTCATTGGTATCAGAATCAAGATTGGATGATGTGGGAGTGAAGGTGGTGGTGGAAAAGGGAGTTAGGAGATTTGAGAAAGATGGGAAGGTATTTATGGTAGCGGACAAGAAGAATGGATTGTGGAGTGTAAGGAAAAATCATGAAAGAGTTATGATTTCCTCCTACGAAGAAAGACACCAAGCCCTTGGACATATGAAAGTGATTAAGGATTGTTACAAGGACACAAACCCTATCTAAGCTCCTAAGTACTTCAATTGTGACACATGTAACAAGTACAAAACAACACATACTGTACCCAAGTCAATCAAAGTATCAACTTCGTCAGCATTTGATAAGGTACACTCTGACCTTAGTGGACAAATTTCAATACCCACTCTTGGTAAAAACCTATACTATATGACATTTATTGATGACTACACATGATATTGCTGTCTTTATCTACTAAAGTCAAAGGATGGAGTGTTCACAGCTATAAAACTTTTTTGGGAACTGATACAAATGCAGTTTGGTAAAAAGATCAAGCGTTTACATAGTGACCAAGGTACAGAGTACCTAAACAAAAATATTTCTAGTTTCTTCGATTCCAAAGGAGTCATACACACCACATCTTCCGCATATAACCCTGAATCGAACAGAGTTGCAGAAAGGATTAACTATACACTTACCACTATGGTGAGATGTATGATGCCAGGAGATCGGAAATTCCTCTAGGGTGAGGCATATTCCACAACCATCTATCTCTACAACCAATGCTGGCACTCAAAAATAAAAACAACACCTTTTGAGTGATTATACAGAACGAAACCTACGATCAGTCATCTTCGTCCTTAGTTCACAGATGTAATGGTTCATATCCCAGCTGATCAATGCAGAAAATTTGACCCAACATCAAAAGAAAGTTATTTAGTAGGCTACACTTCCAGTCCTATGATCAACTGTATTTACATACCAAAACGGCACACCGTAACTGAAGCAAGAGACATAAAGTTCAGAAAGATGAAAGGTGTATTGTTCAAATATCATCAACAACTAACACAAGAAGAAAACGAAGATACGGCTGGAGAAGAAACATCTGAATTCCAGCCTATCATACCAGAACCCCCAACCCAACAAACAATACTAGGAGAATTCTTAGATTCTCCACCGCCTCCTTCAATTCCTGCTCCAGAAGTCCAACCCGAACTATAGCATACCGGTCAATCAAGAACTCACACCGAAAAAGGAAAAGACTATGATGAGAGTATACATTGTTGCACTAGATTGCAAACAAACAAATGTACACAACAAGTCTGACAACTTGAGGAAGCCAGAAAACTGTTACATGAAAATGAACTGGACCTTGAGGATAGCAACCTTGATGAAGATGAGACCCAGGTGCTTCATGATCAACATGAAAGACTAATAGATACAATGAGGGGAATTGAAAAACTACTTGTCCAAGATGATGAAACTGCGGGACTGATGTATCATATACCAGACCCTAACAGCTATAGAGAAGCTATGCAATTGCAAGAAAATGAGGAATGGCAAAAGGCTATGGATGAGGAAATGCAAGTTCTGAGGAAGCGAGAAGTAGGAGAAGAAGTCGAGAGACCACGTGGAAGAAAGGTAATAATAGGATGATAGGTTTATAAAGTAAAAGTCAAGAAGGATGGTACTATTGAATGACGAAAAGTATGATATTGTGCCAAAGGATTCAACCAGATACCTGGTGAGGACTTTGAAGAGGTATATGCCCCAGTTGTACAACTCAAATTATTGAGAATTCTCCTCAGCATCTTGGTCCAACATGGATATACTCTCAGGCAACTCGACATCAAGAGTGCTTTTCTATATGGTGACATCGATTGTGAAACATACCTGGAACAACCGGAAGGTTACTGCAAATCAGGAAAGGTCTGGAGGCTAAAAAAAGCCATATATGGACTAAAACAATCACCTCGCTTATGGTACCAATGACTCATAAAAACTCTCAAATCCATGAACTTTAAAGTCACTGACTTCGACCCATGCATTCTTGTTTCTAAAAATCTCTTTTGTTGTATTTACGTTGATGATATTCTAACAACTGGGAAACCCAAACTTATTAACAAATGTGTTAACAAATTACAATCCCACTTTCAGTGTATGGATTCAGGTCAAGTGTCATTGTTACTTGGTATGCATATCAAAACTTCCAACAATAGTATACATCTTTACCAGGAATGATACATATCTGAACTGTTAGATAAGTTTAACATGACCAATGCCAAACCAATGGCTATACCAATCGAATCCCATTCAATACTGACAACAGCGAAAGATGATGATGATCTATGTGACCAAAAGACATACCAATCCATAATAGAATCACTAATGTATATAGCTGTCACCACAAGACCAGACATCACCTATGCTACCACCTTCTTAAGCCAGTTCTCCTCTAAACCTACTAATACCCATCTTTCAGCAGCCAAATGAGTTCTATGATACCTCAAAGGTACAAAGAACAAAGGATTACGATATACCCTAGATACCAAAGAGACACTATTTGTTAGAATTACTTATTCTATCACTCATAGTATACAACTGAGCAACAGGCAACAATGTTATATCAATCTTTATTCAATATTGTAATGGGGTTAATACTTAACTTGGTATTCTTCATTTATACTTAATCTTCTTAAGACTAAATTCCTATCATTACTTAGCCTTCCTAAGACTAAGCTATTTGTTCACTTTCTTCCTTGTCCTACAAGGAAGATATCTTGAGATTTTCTTTAGTAATGAGTGTAAAGGTATTTTATATTCATAAAGTCATATAGTTATATCTAGGAAATAACTTAGGTGGTTGCATGAAGAACTAACTACTACATTGTATCCTCCTCCTTATATAGTTCTTCCCACAACCTGCTTACAAATCAATAACTATTTATGAGTCACAATTGTGACTCATACATTTGCATAACATAATAACCACATGACCTTAATAGGTCCAGTGCAAAACTCACATGACTTCTAAACAAGTCATGTGTGCAAAACAATCATATAACTCAGATGGGTTATTGCTTAATCAAATCCAATATAAGAACTATGACCTGCAAGTGCGAGTCATGTGTGAAACTCACATGACCTAATTGGTCATGTGCGTGAAACTATTACAAACCTATGACCTCATAATCATGAGTCATGTGAAAGCACTTTTCTATGCTAGGTTTGTAACACTAGCTCCCCCTTCCCTATGGCCTAAGTCCCATTAGGCCAATGGTCCTTCATCCCTTTTTTCTGTCAATCTGTCCAACCTTACTGCCAGTTTTCATATCTCCTTGTTGTTTTTTTTCCATTGTTTCTCTTAGCAATTTGTTCTCCCTCTCTTTTATTTCCATTTTCCTTTCTGCAATTATTACCTTCCATTCTGCCCATCCTGCTCTTATCGGCTGAATCCTTACTTCCTGTTCTAGTTTGGTCTTTTCCCTCTGAAGGGTCCTTCCTGTCCTTTCCCACATCTTCGCCTGTCCTTCGAAGAGATTTCGATCTATTCGGGCCTCGTCCACTATTTCTTGTAGGTACCTTAACTGATTGTATAGGCCCATTATCATGTCTTGATCTGTAGTGTGGCTCAGTTTTGGTTTTATCTCTTCATGTACCTGTTCCCCCCAGGCCACATTTTTCTCTTTCCTGACCTTTGGCCAGGATTTTTTGCCCCCCCTTCTTCTCGTTTTTGTCCTGAAAACTTCTTTTGACTTGTTTCTGGGAGGATGTTGTTGTTGCATGGTGACGACAGCGGCGTATGTGGGAACAGGGACATTTGTGGGAAATTTTCCCATGACGTCATCGGTGACAATTGGGGCGGTGATGGTGAGGGGTTTCTGTATTCTTCGCGTGGCCAATAATTTGCTCCTTCCTTCTCTGTAAAATGTGTTTGACACCTGTCGTTGAAGTAACCAGTCTAACTTTTCTGGTTGTGTTTTTCTTGTTCGGGTGTAATTGGTGTGGATGCGGGGAGGTCTGCTAGATTGATCCAATCTTTGTTGCTCATTTGTTCTTCCTCTTTGACCAGGCTTTCCTGAGTTTCCTCAGTGAAAGTGTTCGATTGCATGTTTGGCATTACTAAAGTTCTCAGCTGGGTACCACACTAAGTCATGGTTAGGGGGATATCTTGTCCACTTAGCTCGGTACTGTAGCTTACCGTAGTGTCGTCAAGAGTCAACAATTTGATCAAGTTCGTATTCATTTTCTCCTTCTATAGAAATAGAAGGAGGTGGTTTTTTTCATTGTGAAGGTAAGGGATTGTCTTGATAAAGTTCGAGTTTGCTGATGTGGAAAACTGTGTGTTTATTGTTTGCTGAGAGGGGAAGTGCCAGCTTATATGCCTTTCTTCCCACCTTTTCTATTATTTTGTAAGGTCCTAGTTTCATGTAATCTAATTTTTTGGATGGTCGTGTGGTGTGAATATCTTTTGCCACCAGCCAGACTTTGTCTCCTGATTTCAGCCTTAGATCTGGTTTTCTATGTTGATCGGTATTTTCCTTCATTATTTGTTGTGCCATAGTAATCTCTGTTCTGATTATGTCGTGTAATTAACTCATATCTTCTCTTTTCAATATTTTTGTTATGATCTCATGACCTATAGGTTCATTGATGGGGTGATGTCCATAGTTCGCATAGAATGGTGTGGTTTTAATTGTTTCTTGTATCGAGTTATTGTAGCTGAACTCTGCAAAAGGCAGCCATTCTTCCCAATCTTGTTGAGAGTATTCCACATATGCTCTAAGAAATTGTTCTAATGATGAATTTGTTCTTTCTGTTTGTCCGTCTATTTGTGGATGATAGGCCGTGCTCAATCTTCGATCAATGTTTAATCCTTTTGTTATTTCTTTCCATAGGTCTGATGTGAATATTGAACCTCAATCTGTGACAATGTCTTTTGGTAGTCCATGCAATTTGAAGATATTTTTTGTAAATAGTTGTATGAATTGTATAGTTTTCATATCTTTGTGACATGGAATAAAGTGTGACATTTTTGTCATGTGATCTATTACAACCCATATTGCGTGATAGCCATTTGATTCTGGTAGGTCCGTAATGAAGTCCATGCTGATCGATTTCCATGGTTTCTTAGGGGTTTCTAATGGGTGTAGTAGTCCGTATGGTGCATGGCATATTGGTTTTATTCTTTGACACATATCGAAGTTTTTGACATATTTTTTAACGTCATTCCTCATTTCTGACCAATAGTAAGTTCATTGTACTAGCTCCATATTTTTTGCCACTCCTCCATGGCCACTTTATGGTGCATCATGGTTTTGTTCTATCACTTTTGTTCTGAGGGGTTCACTTTCCAGTAGTCATATCTTTCCTTCATACCAGAGGTATCCTTTCTTCCATTCACATAGCCCCAAGGCTATTCTTTGGAATTCCTTGTCCCCTCTTTCGAGGGCTTGCTTTATTTTTTCTATTTACTGATCTTTTCCCATTTTTTCCTTTATTTCATCTCTGATAGTAGTTTCTATTTCCTGTAATTCCATGATGTTTATTTCTTCTTTTCCGGATTCATATCCTTCATCCATAAAGGTTTCCTTTGGTAAGAGAATCCTTACCTTCTGAGTTTTTCTTTTGTCATTTTCTCCTGGTAGGTCATCTGACCTTCTGGTGAGTGCATCTAGTTTTCCTCCTTCCTTTCCAGGTCAATATTCTATTTTGATATTATACTGACTTAATTCTTCACTCCATTGGATTTGCCTCCCATTTAGCTCATTCGTAGTGGTGAATGGTACCAGGTGTTTGTGGTCTGTGAGTATTTTTATTGTGTGAGGACTTCCTTCGGCATATTTTTGCCACTCCTTGAGTGCTTGCATTATTGCTAATAATTCCTTATCATGAATATCATAATTGCATTCTGCCTTGGTCATGGTTTTTGATCGGTACGCCACTGGCTTCCATATTCCTTTTTTATCTTGTTGTGATATGATACCTGAACAGACATAATTAGATGCATCTGTTTCTATCATTATAGGCTGATCTGGGTCGAAATGATGTAATATGGGTGCCGTGGTAAGTTTTTCTTTTAGTTTTTCAAAGGCTTCCTGGGCTTTCTTTCCCCAGTCCTATTTTTGGTTTTTCTTTCTTAATTCATATAAGGGTTTGGCCATCCTACTGAATCCTTCTATGAACCTTTGATAAAAATTGCAGAATCCCACAAAGGACTGTACTCCTTTGACTTTCTCTGGTGCCTTCCATTCCCTTATGGCTTCTGTTTTTATAGGATCCACTCTAACTCCTTCCTGATTTATAATGAATCCCAAGGACTCAGTTTCTTTCTTGTGGAATTCGCATTTTATTGGTTTGAGTTTGACTCCAATTTCTTTTAATTTTTCCAGTACCTTATGAACATCTTTTCAGTGTTATTCCAAAGTATTAGAATAAATTAATAGGTCATCTAGGTAAGCTATACAAATAACATCTAGGTATTTGCTGAGGGCTATATTTACCCATCATTGGAATGTTGCTGGGGCATTGGCTAACCCAAATGGCATGACTGTGTATTCATATAGTCCATATCTGGTTCGAAAAGCTGTTTTCCATTCGTCTCCTTTTTGTATACAAATGTGCTAATACGCATTTTTGATATCCAGCTTTGTAAAGTATCTGGCCATTCTAAGGTGGTCCAATGCTTCACTTATGAGGAGTAGTGGATATCGGGCTTTTTTGGATACTATGTTTAATCCTCAATAATCCACACATAGTCTTGGTCCCCTGTCTTTTTTCTTGACAAATAGGATTGGTGCTCCAGCTGATGAGGAAGATGGCTTGATCCATCTTCTATCTAGGTTTTCTACCAGGTAACTTCTTAAAGCTTTCAGCTCTCTTTCCCCTAATTGGTATAAAGTCATAAATGGAGCTGTCTTTCCATCTTCTAGTTCGATTTTGTGATCTGCATATCTGTGGGGAAGTAAATCGGTCCTTTCTTTTTCTTCAAAGAGTTCTAGGAATCTATGGTATTCCTTTGGGACTATTTCCTTTGCTGACTTATCCTTATCCTTTCTTTTTTTTAAAGCAAGTTCCATGCTAATTGTTGTGGCTGCTAGGGAAGTCTTATTTTCATTCCATCTTAGGATGCCTGTCTGGTCCTTTTTTCGATACATTTTTCCAAATGCCCTAGCGGAAATGAAGGATATGTTGAGGTCTTTTTCTCATTATCTTTCTTTTTTGTCAGTGCTACCAAAGCCTGCACCTCTCCTTTTTGTTTCTTTTATTTCTTATATTTCTTGCAAGTCCATCATGATAATTTTTTCAATTATCAATTATGCTATGTTATCTCCTGTGTAAACCTTATAGTCGCTTTCTGATAGGTTTGCCAATAGTACTTTAATTTCACCTGTATAGTCTGTATCGATTACTTCGGCATTAACGGTTAGGCCTTTCTTGGTTGCTAATCCACTTCTGGGTGCAATGCGAGCATAGGTGTTCTTAGGAAGTCCTATGGCAACTCCTGTTCCTATAAGTTTTTGTCCTTGTGCTGGAACAATTGCTTCTTCTATGTTATGCAAGTCATGGCCTGCTGCCAAGTGCGATCCCCTTGTTGGTATTTTCGCACTTTTTTCTAATTTTTTGATAACCACCTGTTGGCTTTCTTGGTCATCATGTCTGTTGCTGGGGACCATCTGTTGAATCCAATTTTTCGATTCTTTTAGTTTTTCCTTCCTGTCGATTGGTAGAATCCGGCTTTCCAGATTCTCTCTTATGGCTTGTTCCTCTGGTACTGCATATACCGTTGGAGAACTGTCTAGGCATATGGCCTTGCACCTTTCACTGTCAAAGGTGACTTTTTCCTTTATTCAGTCAATCCTCGGTCTATGGTTCTTTAACCATGTCATTCCTAAGATTAATTCATGTTTGACTAGATTAGTCACAAGGAAGGTAGCCCTCTCTCTGTGGTTTCCTATGTCTATTGATAGTTCCGCTATCTGAGTGATAGGTCCTGCTTCTGAAACAGTACCATCAATCATGTATATATCTCTTGGTTTTCCTATTTTCTTCAGGGGTAGATGGTGTCTCATAGCGAAGTTGTGATCTATGAAGTCTTCCATAGCTCCTGAATCTATCATTGCATTTGTTGTTATTTTTTCATTTTTCTCGTTGTAAAGTTGTACCTTGACCATAATGTGATCTGATTCGTAATCCAAGGGCTCTGTAGAGCCTATGGTCAAGTGTAATGAGCGTAATTTGGATTTTCTGATGGCTTTTAGTTGGTTGTCCCTCAGACCACCTTCTACTGGGGACCTTGGTCATTTAAAGTTTCTTCCTCCTCCTTCTGCTCTTTTTCCACTTCTGTCAATCGTATCTTGATGTTTTTGACTTAACAGTCTCATGTGAAATGTCCCTTATTTCTGCATTGGAAGCATAGTTTTTTCTGTCTTCATTCCTAGAACTCCTTATTTGGTAGTCTCTGGAGTTTTCTGCAGTTTATCGCATCTAGGTCCATGGGTTCCCCCTTGGGAATCACACTAGGGGTTGCTCTATAGGTGCCATTGGTATTTCATGGGATTTCTCATTCTTGTTGTTTGTTTCTTTTATTTTGGAGATATCTGATAGTGGCCAACCTTGTTTCTTTCTCTATTGCCCATTTTGCCAATTCCTCTGGTCCTTCTAATACCTTATCCAGATGTCTATATTCATACTGTAATTTCTTATTCATACCTTGGAATAACTATTCACTTGCCATAGCTTCATCCATGTATACTTTTGTTAGTATTAACTGGAAGGAATTCCAATATTCTGTCATTGATTTAGTGCCTTGCACTAATTCTCTTAATTTCATCCTTACTTCTCCTTTTGGGTCTACTGGTCCAAACTGATGTTGTAGTGCTTCTACAAAATTGGGACAATTTTGCCAGGTTGCTGTACTGGTTCCTTCCATATACAGTGTGAGCCAACTACTTGCGTTTCCTCTTAGTAAGCTTGAGGTGTACGTTATTTTTTCTTCCTCATGTCCTTCTGCCCATCCTGTGGCTAGAAAGTAGACTCATAGTTGTGCTAGCCAGTTTCTTATTTTGTTTCTTTCTCCCGAGAAGGTTTCTGGTTCTTTGATCTTTGGTCTTCTTGTTCCTCCTCCCAGGGCCTGGATTACTTGTCTGAGTTGTTCTGCTGTTAGTTCAGGCATTGGTTGGGCCCCTCCCTGTTCCTCCCCTACTGGTGGTACTTCTTCTGCTGGTGGTGCTCCTCCTGCTGGTGCCGACATCCTTTGGTCTTCGTGTTCCTCCGATGATGTAGATCCTTATTCTGATCTTTCATCTGACGTAATAGGGCTTCCAGTTCTTCCTGTTTCTGAGGCTGTTCTTGCAAGTGTCTGTGCTACCTCTGGAAGTTCTAAAGATTGATCTTCGTATTCAAAATCCGTATTTTCATTGGGTGTTCCAGAGATGCAACCAAATGTTAGGATCGCTTATTCTATCACTCCTAGTATACAACTGAGCAACAGGCAACGATGTTATATCAATCTTTATTCGATATTGTAATGGAGTTAATACTTAACTTAGTATTCTTCGTTTGTACTTAATCTTCTTAAGACTAAATTCTTATCGTTACTTAGTCTTCTTAAGACTAAGCTATTCGTTCACTTTCTTCCTTGTCCTACAAGAAAGATATCTCAAGATGTTCTTTAGTAAAGAGCATAAAGGTGTTTTATATTCATAAAGTTGTATAGTTATATCTAGGAAATAACTTAGGTGGTTGTGTGAAGAACTAACTACTACGTCGTATCCTCCTCCTTATATAGTTCTTCCCACAACCTGCTTACAAATCAATAACTATTTATGAGTCACAATTGTGACTCATACATTCGCATAACATAATAACCACATGACCTTAATAGGTCATGTACACAAAACAATCATATAACTCAAATGAGTTATTGCTTAATTAAATCTAATATAAGAACTATGACCTGCAAGTGTGAGTCATATGTGAAACTCACATGACCTAATTGGTCATATGCACGAAACTGTTACAAACCTATGACCTCATAATCATGAGTCATGTGAAAGCCCTTTTCCATGCTAGGTTTGTAACACCATTGCCCATATTCTGTGACATATCATTTGCCTCCAATCTCGATGATCCAAAATCATTTACCAGTCTAATAGTATAAACCTATAGACATACAGTAATTTGGCAGTCTAAGAAACAAAAAACCATTGCAATCTCTACAACAGAAGCTGAATACGTCACCTTAGCATTTGCCGCCTGACAAAGCATTTGGATAAATCATAGACTACAATGTATGGGAATCAAAACTATACTAACCATATATTGTGAGAATACCATCACAATAAAACTTACGGAAAATGCTGGAGTCTCAGACTGAACCAAACATATTGATGTTGAACATCATTACACAAGAGAGTTATGGAAATTGGGGAAGATTGAGGTGATTGCAGTGGAAACTGAGAACAATCTGGTGGATATATGTACAAAGGGATTGACAAGGGTGATGTTTGAAGGATTTTCGGTTAGATTAGGAATGGACATGTAGGGGAAGTGTTGGAATTTACGTTATCTTTCCTAACCGATCAGGTGACTGTGTCATGTGACACAGTCAGGTGATCAAGTATATACTAATGTATTCTAGTATCTTCTAGAGATTTCCTTGGTATGAAATGTGTTCATGTAACGATAGAAGTGTATATAAAGAGGCTTTCTTTCCTTCATCTTAGATAGAACATGCAAGCTTGGATTAATCTTTAAAAGTCTTTATGATATATTTTGAGCACTGTATTCACTTCGCTATCACAGCAGTTAGTGGTACAAGATACAAATTATTTCACTTTTTTTATCTTGCAAAACTGAGTAGAGTTTTGGTTTTTTTTACAACTCCTTTCAAGTGCCATAAACTATGACTTGTAAGAATTGTGGGTTCGTACCTGTTTGCAGTTTTGTTGCCAAGTATTTTTAGTTGTCAAATAAAATACGTATTTTATAATATTATACGGTATTTATGCAGTATTATACGGTATTATAAATCTCACTCCCTACCAGTCAACAGAGAATAAATGGGACATGGGTAATATTTTGTGTTTGGCGGAGACCAAAAAATTCGCGATAGTTACCCTACCCAAAAAAAAAATCCGCATAAAAAACAACCACTCAAATACTGACGGGTCCCACAGCTTGGGACAGACCTTGCTGACGCTGACAAAAAGGGTTTTTTTTGGGATGGGACACCATGTGCTGACAGCTGACCGTCCCAAATAGTCGTGGGACTACAGTATCTAATTTCACAAGCGATAATTAACGGAGGATACATAAGAAATTTTTTTGAGAATACGATACGGTACTGGCGTGGTGTATCGGGATACAAGCCATCTTATATGGTGGCTGTGAAAAATCGGGTTTTTTTCTGTGTCCATGAAAAAAATGGATCACGGGTGGAATCCCGAATGACCTTCTCAGGCCCAAGTGATAGAATATTCCGTATTGCGTTACGGTATTTTTAGCCATGGGAAGTTGGATCTTACTTGAAATTGTTTTCCTGCTAATAGGATTGGATATGTATTCCTGAGATCTGTTGAGAATGAGTTGTTGTTAAAGTGGTGGAGTTGGGCGGAAATAGGGGAAGATAGTCTATACCGGTAGTCTACATAAGTTACTTATCGCATGTGAGTTGGTTGTTTACGAACCGAAGGGACCTGAACAATGACTTGACCCCAACTCCGCTCGCAGTCGTCAACACCCCCACCAACAGCCACTTTGACAGCTGATACCCCTCCTTTTTTTTTTCCTAATCAACGGCGACGCCTATACCCTGCGTCTCTCGTGTTCATCAACAGAAGCTTTCTTCGTGGTTACATTTATTTTGGTGGGGTCCTTCTTTTTCCCTTTCTTTCTTTCTTTGTTTGGGTAAGTCGCAGCAACGACCTCCTGTAGCTGAGCGGGGAGCGGAATTCGTCATTAGGCTGGTACCCTTTTTCACACAATATTGTACTGAGTGTGAAGGGTAAGTCTGGCGAACTCTTGGCGGTGTTTACTATGTATTTTGCTGCCAAGAGTTCGCCAGACTTTTCTCCAACCCCTAGTACTCTGTGACGCTTTGACACTGCTGCTCGACATCGGAACATAACCCCCCCCGGGTCAACCACTCGAGAGCTTGATCACAACTAACTTGGGAACTTCAGAATCGTCAACCCTTTGTTTTTACAAACATGGCCGACAAACTCCTCCAAGATGTCTACCGTAAGATAGAGAGGGAGAAGGTCCTCATAAACGGTGCTCGGGCTATGCGTCAATCCACCGACAATGCTGCTGTCCAGCAGAGGCTGGACAACCAGATACGGGAATCGCAGCGAAACTTGAGTTATCTGGAGGGACGGTACGGTGAATTACAGAATATGGTGATCACCAGTGGTGTGGACAATATGCATGTTAACGACGGAGGTGCGCAAGCTTTCTTTTTAGAGTTTAGGGAGTAATGCTTATCTACAGGTGAAGGTGGGTATGGAGGGGGATACCAAAATCCACAAATGCTACCTCCCAATAAGCCGTTTGCCCAGGGCTCTGGAGGATCTGCACAGCCAAAGACGAAACCCAATTACTCTAAACTTGGTATGATATCCATTTTGGTCCATGGGGTGCTTTGATTTATTGATAGTTTTTTATAGATTTAATCAAATATGATACCCCACATCTTGGTCCGAGAATTCAGTTGATGCTGTCGCAGCTCGAATTCAAGCTCAGTGTTGAAAAACAGTACAAGGAGGGCATCGAGAAGATGATCAAACTGTACCAAATGGAAGGGGATCGCAAGAGCAGACAAGATGCAGAAAGCAAGCATACAGACAGTGGACAAAAAATCCAGCTTCTGAAACAGGCCCTGAAAAGATATGAGGATCTCCACGTCGATATGGACTTTGGGGATGAGGCAGACGGTAGGCTTTGAGTTATTTTTTTTATGGACTTGAGTTTGAGTGAATGGGGGCCTGACTTCAATAGATGACAGCATAAACTCTCCTAATATTCGACGCCCGTTAACCGGCCGTCTCGCTATTCGTGTTTTGGCGGTAAAAGATGTAGACCATGCCACCACACCACGCTTCACTCGAGGCCCAGAAACGTTTGTCATTATCAAGGTGGAGGATGTTGCTCGGGTTCGCACCAAGTCTACCAGGAACGACAAATGGTTAGAGGAAACTCATGATATCGACGTTGATAAAGCCAACGAGATCGAAATGACCGTCTACGATAAACCTGGGGATAGTCATATGCCAATAGGTTTATTGTGGATTAGAATTTCTGATATTGCTGAAGAGCTAAGAAGGAAGAAGATTGAGCAGGAGATCTCGAGCTCTGGCTGGGTGAGTGCGGACAAAATGGCAAATAGTGGTGGGGCTGGCCGACCTGGCGAGGGAGCCTACAACTATAATCAAGGGTTCGGTGGGCCGGCTGCCGCTGGGGGAGGCAACGCTGGGATGTACGTCAATAATAGCGGACAAGCACAAGCACAGAGTGGATCTGCAGGAATCGATGCATGGTTTGCTCTGGAGCCAGTTGGGCAGATTCACCTTAACCTCAACTTTGGTAGGCTTCTCAGATCGTTTAAGGCAATTTCAAAACTAACTCTATACAGTCAAATATAACAGGAATAAGCGTCCGCTCGATCTTGGACTGGGTCGTAAGGGAGCTGTTCGTGCTCGCAAAGAAGAGGTGCATGAAATGTATGGCCATAAGTTCGTGCAGCAACAGTTCTACAACATCATGCGCTGTGCACTGTGTAGCGATTTCCTCAAGTATTCCGCCGGGATGCAGTGCTCAGACTGCAAGTACACTTGTCATAAGAAGTGTTACCCAAAGGTGGTCACGAAGTGTATCTCGAAGTCAAACGCTGAAACAGATCCCGAAGAGGAGAAGCTCAATCATCGTATCCCGCACAGGTTCGAACCAATGACCAATATGGGGGCAAACTGGTGTTGCCACTGTGGTTACATGCTACCAGTTGGCAAGAAGAATGCAAGGAAGTGTACAGGTAATACTCCTCTTTGGGGCTTTGGAGGGCTGCCCTAGCTAATATTAGATAGAATGCGGTCTTACCTGTCACTCGCAATGTGCTCATTTGGTTCCTGACTTTTGCGGAATGTCTATGGAAGTTGCCAATCAGATTCTGGGAGAGATAAAGAAGACCAAAAGACAGAGGCCAAGTATGGCAGATCGTAACCTGAGAACTAACGTTCCGTCGGCTCCTTCTTCGCCTTTGTCGGGACGGCCTACTAGTGAACCTTATGTATCTCATTTGGACCCCCGGAACTCCGTACAAGGGGAGCCAGCTCAACTATCTCAGCGAACTCACTCTTATACTCCTTCATCTCCGACTGCCGTAAATGCCGCTAGCGTCGCGTATGGATCGGCGCCGTCACCAGCCCGCCCACAACAGCCAGCGCCCTACTCCCCTGAACAGCGACCAAATCGTGTTCCGGATCCGACTGCGGTGGCGGCAGCAGCTCACGCTGGCCATCGCCCCCCTTCCACGGTCCAGAGCCAAACCGGTTACCCCCCAAGACAGTCCGCTGATTTTTACCAGGGAGCTCCAACGTCGCCAACTCAAACCAAACACCATGGCGCTGAATTGCCAAGCTCGCCTTCTCCATACCAGCAAGGGCAGGGCTACGACAATCCCTACCAACAGCATCGCACTTCCATATCGCAGCAGTCACCTGCAGCACCACCGAAAGTACCGCCTGCTTCCACCGGCTATGGACAGCCACAACCCGTTGGATACGATCAAAGACAGTCTTATGGCCAAACCCATCCTCCCGCGCCCGCGAAGGTTGTGCCTCCGGCTCACGCCTACCCCGAAAAACAAAAGCTACCACCGCCGCCCGCTCCTGAGCCACCACAACAGATAGTTAGCAAGCCTACGAAGATTGGATTAGATCATTTCAATTTCCTTGCGGTTCTTGGAAAAGGTAATTTTGGGAAAGTCATGTTGGCAGAGACGAAGGCTTCTAAGAAGCTGTACGCTATCAAGGTTTTGAAGAAGGAGTTCATCATTGAGAATGATGAAGTTGAGAGCACGAGGTCGGAAAAGAGGGTGTTCTTGGTCGCCAATAAGGAGCGCCATCCCTTCTTACTGAACCTTCACGCTTGTTTCCAAACGGAGACTCGTGTTTACTTTGTCATGGAGTATATTAGTGGAGGAGATTTGATGTTGCACATTCAGAGGGGTCCTTTCGGATCCAGGAGAGCACAGTAAGTTACACCTTGGAACCAATAGGGTCAATGCTTACATATAGTAGGTTTTATGCTGCTGAGGTTTGCTTGGCATTGAAGTACTTCCATGAGAACGGGGTGATCTATCGTGATTTGAAGCTAGATAACATTCTACTCACACTTGATGGGCACATTAAGATCGCCGATTATGGTCTTTGTAAAGAAGAGATGTGGTATGGATCTAGCACAAGCACTTTCTGTGGTACTCCTGAGTTTATGGCACCAGAGGTGATACTACCACCTTCTATTCTTGATAATGTCTTTGTTGACTTTCAGTGTCTAGATTCTTATGGATAAACGCTATGGTCGTGCTGTCGACTGGTGGGCGTTTGGTGTGTTGATTTACCAAATGCTTCTTCAACAATCTCCCTTCCGTGGAGAAGATGAAGACGAAATTTATGATGCTATTCTTGCGGACGAGGCTTTATACCCTATTCACATGCCTCGTGATTCAGTATCTATTTTGCAGAAGGTTTGTTGCTATCTTGGTCTTGATTGAGTGGTATTGCTTATGTCTGGGTTAGCTTCTGACGAAGGAGCCTGAGTTGCGTCTTGGATCTGGGCCTACGGATGCGCAAGAGATTATGTCCCACCCTTTCTTTGCCAATATTAACTGGGAGGACATTCATCACAAGCGCATCCCGCCTCCTTTCAAGCCATCGATTCAGTCAGCTACTGATACTTCCAACTTTGACCAGGAGTTTACCAGTGTCACCCCGGTGCTCACTCCCGTGCAGTCAGGTAAGCAATATACGCCCCCCGACACACATACTATTGTCGATCATGTGCTAACCTCGTATATAGTCCTCACACAAGCAATGCAAGAGGAATTCCGCGGTTTCTCCTATGTGCAAGATTTCTCTTAATTTATGGTTTTTTTCCCAAACAGTGTCCATTCTCAAGAACTCGGACCCCCCCATCCCATTTTTTTTTTCTACAAAGACAAAAGTCCATCATGTTATGTTTGCTTAGTGTCTTTTTTTTTTCTTCTTCCTTTCTTTTGCTTCTTCCTCTTCTCTTCTTCTGCCGGGCGTTATTTTTTGTGCGTATCGGGAAAGTCTCTGGACTTTTTCTTTCCCCCCTCCTCCCTCCCTTTTCTGTCTTTGGGAGGAAAATGATTGTTATGAAACCAAATCCTGTTTGTGAGGGGAGCTGGAGCTGGAGTGGAGACGTTTATTATGCTGTTTGGTGGGGTGGAGGTGAAATCGAAATTGAAAATAAAGTTTTTTAACTAAAAAAAAAAAAGTGAGAATTGGTGGTGAGGTAGTGTAGTGTAGTGTAATTCGTGAATGGGAAATGATGGTATAGGGGGTTCCCTTTTCTCATGCTTTCTTCCTTTTACCATATCTTTTTTTTTATTATGACTATAGTGTGGTAATATTGGCACTTGGGTATCATGTGTTTGTGTTGGGCGGGCGGGCATGCATTGTGTGATTTTGACTTGACGGTTTATATATTCGGGTATCATCAGATATTATCAAAAAAAAAAAAAAAAAAAAAAGAGTAACGCTGCGATACGGTTTTTATTCTTATTTTTAGAAATACACAGTAGTCTAGGTAAATACCAGGAGAAGTTCAATCAATCTATTGACTTATAACTCCACTCCACTCCTTATATCCACCCACCCACCGTAGACCATCTAAACAAACAAACGGACGAAAACATGCACCACAACATCTTCCATCCCACTTCCCTCCTCCCCTTCCCTTTGGCGCCAACCTCGAACACCACCCCTCGAGATCGTAAGAAGCCGCCAACACAACTCACGCCCCCCCCCCCCCCCCGGGCGAAACTCGTGAATGGGGGAGAAAACTTTATAATCAATCTCCCTTATTCACCCCTTCTGGCGCCTACCTGCTGGACAGGTATTTAAAAAATGTGTTTTTTTTTTTTTTGGAATTCTTTCTTTCCGGAGCATTTCTAAAAAATAAAAAAAAATAAAAATAAAATTCCGTTATGCGATCGAGTTAGCTGATGTGTGTTTTTTTTTGGGGGGGGGGGCCATGTTATCTTTATTTGTAGCGTATCGTGTGTGTGTGTGTGGATGGATGGATGGGTCGTGATTGGGGTTGCGCTTTTTTTTTTATTTTTTTATTTTTATTTTTTTTTCTTTCGGACTCGAGTGGTGATGGTGTGGTTGGGGATTGTTGTAAGGAATGCTCGTTAGGCTTCCTGACAACCTCCGAGTGGAATGAAGTAGTGGAATGGAGTGGCAGGGAATGGACCGAAGAGAATGGAATGGATGAAGTGGATGGAACGGAATGTTGTGGGAAGGTTGGCATGAGGATAGTGAGTGGAACAAATGTTCATGAGGCTGGAAATACTTAGTATAAAGTAGAGATGTCTACCGGTAATGCTTATAAGAATAACAACAAAAAGTCTATCTTCCATCGCATACACACTTGCTCATCTTCTTACAACTCACAATCTTCCACATTATTTATTTATTTCTTCGAACTTTAATCCCTTTTCTGCTACAGGTTATGAGCCCGGCCTAGCGCCTAACTCTGCCTGTGCAATCTATATCTATCTCTACCTCTATCCATATCTATCTATATCTGCCCTACGCCTTATCCCTGTCTGTATGACCTACCTACTATCTGTGTAACCTACCTCTACCTCGATCCCACGATATCAGACCTATGGAATCTTGACGATGTCTGCCTCTTCCATCACGTTGGTGACTTCCTCGTCTATCCACAACAATGCTATGTATAAATGCAAGTACAGCAAAACCGCGGAACTTACCGATCAAAACTATCACCAATGGTGCTGTGATATGGAGTTCTTCCTCCACACTGAGGGTGCTCTAGATATCGTCCTCGGTGATGAGGTGTTACCTGTTGGACACGCCGCAGATCCCAGAGATTTCAACAAACGATCCAGGAACGCCACTGTGATGATCCACACTGCCTGTAGTATGTCAGTCAAAGCATACATCGATACGATGCGTAATCCACGTGCCATGTGGAATGAACTCAAAGCAAGACTCGATACCGCGAACTCTCTTGCTGGACGAACCGCAATACACCATCGATTCAACCAACTTCGGTTGTCACCAGGTGGCAGCCTGGAGAGTTATATCGCACAGCTAATAAAGTGTAAAAATATGTTAGTCAGGTCGGCGCAGGCCATATCTGAGGAAACATTTTGATCACACCTAACTACAACTCTTACCGCGGAGTATAGCTCTATCATCGACATCATTACTCATAAAGCGCCAGAACGCCAGACAACAGACTATGTTATCTCGACCCTCATCGAATGGGATAATACCCGGCAAGCCCGCAAAGCCGAAGTAGGATCCAATGTCAATACCAGCAGTACCATGACTTCTGCTAATGCCTTGGTCGCTCATACTATACCTCATGGTCGCTGGCCAGGGGGTAACTTCTGTGGAAGAGGGGGAAAGAAATATTCTGGCAGACATAGTGATTCTGGTGGATGGAGTGGCTCAAGCAATGTGACCTGTTGGTACTGCTTGAAGACAGGACATAAACAGGAAAAGTGTTTCATTAAGGAGAAGTCGGAAGAAGTGAGAAGGGAAAGGGAGGATAGAAGGAAGAAGATGAATTGGACGAAAGATGATGAAACCGCAAACACCTCTTTTACCTCCGTTCGTGCGCTAATGGTCAAGATAAACCAAAACTCCATTGACTGAGACTGGGTTATTGATTCCGGAGCAACTCATCATCTCTGTTGGGACCACCATCACTTTCATTCGCTGAAACAACTCTCAAGACCTATGATGGTTCACCTGGGAGATGATTCCACCATTCCAGCAATTGGAGTAGGCACTATACATCTAGTCTTGCCATCCCAAACGATAACGATTGAAGCCTTGTATGCTCCGAGACTTCAAACCTCCTTGTTATCAGTTGGTCTGTTGTCGCAACAGTTTCCTATCACCTTTAGGAATGCGACTTGTTTTATCGGTGAAGCCATCCTCGGATCATTAGATGGTGGAATTTATCGCTTGAACCCATTGCCAATTAAAGCCAATATAACTACTCTGCTGCCATCTCTTGAACTTTGGCATCAGTGATTAGCCCACCTGAACCATCAATCACTAAAGTCCCTCATACCAAACACAGCGTATACTGAGACTGGGACCAACGAACCTTCAGGATTGTGCAAGATATGCATCAAGGCGAAGCACCAGAGAAAGATAGAATGGAAACCGGCACCTCGTACAACTCGTTTCTTTGAACTCATCCATTCTGATCTTTGTGGAACTATAAGTCCTGTGTCTATGTCGGGCATGCAATATTTTATACTCTATATCAATGATTACTCCTGTTCCACTTGGGTGTATTTCCTTCGCTCTAAGAATGCCATCGATGTCATTTCGGTCTTCCAAGAGTTCAAGACCATAGTTGAGAAACATTTTCCGGAGTTTCTGATTACTCAATTCCGTTGTGATAACGGGAAAGGAGAATATGACAACAGTCTTTTTCGTGGCATCTTAAGGGTATCGGGCATTTCCTTTGAACCATCACTCTCATATACCTAGGATAAAAATGGGGTTAGTGAAAGGATGATATGGGTGATTGTGACAAAAGCAAGAGCCATGATTCTTGACTCCCGCTTGGGAGAAGAATTCTGGGCTGAAGCAGTGAATACTGCTGTTTATCTGCATTCCTGTTCACCTTCCTGCTCAATAGATGGTCTGACCCCACACGAAAAGCTCTATGGAACAAAACCAGAGCTCACTCATCTTCGCCGCTTTGGCTGTGTGGCATACAAGCTTATTCCGGATGCTCAACGTCGCGGTAAATTCACTGAACGGGTGAAGAAATGCAGCTTCATCGGTTACATACATGAAATATCTAAAATATGGTGCCTCTGGGACCCTGAACGAAAATAAGTTATTCAGGCATTGAACATCCGATTCGACAAGATGGAAATTATTGGAAACCGCGTCATTACCCACTCAGACTTAGATGTACTGAAGTCCTGTGTACCTGAGGATATGCCCTGGGAAGAGGACAATTTGGAACTTGAAGAGTTCAAGATGAATACGACTGGCCTATCACATGGCAGTCTATCGATGGGTGGGAGTGACTGAGAGTCTCCACCGAATATGACTGGCCTATTTTATGGCAGTCTATCGGCAGGTGGGAGTGACTGTGAGTCTCCACCATTGCAGCCAAGTTCCACAGCTCCTTCTGTTGAGTGCGATGCGCCTGCCGCTAGTGAGAACGGTGCGAGGCAAGAGGATAATACTACCGCTCCTTATGCTGAGTGTGAAGAGCCTGCCACTAGTGAGAGTGGTGCGAGGCTAGGGAACCTGCCGGCACCATCAAGACGAGCGCGCCATCTGGGTAGCCTGATGCAAGTACACAGTGTGGTACTTGGTCCTGGGGCCAGCGATAGGGTTGAAAGCGATCCACTAAGCTACCGGAAGGCTATCAATCAACATTGCTGCGCCAATTGGAAAGAAGCCCTGTGAGCAGAGTTCCGTTCCTTGAAAGAAAATAATACATGGCATTACCTTCCTATGGTTCTGAATGGCGTGAATCCGATAGGGTGTAGGTGGGTCTTTCTTCTTAAGACCAATCCGGATGGATCTCAGAGATTCAAGGCTCGTCTCGTGATCAAAGGGTACAAGCAAGTCCCCGGGGTAGACTTTGGGGAAACGTTTGTACCAGTTGCAAAACTAGTATGTCTACGATTACTTGTCACCCTTGCTGCTCTTAATGGGTGGGAGATGCATCATATGGATATCTCCACCGCTTTCTTGAAACCCCCGATCGATAATGATATGTACATGCAGCTACCAGAGGGTGTTGAGTGGCTTGAACCAGCCAAGCTTTCTGTTACTACCGTGTGTAAACTCAACAAGGCCCTTTATGGCCTAAAACAAGCTCCCCGTTTTTGGTATGATTATATTGATAAGTTCTTACAGTCAATCGGGCTCCATCGATCCAAAAACGATCCGAACCTTTACATTGTGGACGATTGCAAGTTAATCCTACTACTTTACGTTGACGATATCCTTATAGTAGCTAAGTCACCCAATTGTATTGAAGAGATCAAACAATACCTTCGAAACCGATACCAGATGAACGATCAAGACATAGCGAGAGAGTTTCTTGGACTAGAGATTGAGCATTCAGCTAGAGGCTTACAATTACACCAAGCACAATTCATCCGGACTATTCTTCTCCATTTTGGCATGAATATGAGTAATGGTGTATCTATGCCAATGGAGACTGGTCACAAGTTGCTCCCAGTGCAAGATAACGATAAATTAGTCAAACCAGGGGAGTATCAATCCCTGATTGGCAGTTTCATGTATCTTGTTGTAGGAACTCGACCAGATATCACCTTCACAGTTGCTACACTAAGCAAGTTCAATGCAAAACTGATGAATGATCACTTCCTTGCTGCAAAGCGTCTCCTTCATTACCTTCAACAAACTATCGATTTGGCCCTAGTCTATAACAAAACAGTGAACAACAAATGATTGGTTTCATGGACTCAGACTTCGCCAGAGATGTGGGAGACTGAAAGTCTACGTCGGGTTATGTTTACACTCTTGCCGGTGCTGCGATCTCATGGAAAGCTAAAAAACAGTCTCTTGTTTCCTTATCCTCAACCGAAGCTGAGTATATTGGTTATTCAGAAGCTGCCCGTGAAGCTATCTGGCTACGACGTCTTTATCACGAAATTACCACGACAACTCAAGTGCCTCAGCTACTAAACTGTGACAACCAAGGAGCCATCAAACTCAGCGAAAATCCTAGGTTTCACGAACGCACCAAGCATATCGATGTAAAGTATCACTTCATACGAGATTGCATTGAGCAAGGATTGATCGAACTCAACTACATATCAATGACCAAGATGACCACCGATATCATGACAAAACCCCTACCTCGCGATACGCACCAGTGATATGTTAGTAGTCTGGGACTACAGGTGCATTGATTGATTCAAAGGAGGAGTTTGTTGAGGGTTGTGGATAGTCTTTAGTTTTCCTTCTTTTCTTTCTCTTTCTTTTCTTTTCCTTTCATGTATGGGACACTCTTTTTCCTACCGCAGTCATTGGAAGGTTTTTTAATGAGGTCGCTGATGTTTTCTATGTATCTCTTGGTTATCAGGAAGGGTGAGAGTGTTGTAAGGAATGCTCATTAGGCTTCCTGACAACCTCCGAGTGGAATGAAGTAGTGGAATGGAGTGGCAGGGAATGGACCGAAGAGAATGGAATGGATGAAGTGGATGGAACGGAATGTTGTGGGAAGGTTGGCATGAGGATAGTGAGTGGAACGAATGTTCATGAGGCTGGAAATACTTAGTATAAAGTAGAGATGTCTACCAGTAATGCTTATAAGAATAACAACAAAAAGTCTATCTTCCATCGCATACACACTTGCTCATCTTCTTACAACTCACGATCTTCCACATTATTTATTTATTTCTTCGAACTTTAATCCCTTTTTTGCTACAGGGATGAGTGTGAGTGTGAGTGGGCGGGTGATGTATGGTGTCTGTGATATGGGGGGGGAAGTTTGATAATTTTTATTTTTATTTTGTAAAGCCTTTACGGTACGTTGGAGGTTCTGTCATGATGGGATGGGATGGGATGGGATGTGCTCGGGGTCAGGGGTGGAGTGGAGTAAGTAACCGGCCCTGGCTAGTCCAACCTGGGGGGAGATGCCAAAGGCACAGTCAAGCTTGTCAAGTCAAGTTTGAGAATCTCATATAGGCTAGTATTTTACTGCTCCCAACAAGTAACAATTACTGTAACAACTAGACAAAAAGTAAGGAATTTGTAGAGAGGGTGCAAGTAGTCAAGTACATTCATTGCTCGCAGCAAGCGATAACTATTCAAAGGGAGAAAATTAAAAATAAAAAAAAATAAAAATAAAAAGCAAAACTTGGTATCTCATCGTATCCTCCAGCGAAAGCTGCGGTGTCCTAGGTAATAGTAAGTAGTGAGTAGTAATTAGGACTCCTCCCAGCAAAATTTCCAAATCCCAAATTTCCAAATCCAAACGCCGACATAGACAAGATAAATAGATCCCCCCACACTCCCGCACGTCCTTTCCAATGGGTAAAGTAAAGTAAAACGAGTAAAGCAAAGCAAAACAACAAAAAAAAAAAAAGAAGAAAAAAAAAAAGTGTCAAAGCCGCCTGATGATTAAAGACTCGTAGAATTAAGCATCCTCATCCTCATTCTCGACATCACTCCTTCTCCTCTTCGCCTGCCAAGCCTCCACCTGCCCCGGCTTCCAGCCCCTGTCTACCCCATGTTCTTTATAAAAGTCCACGCGCTCGAGTTCGTCGTCTCTGGCTGCGATTACTAGTAGTGCAATCTACAGCCCTGTTAGTCCTACCTACAACACAAAAAGTAAAAGAGGGTAGTGCATACAGAAATGGCATTCCAGAAATCAGTATTTGATTCCGAGAAGTCTACTACAAGCATAGTCCTCGTGGGCGCATTTTCGTCGCAGGCGTTCAGGGTAATGAGTGCGGCGACGCAGCCAGCCACTGCAAGGCCGTAGACTGTGGACGAGGAAGTTTGAGGTCGGGGGTGGCCGGTCGAGAGAAGGTGGGAGTCTTGGGATCGGAGAGTTTTGGCAATTTCGCGGAGTTTCTGGGTTGGTTAGTATATATGTATATATATTTAGAAGGATATAGAAGGTGGGGAGGTATTACTTTATCCATGCGATTCTCACAGTGGGCTGGATCTTTCCCCTGGGAAGAGGACAGTGCGATCAAGGGATGGATTTCGAAGCCAGCTTTTATATTTTGTTAGAATTGATGTTGGAGAGGCAGAGATCAAGTATGGGGAGGACTAACCCATTTTAGCATCATCGACGGACCACTGAATATACTTTCTCAAGCTTGTCACAATCTTTGATTCGGCATCTTGCTTTCCTTCCAACTTCCCGCGAACAAATCCACCTAGGTTGACTAGTGTCTGGAACGCCGTCGTAGCATTAAATGTCCCGTCTAACGTGACCGCTTCGATATATGCTGGGTCGTCTGCAGCAGAGAAGAGATGATCTGGCATTGTGGAGAAGTCGACTTGCCAGTGCGCTGGCATTAACGGTTCCAAACCGCGCTTCTGAATTCGTTGGAATAGCGCGGCCTCCTGGAGACTAAACCCATCGTGCAACAGCTCAGCAAGGTCTTCCGCATCCTCGGCCGATGCACCAGAATCCGCTGTCCCCTCGCGATGGGAGCGGTCAGGCTCTGGTGCTGGTAGCGATAGTCGTGGGCGTCTTTTTGCGATGGGTAGGTTGATCGTTGGTGGGGAGGCCTCAGGCTTGTTATCCTTATCATCATCATTAACAGCAGCAGCTCTCCCAAGAGCAGAAGTCGGCGCAGGTGTAGCAGAAGACGCAGGTGTGAGTCTTCCAGTGATTGAACTATTGTTGCTTAAGTCTGGGATCTCAGAGCTCAAACGTCGAGATCGAATCAGCGGGGATCGACCGGGAGATGCCTGGACTGAAGAACTGCGCGCCTTTTTGCGCGGGGAAAAAGAATCTTCTGACTTGACGCCCGAGGAGGAGCGGGGTCGTTTTGAGGAAGTTGTGGGCCTGGGAACGGACATCGCTTGCCTGCTTGTTTCCGTTGTTTGTCTTTTCGGGGTTAATGGTGGGGGTGAATCCGATCAAATAAAGGGAAAAGGGAGCGTGCAGTTGATGGGGGAATTGCTACAATGAATTCAGTAGATGGATAAATGGGTGGGTTGTCAGCTGGGCTCAACCGACTGACGGGTTTGTGCGGGAAAACCTTAAAAAAATAAACGAGGCTCGAGAAAAAAAAAAACAAAGGAGGGAAAACAATTGATTTATGTGCCCTTGTGTGCGTACTGGAACGCTAACAAATGAGAAGAAAAAAAGTCAGAGCTGCAGGTACAATAGCTAGCCCCCGTGGCATCCCAATTCTGATACCAGGAATGAAGCACGGTAATGGTAGATGAACAAATAGATCGAAGTAGAAAGAAATCGTTGTTCCCGCAGTTTAAACACATCCATCCAATGATTCTTCCTACGCCTCTCTGCAGCCAGAAATGGTTCCCTTAGGGAGGAAGAACAGCAGATTGGAGCACTTCTGACGTGGCTTTCCTCGTACCGCCCAATTATCGATAGTGCTGGTCCCTGCCAAGAAAGATGCCAGCGAAACGAAACCCCCCACTGTTCTGGCCATGTGCTAAGAATTAGACGAGACGTTTCGGCTTTTGAAGATGGACGGATAGGCTTAGCTGTCCAGCCCTAAACGAAAAGCCCGACTTTAGATGGATCATAGATCTGATGTATGGATGAGGGTTGGTTTCATTAAACGCAGCTCTTGGGCCATTGGTGAGTTTCGTTTGGATTTAGGAAATTTGTGGTGATGACTTCTAATTGTTTGCTCTGTGCGGATTGTGTTGTTTGTGCTCAAGTATGACGTATCATACTCGAGTGCTGTATCGCGAGGTAGCCGACCAGGCTGTCTGTTCCCCCGGCCATCACTCTAGATACTAGTCTAGCTTCTCGGGACGTTTGAATCTGTTGAGGGAACTGCTGGAGCTAATGTACTGGTAAAAAGAAACTCGGTCGTAGCAGTGAACAATGAAAATTCCTCTTCCTTCGAGCAAAGAAGAGTAGTAGAGTAAGAGAAATGATAGCAGTAATTAGAGAGATGTTGAGATTAGTAAGGAGGGAATAACGACCATAGGAATAGGAGAATCGGGGAAAGTGATGATATACAACGAGATATAGTAGGTTGATTACATATACAGTAGTTCAAATGTCTGGTTCCCCGGAAAGTATCATCGTGACAGGAAATAGAAGGGGCCCCTGTCTGGCACAAGGTAACTCACGTAAGAGCGAGGCACAATTCACTCCCGGATTAATATTGTCACAGCAAAAGGAATTTATCAAATTATTAATCAGGTAGGAGATTACCCCTTGACTATGCCTGGGTGCTCCATATACATCTACTTAACTGCCTCAAGCTTTCCCGATGCTCGCCTTATCATGCTTTGTGGCTTTCCTCCTGTTGTGGTCAGGGGTGACAAGTCTCTATGACCGCTCGAGCTCGATCACTATATCGAACCTATCAGAACTTTAGAGAGGCTAATGTGCAATTACCGGTACTCGTACTCGTAATACCGTACGGTACTCTACCGGTAGCTCACACGGCATTTTTTTTCATAATTAAATTTCGACCAGAGCCCATCATGGGAAATCCCTAATTATGAACTGGTGCGAGTACAGTAGAGTATCACCGCGGTATTTCGGTGGCCCCAAAATACTGCTGTATTGCGCCGCTTGCTTATCATACCCCGTCTGGCCTGCCCTCTCGCTTCACAGGCAAGCGCGATACTCGAAATAGCGGAGGTGTGGAGACAGTGAAAGAAGCCCCAGCACAGCGCGGGAGAGTGACAAAGCGTGACCACACCCCCCCCATGCCCACAGGCCTTTTCAGTATGACAAGTTATTTATTGCGGAATAAATGCAAAGACCCACCCCCCCTTCTCCCACCTCGGATAAATCAATCATCAGATCTCGGGGGAAATAATGTTCTTACGTGAGAAATGAGCATGGACCGGATTGCTTATGGATCGTCGCCGGGTTGACAATGTGGGAAACCTGGGTTTTGCTTATGATACCATACCTGGTGGATCTGTCCTTACGTACCACTGTATTCCTATTTGGCTTTATGTCACGGCTTTTGATTGGATGTGGGGAATCGGGAGTAATTCTGGGCTTGATAATGATGATTATGGTGACGCCGGCATTCGGAGACGGAGGAGACCAAAGTGCTTTTGTTGTGAATTTTGTTATTGCTCTTGTTAGGGAATCCCCATCATCACCACCACCTGCGTCAACGGCGCAGTGCATTTACTATCAATCAATCATTACTGTACTTTGTGGTTGTGCCTTGTAAGGAGGGGGCGCATTCCTATAACTTACTGTACTGCACTTGTAATAAAAAGCTAGGACATCGCTGCCTTAGCTTGCTCGACTACCATACTGTTCCTATCCGGCCAACATCAGCACTACTGTACCAGTGCCATACCTTACTTGAAACCTTTTTATCAAACGCCTCATATCCAGGGCACCGGCAACCCGAAATTCTTGAATTACGCTATCATATCGTATCATTTTCAAAGCTGCTCCCCCCATTCTCGGGACAGACGGGCTCAGCTTAACTTGACACACGGTGCATAACTTACCCACAACTAATAATATAAGAATGTCTCTCCCGCTCCCCTTCTTCAAAACAAAGTTCGAGGACAGGCACATTGTCGAACAAAAGTTCTACATGGCGAAACACAACGAGGAGAACAGAGACATAAAGCTATTCGCGAACGAAGTTCACGAGAGGCCTAGTAACAGTGAACCCGTAAAGACGACGACGATGCCATCCTTGGTAACCACTCCTCCACGCGAGCCGGGTGTAGCTAGCGTGGAGAAGGGAGGGAGGAATAAGAAGAAGGGGGGTAGAGAGAGGGTGCTATCGAAGGAGGAGGAACAGGTATGCTTCTCCATGATTCCATTCACCGACATCTCGCTAACAATTCCGCTACCAGCGGCTCCTCTTCGAGTCCGCTTCCTACCGCCTTAACGGGAACCGCCTCTTCAACACATCATATTACCTCGCAGCGCTGGACGCATACTTCCTCGCTCTCTCCCGCTGCCCACAAACGCTAAAACTCGAGCGGGCAACTATATACCATAACATTGCCGCTACCCAGATGAAATTGAGGAACTACGATGAGGCCGTTAAAGCCGCCAGTGGAGCTCTTAGCCTCCGTCCTGGCTGGGGGAAAGCTCTCTACAGGCGGGCAAAGGCGAGGGAAGGGATGGGCGGATGGGCCGGGCTGGTGGGAGCTTACGATGACTATGTACAGGTTTTGGAGGGCGCTGTGGACGGGGTTGTAGAGGGGGTGGGCAAGGGCGAGTTGGAGGCGGTCAGGGAGAAGATTAGGTGGTTGCCCGACAGGATTAAGACTGTTAGGGAGAAGGAAGTTGAGGGGGTTGTTGGGATGATAGGGGGCTTGAAGACTTGATTCCCTTGTCTGCGATAACTGGGAAGAGAAAAATCTTTTTTTGTTTCTTCTAGGATTTTGGACTGAACGTTTTGTTTACTTTTGTTTGGAGGCTGGCTCTGTCATTTTTATCGTATTTTTATAGGTTTTTATTTATTTATTTATTTTAGTATTGTATTTGCGTCTGGACATTCTTAAGAATTGTGCATATGATATTCCGGCCTCTCGTCTAGCGATATATAAAAAGTTTTCCCTTGAGCTACCGTATGACTGTACAAGACCCCATCTTCGGAGAAACATTATCGCGCATCCTATCATCCTCCAGCCCAATCCAGCCAAGCCAACCTACCCCCCGGCCCCTCACCCAGACGCCCGGGTACCTGCCTTACCATCCCAAACAAAGCACCGCTTACGGTACCAAGTACACCTAGCTTACACCAACAAAACCGCCCCATCACCATTACCATCCCCCCCCCCTTTTCCCAATACACAAACACAAAAAATGGACATAATCCGCATGACAATCCACTCAACCTTCAATTCCAAATCCCGCTGGCCACTATGGATACTCCCGCCCTTGCTACTAATGGACGCCGTCTTCTGCACAATCATTATTCTGAAAGTCCCCTGTAGGTAGCAATAAATAATTAACCCATATGTGGCCTTAGGGCGAAGCAAGCTGATAAGCTAATACATGGGGTGAGTAAGATACCGAAATCGACTGGAAAGCCTACATGGAACAAGTCTCGCAGTACCGCGCCGGGGAACGTGATTACGCCATGATCAAGGGCGGGACCGGACCGTTGGTGTACCCTGCTGGACACGTTTACATATATAATTACCTCTACGGGATCACGCAGGGTGGGGTGAATGTGGGATTGGGGCAGTGGGTGTTTATGGGCGTTTATTTGGCGACGGTAGGGGTTGTGGGGTTGTGTTATCGGGAGGCTAGGGTATTATCTCTCCCTTATTCTTACCTGGTTATGATCTTGAGGGGGTGGTTGTGGGTTAACGGTGGTTGTGGCTGTGGTGGATAGGCTCCTCCGTATTTACTGCCCTTCTTGATACTTTCCAAGCGATTGCATAGCATTTACATGCTCCGGCTGTTCAATGACCCGTTTTCGATACTGCTGCTGTTTCTAGCGGTGTTGGCGTGGCAGAAGAAGATGTGGACGTTGGGTAGTTTGGCATATTCTTCGAGTGTGGGGGTTAAGATGAACACACTGCTGGCATTGCCGGCTGTCGGGGTTTTGTATCTGTTAGCCCTTGGGAGGGATAAGGCTCTCCGACAGGCGGGGATTATGCTTCAGGTTCAGGTATGCTTGTTTGTCTCTTCGTCTCATTCGGAGGTGTTATGGTGCTGATGGGTTGAGAAAGCTTCTGCTCGCTACGCCGTTCCTTACAGAGTTTCCCATGAGTTATCTTACCCGGGCATTTGAATTCACTCGACAATTCTTTTTCCAATGGACTGTGAACTGGAGATTTGTTGGCGAGGAGGTATTCCTCTCAAAGAGTTTCTCGTTGGGGCTCTTCGGAGTGCATGCCTGCCTCTTGCTATTCTTTCTAGCTACTCGGTGGTCAAAGTTTGTCCCTCTTCCACTTGTTCCGACGAAACCATGGCTAACATAACCAGACCCTCCGGTCGCTCCTTTACCGCCTTCCTGAGCCTCCTGATAACCCCCCAGGAAGGTCTCTCAGAATACCAAATGAACCAGCGCGTAACCTCCAGATTTGTCCTCACAACCATCCTCGGTGCAAACGCAATCGGCATGCTCTGTGCTCGTAGCCTTCACTACCAATTCTACTCATGGCTGGCCTGGGGTACACCCTACCTCCTCTGGCGCAGCGGGTTCGGGCCTGGTTGGGTCACGGCGCTCTGGGCTGCACAGGAGTGGGCGTGGAATGTGTACCCCAGTACCAACGCCAGCTCGGGCACGGTGGTAGGCGTCCTCGCAGCGATGGTGTTGGGTGTCTGGTGGGGAAGCAGGAATAAGGGTGGGGAAGAATTGTTCGTGGGGAAGCCCCGGGGGGAGAGGAAGAAGTGGAGTGAGGAAAAGGAGAAGAAGGGGAGCGAGAAGGAGAAGAGAAGGAGTCAGAAGAAAATTACTTAGGTGTATTATAATATCCTTTTTTTTTTTTTTTTTTTTTTGAGTTTAGGAGTTTTTATACATGATAATGTATTAGTACATGAGGGTGATGATCTATGATATGAGTAAAACACAAACTTTTATAGAACCATAGAAGAGGAAAAGAAGGGAGAGAACGGACGAAAAAGAAATTGGTATTGTTTTATAGGCATCACTTTGACCCCCCCACCACCTCCCCTTCCTCCTCCTCCTCATCATCATCCGAACCCGGCGGCATCTTCCCAACAACCGATTCCTCCTGCCCCTCATACATCTCATCCTCACCTTCATACCCGATAGTAAAATGCTTCGGCCTATGTATCCCCCCCCCTCCCCACATTAGCCCTCCTCCTCCCCCATTAGAAAAAGAAACCACATACCAATACCCCATCCCCATCCACCCCTTCTCCCCCCGAACCACAACCTTGATCTCCCCCGCCACCTTTCCCCCCTTCCCCTCGTACCCCTCCGTATCGACTAGAACAAACCGGTTCCGCCGAACCCAGACCACGCTGCGGTACATTTTTGCCAGCTCGACCAGGAGTTCGCGGCCATCGGGGGATTCTACGCGGTAGATGTGCTTGCCGGTGTTTGCGAGGACGCGCGCTATGGATTGTGTTTGGGAGAGGGTGGGAGGGGGGGTGGTGGTTAGGGTGTCGAGGGATGAGAGGGTTGAAGGGGGGGGACGGGGGTGGGGCATTTTTTGGTGGAGGGGGTGGGTTGTGATTTTTTGAGTGGTGACAGTAGAGGTAAAGCGGTAGCGGTGGTGTTGCTTTGGGGGGTTGTATCATACTTGTACTAGTATTTTTTGATATTCCGAGGTGGGTATCATACTTAGGGGGTGATTGGCTCGCCACAATTTCAAATTTTGGGCATCTCAAATTGCAATTTCAAATTCTGAGGTGTATGGCACACCGAAAATTTGAAATTCTACAAACGCAGAATTTCAATTTGCAATTTGAAATGCCAGTATTTCTTGGCATGTTTTTTGTTGGTATAAAGTCAGATTATGTAATAATAAAAAAGAAATACCCCCCTTTTAAGTAAACAAAAATACTACATCACCCGTACATCTGCGAGGAGCTTGTCAAAATTCAACAAACTACCTTTACAAACTTTAAAAAAAATTACAATGGCTTCCAACATATCCACACGACAAGCAAAAGCCTTATGGACTACAACAGCCGACAAAATTCTAATCACATCTATGCTTCGCCAATGCCGCAAGGGTAGAAAACTGGATAATGGCTTCAAGAAAGATGTTTGGTTGGAGATACTTTCTGAGTTCAATAGAGAAAGTAAAGAAGGGAGCCTGGCAATTGGGCAGATTAAATCCCGATCAGCTACTGTAAGAATCATTCTATGAAATAAATATTTGATGCTATGGAGCAAGTATACTAATACAGATATTAGCATAAAAAAAATTGGAAAACATTCAACCACCTTCTAAACTCTTCTGGCTTTGGCTGGAATAATAGTAGTGAAGTTGTAACTGCTACTGATAGTGTATGGAATGATTATATAAAGGTATGAGCACCCAACAAAATAAGAAAAAAAGACTATAGCTTCTACCTTACAAGAACTAACCATTAAAAATATGTAGAACCACCCAGGTGCAGCGATGTTCAGGCAGAAAGCACTGGACAACTATGAAGAGCTTAATGAAATATTTTGCAATACAACTGCCACAGGAGTGAATGCAATAACTCCAGCATCCTCACAATTGCCTAGAAGAGGCTGTCAGCTTGGCTATCAAACTACTCAGGATAGTCAGGATGAGTCCAGCAATTCGGGATTGCAACCTAATCCTGACTGGTTTGAAGGAGAAATATCTTACTACAGGGAAAGATATTCGGATATTGGACAGCCCAGTGGGGGAGGAAATTGGAGGAATAGTGGAAGGGTGGAAAGTTTCGAAAATGATAGATATGGTGGAGATGGTGGAGATAGTGGGGATTGTGGGGTTGATAGGAGGGATGGAATGGGTAGAGATAGTAGGGGTAGTAGGAGTAGAGGTGGTAGAAGTGGTGGGGTTGATAGAATCAGTGGAGTTGGTGGAGTTGGTTATGATGGTGGTAGTAGAGGTGATGTTGGTATTAGTGGTATTAGTATTGACGGCGTTGGTATTGGTGGTGTTGGTAGTGTTGGTATCAGTATTGGTAGTGATGGGATTGGTGGAGTTGGTGGAGTTGGTGCTGGTACTGATGGAAATGGTGAATGTGATGGAGATGGTGGAGACCATTGGGATACCAATGAGGACGGAACAGAGTATGCTAGTCAGTGGTCAGGATCTGATGCACCTTATGAGGTTGAAGACAATAGCTAGGTACTTGACTCAGCTTATTTAGATCAGCTCCAAACTACAACCACTCCAAAGAGATCAAAAAAAGTGTTAACTTCCTCTCAATTAGCAAATCAGGAGTTAGAAAAAATTACAGGAATGGCTGGTGAGGTCAAAGAGGGTATGATGGGGTTAATTAATAATATATTAGTAAGAGGACATGGTAAGCGTGCTCGGAGTATCCATGAGGGTGACAGTGGATCATCAAAAGAAGATGGTAATACAAATCTAGAAGGATTTAAATCCTCAAAGCTAACAAATGTTCCTTGGGAATTTAGACCCTATGCTGAGTGTTTAGAAGTAGTTAATTCAATGTATGTAGTAGGAAAACTTACAATAGCAGAGGCAAAGGTAGTAATATCTGTATTTAAGGAGAGTCCAATCGAGTGTGTTACATTCATGGTTCTTTCTAAAGATTTCAAGGTTGAGTAGATAAAGGATGATATCAACTCACAAACTTCTGGTATAAGTCAGGTATGATTTTTTTGTATTATTTATAAAAGTATACATAGTACGAGTCACGTTTATATTTTATTGCAATTATTCTCGCTCAAATCTCCTCTCCTCCATAATTCTCTGATAACTCTCCCACATATCTGCAGCAATTATATCTCTCAGCTCTTCTCCTTGTTTTTTTCGCAGAGTGGAATTTAGGACTGATGGCGTTACTCGTGCAGCTACCTCTTGACGTGCTCGCTTGGCTTCCGTAAGAGTAGGTCCCCACTTGGAGGCTGGGATAGCATCAAGGGCAATTATATTGTGCAGGCAACACACCCCATTAAAAATTGCCACTGTAGTGATTGCACCATAATTGGATGCTTGCTTGAGTATCTTAAATCTTGTTTTGAGAATACCAAGAGTCCTCTCAATGCAATTCCTTGTGGAAGCATGATGGAGATTAAATAACTCTTTAGCATTTTGAGGTCTTTTGGAAATTAATATAGAGTTAGTATTAGGACAGTAAAATTAGGATGATCATTATAAAGGAGACTTACACCTGATTCCCAATTATTTGCTCTCTCAAATGATAGCGAACACCCCAGTAGGGTGTAAGGTATTCAGGTGATATTCCGTATCCGGCATCTGCTAAGTAGAATTTTCCACTTGGAATTTAAAAGCCTTTATCACAGGCATCAGCTAGGACTTGTGAGTCATGAGCTGATCCCTCCCATCCTGATAAAACAAATAGAATCTTGCAGTCAAAACTGCAGGCAACAAATGCATTTTGGGCAGTAAAGTCCTTCCTTGTTCTATTAGCTAGAGCAACTGCTTGTTATGGGGTAGTCCAACCGTAGATAGGGCCAGTAGGTCTAAGCCGTGAGCTTCTTGAAGTAAGGTAAGGTAGGGTAAAATGAAGATCGTTAAGGTAGGCTTGTATGTCCCGAAGGTTTAGAAAGAATATGTGTAATAAAGTTTCTTCAAGAATAAGTTAATAAATATATTAATAAGATCCCTTCTCCGTTGCTTGATGTTTCTGATAGCTGGGAGTACCTCGATATTTATATTCCGCATCTGGGTTATCGCGGGCTACAATCAACTCCCATACTATCTAAGTACCTCCGTCGAAAACCTCTTAATTTTCCTAAGTGCGAACACTCTTGACCCTGAGAATATTTGCCTTGCTTAGCTTTGATCTCTTCAAACTCCTATTTGTTTCTGGGGGGTGTGAACGCCCCTCCAGTAGGTAGTCTTCGATCTCTCCACTATATGAACTTAATTTGAGTATGCCACCCTAATGGCAACTATACCAATTGTTCTGCCTCAAAACATAAAGTGATCAGCTTTAATGAATGAGCGTGGCCATTGTGTTGCATATTGATGCATCACAAGGCCCATCGGATATATAGGGTTTTTTGTTCTGGATCGAGCCAATAGCTTATCCAGCGAAACCTCTTATACCGATTCTTGAGTAGGCCCTCTTGGGGCACTACTTCTTTCAAAGCAAGAGGCTCAGCCTAATAACTACCCATCGGTGTTATTAGATCACGATGCTCAGGTCATTATCTAGTTGGTAGAAAATATCTCATACGAGAATGTTTTATTAACTAGAAATAACTATGTCATGTTGGGGATTTGAACACGTGACCTATCCCTAGAATCACGTGATCCACCGCCTAGACTATTCCATATGCCTAACAGTAGCTCCCCCTCCCAAGACTTTGTCTCGAATGTCTTCTTTTTCAAAAATATAAAAAATTAAAAAATTAAAAAAATTAAAAAAATAAAAAAATGAAAAATAACTTTTCTATGGGAACTCAACATGGTAGGGTAAAAAACTTTTGCACGTTTGCTTGGCCACGCAAAGAAAACCTTGCCACATTATTCCAATCCTACCTGTCCTGGCATTTCGGGATTCAATCTATGAAATTCCATCACTAATTCCTCGGCACGCTCTAGGTGCTCCGGGGGTTCCCATGTGTTCTCGTCTTCGGAACAACCTTTCCATTTCACAAAATATCGGAGCTCTCGGAGGACCTTATTTTGTCCTCTAACTCGTCTTGTGTAGGAGATTATTTCACTCCTCACAATTCTCTCCACTTCCCATTCTAAGTCATCTTCGACTTCTTCTGGGTTGTGGGGTGGCTGTGCCCGTCCAGGCTGAGTAGAGACTCGGTAGGGTTCGAGCAGCATTACATGAAAAACTGGATGGATTTTCCATCGGTTGGGTATTTGAAGTTTGTAGGCTCGTTCCCCTTTCTTTTCCAACACTTTAAAAGGCCCATAGAGCTTTGGGCTCAGCTTCTGTGAGGGCCGTTTTGATCGCATATTTTTGCCGTTGAGCATGACTTAGTCTCCGACCTTTATGTCTGGTTGCTCTCTGGCTTTTCGATCGTAATACCTTGACATGGCCTCTCATGTAGATTCCAGTGTCTCCTTGGCTTGTTCATGTATATTTTTCATCCAGTGCGTGTAAAGGGCCGCACCTGGATTTTGAGCCTCACATACTCTCATCCATTCTGTCTGTGGATGGAAGCCATAGTTTGCAAAGAAGGGAGTCAATTTGTGTGCATTGGTGGTAGAGTTGTTGTAGGCATATTCTGCCACCGGCAGGAGTTGATACCAATCATCCTGATCATAGTTGACGAAGCTTCGCAAGTAACCTTCCAGCACCTGGTTGGTTCTTTCGGTTTGCCCATCAGTCTGAGGGTGGTAGGTTGTTGACATTCTTCTTTTAATTCCCAGAGCCTGGCACAATGATTCCCAAAACTTGCCTTGAAACTTTGCATCCATGTCGGAAATAATTTCCGTGGGTAGTCCATGGAGTTTCCATACTTCTCGGAGGAAGACATTGGCAACATCCTTTGCGGTCGCATTTTTATTGAGACTGACAAAATGTGCCATCTTGGTAAACCGATCCACTATGACCATGATCTGGGTATGTCCCTGCGATTCTAGTAGTTGCACAATAAAATCTGTTGAGATAGATGTCCAGGCTGCGTAGAGTACTTGTAACGGTTGAAGCAACCCATATCTTGCATGTCTAGGAGATTTATTGTGTTGACACTCATCGCAGCATCTGACATAGTCATTAATCCAGCCTGTTAACCCCTTCCAGTAGAAGTCTCGTGTGACTATTTCTAGGGTTTTTTCTTCGCCGAAGTGTCCAGCGATTTTTGAGTCATGGCATCCATTCATTATGAGGGTTTAGATACCTTTGTCTGCTGCGATAAAAAGCCGGTCCTTGTAGTATACTAGCCCATCCTTCAGGTTCCAGAATTTGGGAAGGTCCATGCTGTCATTTTTCAGTCTTTCTAACTCCTGCCTTCTCGTGACCCACTCTTCATCTCGTTCAGCTGCTTCTTTGACTTTGGCCATAAAGTCTGCATCAAACTTCTTTATTTCCACTCGTGCGATGATAGCATTGGACAACATTACCACTTCTTGTGATAGTTTAGGATTGTGTTCTTCATCATAATGGTCAAAATGCTCATTGTTTCTAGAGTTTACTTGTAGAAAGCATACCGTTGGCTTTTTTTCAAGCAGATCACTGCTTCCGAAGCCTGCATCCGCTTGTCCTGTTATCGCCAAGTCTGTTACTTCCAGGAGCTTGGTGTTGTCGATTTTCTTGATAATAATTTGAGCTATCCGATCCTCCTTGGAGATTTTGTAATCCGCATCCATTAGGTTAACCATTAAGACTTTTATTTCGCCTGTATAGTCAGCGTCTGTCACCCCGGCGCCTATGTGTATACCATGTTTAAGCGCCAATCTGCTTTGGGGTGCAAGTCGCCCATAGGTTCCTTTAGGAAGCCCTATAGCTATTCCTGTAGCAACTAGGGCCTGTCCCTTCCCAGGGATGGTTAGCCTATCCATACTATACAAGTCATGTCCTGCCACGAGCGTTGATCCTCTAGTGGGGATCCTAGTGCTTTCTGCCAGTCTATGGACACGGATTCTTGGTGGCTCCGAGCTTTCACCCAAGTCTTCTGTCTCTGACATTTAGTCATCCTCTGGCCTCGGATCGAGTTCCATGTCCTTTGTGGGGGTTAATCTTTTGTCCCCAGGGTTTTTCCATACCACAGCGATTTGTAAGAAGTTTTCGGGTTTCAAAATTGACTGTTCACTATGGGTAGCTCCCCCTTCAGGACGGTACTTCGGCTGTCTACTCAGTGCATCTGGTTTCCCGTCCCGGGTTCCTGGTCAGTAAACAATGTGGAAGTTAAAGTCCGCTAGCTTTTGTGCCCATCGAATTTGTCTCGCACTCCATGCCTTGGTGGTGAGAAAGTACTGTAAATTCTGATGGTCCATATAAACAGTGATGGGGACCTCCATTCCTGCCAAGTAGTGGCGCCATTCCTTGAAGGCTTCCACAATTGCCAACAATTCCTTGTCATGAACATCGTAGTTCCATTCCGCCGGGCCGAACTTTCGTGAGTGGAATGCTACTGGGTGTAGCTTTCTCCTTACCAGTTGTGATAGGACACAACCAAGTGCAAAGTCGCTTGCATCGGTTTCCACTATCGTTTCTTTCATGGAGTCAAAATGGCAAAGAATTGGTGCTGTCACAAATTGTTCCTTCAGGAATTTAAAGGCTTCATCCTGTTCTCTTCCCCAGGCGAAATGTTTAGAATTTCCTTTCAGGAGCTCCGTAATTGGTTTGCAAATTGCCAAGAAATGCTTGATAGATCTTCAGTAAAAATTTGCGAACCCCATGAAGATCTGTATGTCTTTTACCGATTTAGGCTGCTTCCAATTTCGAATAGACTCCACTTTTTTCTCGCTCATGGAGACTCCTTTTGTGGTTACTACGTAACCAAGGGATTCCACTGTAGTAACGTGAAAATAAGACTTTGCGATAGAGACTGCTAGTTGGTATTCTCTTAGGCATGCTAACACCTTTCGCACCAGCTCCACATGACTTGCCTTATCTGCCAAGTAGATGAGAATGTCATCCATATAGACGACAACCCCATGATCTAGGAATTCTCTTAATATTGTGTTCATCATTGCTTGGAAGGTAGCTGGGGCATTGACTAGCCCGAATGGCATGACTTTGTATTCAAAGTGCCCATAGCAAGTCCGAAAAGCTGTCTTCCATTCATCTCCTTCCTTAATCCTGATTAGGTGGAACCCATCCTTTAGGTCTAGTTTAGTAAAGATAGTTGAGCCAACAACTCGGTCTCGTAACTCCGTCATTAGGGGGAGTGGGTATTTGTTAGATATCGTGACCTTATTGAGGCCCTATAATCAATGCATAGGCGTCAGCCACTATTTGGCTTTGGTACGAACAGTATTGGAGCCCCACAGGCGCCATGCTAGGTCTAATTTTTCCTTGTTCTAACATCTCGTTTAAGTATATGCGTAGAGCCTCTAATTGAGAGGCGGAAAGCTTGTAAATGGGTCGCCAAGGGGGACTTAAACCCTCCTTGAGGTCGATTGCGTGATCGAAAGTCCTCCTTGGTGGCAGTTTTTCGGCAGCCGATGGTAGAAAGAGGTCAGTATAATCGAGGTACTCTCCTGGCAACTGGCTGATTACCAGTTCCCTACTCTCATCAATAGAGCTTGCCAGACCAACAACTGTTGCGTCTGGATTGTGTGCCACATCATTGTCCCATTCAAATTGTTCATCCCAGTCACACCATATACCTGGACCACAGTGGTCATGACATTTCTGGTTTTGAAATTCCCACCTATCTGAATAGATTATATTAGATATGGGGTGTTCTTTCAACCATCCATAGGGTATTATCATCCCCCATCTATTCGTAGGTGCCACTTCACAGGAGACTTCAGTTGTGTGGCAATTCACTCCTATTTCCATTTTTATGGGGGTAGTATATATTTTGCCACTGGCCTTGGCAATGTCGCCTGTAAATCCTTTATTCGGAATGTGATTTCTGCGAGTTATGCAGGGTATGTCTAACTCTCATACCAGTTTTTCCTTTAAGACAAAAACATCAGCCCCCAAGTCTAGCAAGACTTGGATACGGTAACGTTTTCCTTTAACATGGAGGTGTGCATGACCTTCCAAGTGCTCATAAAGGGTAGGTTGCGGGGCAACGAGTTTGCGTCACTTACCTGATGGCACTGTTTCGATATGTCTTCGCTTCGACATTTTTACAACCAGAATCTGGTATGGACTTCAATAGGTCCTTTCGCACTTAATGAGGGTTTGAGAGTTCTCCTTGAGCAAAACTTTTGTCTGGATGAGTATGTTGACCTAGCGTATCTAGGTACTTGGGGTCTTTGGTGCACCTTGAGGAATATTCGGCACAAAGAGATAATAGTACTGTGGTGTACTTTCGTGTATTCCTGGATTGTTGTACAAATATTCCCTGTGGGGTGTACGAAAAAGGATGGTTTCCTTGGGACAAAGGATAAAAGTTCCGGGTCCCAGGTTAAGACGTGTTCCAAGCGAAGTTGTGTTGGTACTAAGGTATAATCGGTGTAGGCGTTAGTCATTTTATTCTTGCAGTTTTTTTTGTATAGTTGGGTATGTGGGGTGTAAAGTTTTTTGAGTTTACTATAACGCCCACATTATTTCGACCAATCAGGTCTCCTCAGGTAAACTGACACGAAAAGAATATTTTACGGTTATTGGGCAGCCCACTACCAGTGGTCTTTATCCCCTGCCGAGGGGTTCCCAAATATAACCTGACCGGTACTTTTCTCATGGTAAAGCGTGGGTGTGATCCACCAGTGCTATCAGCGTGGGATAAGATTTAAGTCTGGTGGGGTATGAGCCCCCATTGCGAGTTTGTACCAGACCACAAGTACCCATACGCCGTCGCTGTATGGTGCCAATCCCCTCCTTGTCTACTCAACCCCTTTGCCTCCTTAAGCTTATGCACAGACCCGAATCAGTGTAAGGAGTAACCGTTTCAATTAGACGGTGACCAGTCCAATGCTCTTCAGCTGAGAAGAGGGTGTGTAGACCTCGCTGAATACCCCTCAATTGGATCCCGAGTCGGATAATTCCCAAAGTTGTAGTGGCGGCCTAGTCATTGCCACTTGACCAACCTGTGGCCGCCTCTCTTGGGGGGCCCGGAGCTCCAATCGAGTGTTCCATCTTTTTGGTCGTCTGCGTTGAGTTATAGAACTAACCATAGCTGCTCTTCTACACATGCCCCACTTGTGGTTGGTAAGTCCACAATGGGTGCATGAGCCTGGTGTTTCTTTCCTTTTGTCTACCAGAGTTTGGGGAATTCCCTCATGAGCTTTCTTCCAATCCATGTATATTGGTGATCAATTGCCTTCTCCCCCGTTTGGTTTTTGTGTTTTCCACCCTGTTGTGGCTGCTTTTGGTGACTGAGGCTTTTTATTAAACCTGGTATCCAGACTTTTATTTTCATTGCCACGCTTTCTTTTTGTGGCATTTCCTCGCCCTTTTGCCATTGCCTGGGAAAGGTTCTGGCGTTGTAAGAAAGATTCCTCTAGCTTGCCAAAGCCTCTTAGTGCCTTGAGCCAATCTTCATCGGAATTGTATGTCTTGCCTGAGAGCCTTCTCAGGATTTGTTCCGTGAGCTTGTCCTCGACCAGGAGCCTCCACCCAATGCCTGACATTTTGGCTTTGATATTAAGGTTTTCAAGTAGAAGGAGGTATTCTTCAATGTCATTATTGTATGGGATTTTCTTCATGTCCCATGCTGCCTCTCTCTCCTGCTCGATGCCCGAATATCTGCTAATGATTTCTTAGGTAAATCTAGTCCAAGAGAACAAATCTGGTTGAAAAGGAGCACCCATAGCACCCGTCATGCTTTTTTGATACCATTCGGTGAAGGGAGCTACCATTTTTCCCTTTGTCCTTTTTAATGCATAAACAATTTTATGATGGTCTTCTGTCCATTGGTCTGGGTTTCTAGCAAAGTAATCTTCGCAATCCAACACCCATGTGTTAATGTCCTCATAGACCTTGGCCTCAAATATAGATGGCGGGTCTGCATGCCTTTTTCCTCGGACAATCACGCTTCCCAGTATCTCTAACATGTGGTCCTGGTCTGGAGCGCTTCCTTGCGGGGGGCGGCTCTCGGGTCTAGGTGTTGGAACTGGGGCTGGGCCTTCACCATTGCTGGAGCCGCTACTGCTGCTGCTGCTGCTGGGGTTAGGGTCTCTTCCCCCAGCTCCACGCATCCTTGGGGGTCCTTGGCCACCTCCTCCTTCTCCCCCTCCTCCTCCTGCTACTGGTTGGCCTTGGTCAACTTCTTTTCCTTTCTTTGGCCTCCCAGCCAGGGAGCTGGATGAAGGTGGAGCAGTTTCTACTGTTGCTTGTCCTGTTGGAACAGAGGGGGTGGCTGCTGAGTGAGCTACTTCGGTTAACTGTTGCTGCACTAGTTCTATCATTTCTCGCATTCTCTGTTCGGCGGCTCTCCGTTGTTCCCAGTCGATCTCAACCTGGGCTTGGACTTGTTGGATCAACTGTTCCAGCTGTTGATCTCTCGAAAGGGATGCTTGTCCTGTCAAGTCAATATTCTGATGCAACTGGGTACTCACCGCTTGTTGCTGCTCGTGTTGAGCATTATGTTTTCGTAGCTCCTCTGCTACTTGGTCTTGGAAGTGCCTTCGAGATGTCTCTACCTCCATTGCGAATGCGTTCATTTTTAGGTTTATACCAGTTAACTCGTTTTCCACTATATGTTCTCCCTGATCAAGCCTAGTGCGGTAGCTTTCGAGCTCGTCGGCATATTGGCGTCCTTGTGCGGACTGCTCATTATAGGCTATATGTTGCTCGTCTATGGATCTTGAAGCATTCCGGTCAACTTGGCTTAGAGATTCCATGATGTGTCTTAAGATAGCCGGAACTTCTGGCTGTCTCGGGGGGCCGCGTGATCCTTCTCTAGGGATGGCGACTCTTTTTTCGATCCTTCCCCATGATCTCCTTCCTCTTAAGGAGCCTGCTGGGGAAGTTCCGCTTGAGAGGTAAGGGGGGTTTTGCATAGCGGTAGTAGCTAATATAGACATCACATCACTGGCTGGGGAAGGAGCTCCCTCTTCCATTTGTACGTCGTGCCCTGGCCCTTGGATGGCCAAGGGCATAGGTGAGTCTTGTCTAATGCAATCCATGATAGGTATAGGTAATAGGTAGAGGTAATTATGTAGGTAGTGAGTCTAGGTAACGTGGAGAGTATTAATATACTGTTATGGGGTAGTCCAACAGTAGATAGGGCCAGTAGGTCTAAGCCGTGAGCTTCTTGAAGTAAGGTAAGGTAGAGTAAAACGAAGATCGTTAAGGTAGGCTCGTATGTCCCAAAGGTTTAGAAAGAATATGTGTAATAAAGTTTCTTCAAGAATAAGTTAATAAATATATTAATAAGATCCCTTCTCCGTTGCTTGATGTTTCTGATAGCTGGGAGTACCTCGATATTTATATTCCGCGTCTGGGTTATCGCGGGCTACAATCAACTCCCATACTATCTAAGTACCTCCGTCGAAAACCTCTTAATTTTCCTAAGTGCAAACACTCTTGACCCTGAGAATATTTGCCTTGCTTAGCTTTGATCTCTTCAGACTCCTATTGTTTCTGGGGGGTGTGAACGCCCCTCCAGTAGGTAGTCTTCGATCTCTCCACTATATGAACTTAATTTGAGTATGCCGCCCTAATGGCAACTATACCAATTGTTCTGCCTCAAAACATAAAGTGATCAGCTTTAATGAATGAGCGCGGCCATTGTGTTGCATATTGATGCATCACAAGGCCCATCGGATATATAGGGTTTTTTGCTCTGGATCGAGCCAATAGCTTATCCAGCGAAAACCTCTCATACCGATTCTCGAGTAGGCCCTCTTGGGGCACTACTTCTTTCAAAGCAAGAGGCTCGGCCTAATAACTACCCGTCGGTGTTATTAGATCACGATGCTCAGGTCGTTATCTAGTTGGTAGAAAATATCTCATACGAGAATGTTTTATTAACTAGAAATAACTATGTCATGTTGGGGATTTGAACATGTGACCTATCCCTAGAATCACGTGATCTACCGCCTAGACTATTCCATATGCCTAACACTGCAGCAGATACATTCAGTGGAATCAAAGACCCATCAATTGCTCCGATACAATTCCGGAAAAAGGGGAAGAATTTTGGATTAGTTAAAATCTCTGGTGGTACACCACCAAGGTCTGTATTGCTGGCTGTTGGAATCTGGATAAACTCTGGCGCTAGCTGGTTTATTGCGTCCAAAATATCTTTAACTAGCCAACTAATAGTTTCGGGAGAGTGTTGGAATCGCTCCTATGCTACCCGCTGGCAGGAACCCGATGTGACGATGAACACAAAAATGTGGAGCCGGTGCTCAATAGTAGTATACCGAGAGTCTTTAAGAAGACTCTTTTCTCTTAACAAATTCACCAATGATCAAAAAACTTCCAGTGGCATGTGAAGGCATTCCAGAATACGCCTCTCATGAGTAGAGGTTAGCAGCTCAGCAGTATACTGCTGGCCACTCATCTGAGATGTGTGCTTTGGTTGTAGTTGTTGTATAGGTGCCTGCTCATATATTTCTCTTTGAAGTGATGAGAGTGCAACAATTGCTTGTAGTGCAGTAGTACCAAGCTCGAGTATCTCCACTATCTCATTGATCTCATTTATTTCATCATCCATGGTTTCCTGGCCAGAGTAATGTGTGCTTTTGGAGATTCTAGTGGCTCTTTTTGTTGAGTTTGTGGTTGTTACTTTTGTTGTACAGGTGTTTTGTCAATTGTTATTACTCGTAATTGTTAGGAATTACCTTTGTAGATGGGGTATGGTACAGTGTCATTATTGGTGAATTGGTAGAGAATATTTTTTCCTTCTAAGCCCTAATCCCTCTCCATAATTAAGTTTAGTTGAGCCTCATTTTGTCAATTTCTAATTCTCACAATTCTGTACCTGCTTGGCTCGTGGAAATTTGAAATTCACAATTTGAAATTTTACTCCACAGTAATTTCAAATTGCAATTTGAGATGCCCAAAATTTGAAATTGTGGCAAGCCAATCACCCCCTTAATTCTTTATGTTACTGTTGACCTCTCCCCTCTGGGAGTAGGTGATTCATTGGCTGGAGGGTAGGCACGAAGCTCGGTTACTTTTCCTCCTATATGGTATAGTCTTACGAAATTCCCACTTTTTTCCCAAAGATTTTCCAACTCCTCGCTTCACCACACCAAAGGATAACGCGGCACCTTACCAACTCATCCCACCCACACCATTCCCTCCAGTATAATCAGAGTTTTCACTGATTTTACTACTCCACCTCCTCACCCACGATACCTCACCTTTAGGTGTGGAGCCAATAATAAGGCTCCATTCTAAAGCTTCGAAACAACCGAGAAACAAGCCACTGGCCAGAAGACCAGCTTGTACCTCCTCTAAATGTCTCTACCATTCAACCAAAACACCAGGCAGGCCATAGCCACCCACATCCCACTCCCCCCCTCTCCCCTGGGAGGGCCCAGAAGCCCAACCAAGAGCCCAAGGCCCTACTCACCATCCCTCTTACCACCAGGCTCCCCCCATGGAGTATCCCTCCAGTCGCTCCTCCCAATGTTTTTGAGGATTGAGCACACAAGAAACTGCCCCAACAAGGCCATCAACGTCGGCAACAGGATCGTTGTACCAGGAAGCACCTTCCCAGCAGTCCGCAGAGAGTTGGGGTGCAATGAAACGTGCTATGTGCAATTAGCAAACATGGTGACAGAACACCCCCCCCCCATTAACACACCACTACCAGGATTCCGTACCTCCCTCTAGAAGATTTTTGGAGATCAGGCAGTAGACATGGCAGACCCCAACGCCCTAGCACTACTCACGGCACAGGCCTCATCATTCTACCCATCTCAAGAGAGCCCGGTTACGGTCTCCCAGATCCTACCCTCCTCCCCTCCGGAAGCACAAATGGACTACGAACCAACAGTGCAAGTACTGGACTCACAGAGCACCTAGGACACAGCAATGACCCTGGGAAACGGGCAAAACTCGGATGGTACCGGGATCAGTGATAGCCAGCATGCCCCCACCTCCCAGGCACTCCCCAAGAGAGCACACTTCTCCTCTCCCCTCGAGATAGGGCCAACCTGCAGAGAAATCCCGGGAACAGACTCGGGGAACTTTACACCGGAACAGAGCAGAGTAACCCACACCCCCACCGCACCGACACCATCCGTGTCCCAGAAAGGAAAACAGAGAGCAACCCAAGAGAGCCCTCAGACTATCTTGGCCCCCCTAAAGGCTTACATGGGGGAGGGAGAACCCATCGACCTCACTACGGAAGCGCTGGTCCTGGAACACATTGGAACACCCTCAAGCACAGTCACCAACAAGTCAATAGGCATCCTCTTGGTGGCCATCGAGAACAACTTGGCCCAATGACTGGCAGACATGGAAGAGAGAATCATGGCGGCGATAACCGGAAATGCCATAAACACCAACAACAACAGCACCAACAGGATGCCCCAGATGACATGACCCCAACCCTCCCCCCCAGGGAAATAAGAACCCAACCACCCCCACTGGTGCAACCAGTGGCCCCAGCTGAAAAAACCAAGAAGACAACAACCGCACAGGCCCCAGCGGTCCCACAGGACACTCACCCCAACAACACCAACCAACCAGCTTCTAAGAAGCAAACATACGCAGCAATGGCAAGCGCAGGAATAGACACCGACACCTTCATGCTAGTTAAAAGAAAGGGAAACAATAGGAAAGAAAAGGGCCCAGGTGTAGCAACACCAACCCAGGTACCTTCCGCCCCATCTACCCCATACATAAGGCAGAGACGCCTCCTGATCCACTCGGTAGAAAGAGGTTGAAGGATAGGAGCAGTCGGGGTCACACCCATCCAGATCAGAAACGCAGTGAACTCCGCATCCAGAGTCAAGTTTGCCTGTGTGGAATTCAACAGAAATGAGGACCTAGTCCTCATGACCCTCCAAGACCTCCCAGCAGAACCGGCCCTACAGGACGAAGTAGCCATTACTAGGGTGCTGAATGGGATCCAGATCTTCGGCTTCAGCATCACTACAGACACACCTGCGGTCAACATAGTCATAGATGGTGTACAGCTCAGCGAAGATGACTGGACCCCAATGGAATGGGAAATAGATGCACCAAACTGGATGGACCTTGAAAGGGAAATCTCGGACTTCAACCCAGCCATCAGGCTCCTAGACCGACCCAAGTGGATCCGATCCCCCACAGCCTTCAAGGCCGATAACAAAACCAAATTGTCGATAATCGTTTCAGTCGAAGCGAACGAGTGGGTCACAAACTCCCTAAAGAAGACAAAACTAGCAGTAGCTCTCTACAGGCAAAGATGCACCTTCCAGAGATACCTGAGGCAAGACTCCTCCACATGCTGCGAGCGATGCCTCCAGCTAGGACACCACACGGTACACTGCCGCCTGAACCCCACTTGCAAGTTCTGCAATGGAGACCACCACACCAAAGACCACCACTGCATGATCGCCTACTGCACCAAGGGGAGAGGCAAACCGTGCTCCCACACTATCCAGAGATGCCCGAACTGTAGAGAATCCTCGCATTTCGGTAGGGATAGACAGTGCCCCAGCCGCACAAGAGCCAGATCACCGAAGGAGTATAGAGGAGAAGAAGGAGAGAGCAGAGAAGAAGGAGAGGCAAGCAATACGGCAAGACCGCCCCAACCAACCCCCCATGACTAATTATGGCGACCACCGATATTATATATCACAACGTTGGCAGGTCCATGAATGTTGCCACAGAGTTACTTAAGACCTCACGAAAACTTAAACTGAAAATCATAGCGTTTGGAGAATGTCCCCTAGAAAATAAAAATTGGATGCACATCGAAGGATACACATACTACGCAAGCACACCAGTGGCAGAATACGGCTGCACTGTCTATGTTAAAAATGAATATGTCCACATGTTCGTGGTAGAAAGATTGTCCCAACAATACATTAGTCTATGGACCGAAGGAACAGAAATTACTTTCGGCTACCAACGCTCCATAGACTACTGCCAAGCGAATCCAGACAGCAGACACATACATGATTTCGACCATGGAAATGAATGGCACAAAAATAACAGAAACATACTAATAGGAGACTTCAACACGATCCACCCCCTATGGTCCAAGGGAGAGAAAAACCATGCTGGAATCAAGATGAAGGAATGGCTGGACCAAAGAAACCTAATAGTGACCAACCCCCATACCATCACACACCCGCCGACAACAGCCTGGCCAACAGGAACCACCATCGACCTGGTAATAGGGGACCGCCACCACACTCTGAGGACGAGGAACATCCCAATCCCGTCAACAGACTATGTAGCACTCAGCGTAAAGACTGACATCACCTGGAGACGCTCCCAGTACAAACCCCTCAGGTACGACAAGGCAGACTGGAACAAGATAAGATTGGAACTGCTGATGCTAGACCCAACCAATGACGACCCCGAACACATACAAGGAGAACTCACAGGCATCATCCTCAGGCACACACCGACAGCAAAACCGAACATGAATGCTTTCTGGACCCCATAGTTAACAGAGAAAAGGAAGGAACTGATACAGGCACTAAGAAGTAAACCCCTCAACCCTGACCTCTACCTGAAAAAGAAAAACTACAGGAAAGCCATAGCAGAAGTGAAACTGGAAGCGAATGGGAGAGTCTTGCAAGAAGACACTGATCCGGAATGTTTCAGAACTGTCAGCCCACAACAAACCAAACAACCGATCCCAGCCCTCACTTGGAAAGACGGCAGTATGGCGGCAGAACACCCCCACATAGCAGAAGACCTCCACACCGCCCTGTATAGAGGGGAGCACAAGAGAATACTGACACACCCAGAAAGTGAACCGGAGAAGCTCCAGATAGGCATCCTAGACATGGCCCTGAAACCCTCCCTCAACAAGTCAGCAGCAGGCCTCGACCTCATCCCAACAAGGCTCATCAAAGAATTCAGGAAATATAGAGAAACGCTCTTCCTAGCAAGAATGAACAAAGCCTGGAAAAACGGAATACCAGAAAACTGGAAAAGAAGCAGCACCATACTTATACCAAAGGAGAAGAAAGCCTCCTACATGGTAGCCAAAAGTTGGAGGCCAATACAACTCCAACCCATCCTGGCCAAGATACTGGAAAGAGTGGCGGTAATTCGCATAGCCGGCTTGGAACTCCTAATGGCAAACATATTCGGAGGAAGGAAAAACAACGGCATGACTGACGCCATACAAGCCCTTGACCACATGATCCAAAATTCCAAACAACCCTATGCCTGCCTGACGGCCCTGGACATAGAAGGAGGCTTCGACCACCTCAGGATGGAAGAGGTCTGCCATACGATAGAGGAAAAAAACTGACACCTAGGCCAATGGGTAAGGCACTGGGTAGCTAACAGGAAAATGGAATATAGGTTCAATGGAAAAACCTCCAGAACCTATGCAATAGACAAGGGAACCCCCCAGGGCTCCCCCCTCTCACCAATCCTATTCCTGATTAGTATACGGAAAGTCACCTCTATGGAAACACATACAGGCCCCGGGATATCCACGAAACTGCTGACCTATATGCACCATATCTTGGTAGTAACGACTTACAGAACCCAGGAACAAGGCCAATCGGAGCACCAGGACACACTGGACAAAATACAAGAAACCTGCAAGAACCACAGCTACAACCTCTCACCCCTGAAAACAGAATGCATCCACATCAATACACCTCCAGACAAACACCTCAAACCTAGAGTGGAGGAAACCGAAGCTCCGGAAAAGGAAGTCATGAGATGGCTGGGCTACTACATATCCCTGGACTTTAAATGGAAAGCCCACATCATGCACTGGACCACGCAAGCAAACAAAACGAGTTTTTTCCTGAATGCGCTCACAAACAGATACAAAGTGGGAGGCCTCAACGCGTGGACCACCCTCAGGCTGATAAAGGGACTAATAATGCCACAACTGACGTATGGCATAGAGGTTTGGAAAGGGGTCACCGAGATCAATGGGGCCCAAAGAACCCTCAACAAGATAGTAAGACTGGCTTACAATCTAGAACTAAAAACACTCCTGGATGCTATGTATGCGAAACTAGGAATCCTCCCCCTCCGACTATACGCAACCCACTGACACAACCTCCTCTGCCTCAGAGCCAAGTACCTCGAAAGACCGACGCAATGGACACGGGACTGGATGAAGGACTCCCCGGCAGAAAAAATAATCAGGACATCCCTCAGCCCCAAGCTGGGAAAGAATAACCTGAAAGAACACCTCCTCGAAAACTGGAAGAGAAGCATCCAGGGCAGTAAGGGAAGGTACAAAGGGAAACCAAGGAGGAAATATACCCACCTACGAGGCATCACCAGACAAAACATGAGGGACCTAATCGGTATACGAGCCATGTCAGCCTGGCCCTACCATGATGCGGAAGCGAAACGAAGAAAGTGTCTGTGTGGAGAAAACACCATCACTGGGGAACACCTGAGATCAAACTGCAGAGCAGTGCAACCCACCAAGGCCGAGATCCAGAAGGACGAAGACCAGGCTACGCTGCTGAAATGGATGGCATCTTGGCCACAGGAACTCAAGAGGAGACCCCCGTCCAAGTATTTGCCAAAATACAACAGAGCACAAACACGGGGAGCAGGCATCAACCTACCCACATCCCAACCACAGAGGATACACAGGACGATACCATGTGAGATTTGCAGCCTCGAACTGCGACAGTGTTAGGCATATGGAAAAAAGGGCCAAAGTTACTCAGCCTTTACATAGGATTATTTCTACCATACCCCTGCAGCCCCCATGTAGGGACCGGGCGTCATTACGGTATTACGGTCGAGTTGCGTCCCGACACTTTAGCCACAATAAATGGCACCTTCAGCATAACACCATATACGTCGTCGCCGTCCGTCCGACCGGATGCTGTCCGTAGGATATATGAGAGGGCACCTTTGGCGACTCATGGGAAGTGACTCGGAGGAATTTGGTTAAGTTTTGAGCAAGCTATTACCTTGTACATTAGCAGTTAAATATTATGGCTGATAAGTGATGGGACGATTTGGGAAGAAACCTTAGTGACCGAATATCGTGAGCCTATGGCACCGACGGGTAGCCATAGAGCCGAGCCTTTTGCTTTGAAAGAAGTAGTGCCCCAAGAGGGCCTACTCGAGAATCGGTATGAGAGGTTTTCGCTGGATAAGCTATTGGCTCGATCCAGAGCAAAAAACCCTATATATCCGATGGGCCTTGTGATGCATCAATATGCGACACAATGGCCGCGCTCATTCATTAAAGCTGATCACTTTATGTTTTGAGGCAGAACAATTGGTATAGTTGCCATTAGGGCGGCATACTCAAATTAAGTTCATATAGTGGAGAGATCGAAGGCTACCTACTGGAGGGGTGTTCACACCCCCCAGAAACAATAGGAGTTCGAAGAGATCAAAGCTAAGCAAGGCAAATATTCTCAGGGTCAAAGGTGTTCGCACTTAAGAAAGTTAAGAGGTTTTTGATGGAGGTACTTAGATAGTATGGGAGTTGGTTGTAGCCCGCGATAACCCAGACGCGGAATATGAATATCGAGGTACTCCCAGCTATCAGAAACATCAAGCAACGGAGAAGAGATCTTATTAATATATTTATTACCTTACTCTTGAAAAACTATTATTACACATATCCTTTATAAATACTTCGGGAAATACGAGCCTACCTTAACGATCTTCGTTTTATCCTACTTTACCTTATTTCAAGAAGCTTACGGCCTAGACCTACCGGCCCTATCTACGGTTGGACTACCCCATAACAGACAGGACAAAGCGAGAAGAGCCAAGCATGCATTGACCCATGACCCGGACCACATCGTGAGGATGGCAGCCGAGAGGAAAGAAAGGCGGAACCAGGGTGGGAAACAAGATCAGAAGAGCCACAGGGACGAATCGGCAAGAGGAGAGGAGGGCTCGGGGACCCAGGAGAGTAATACTGGGGAGTAGTTTTTCCTTTGTTTTCCTAAAGTACATGACCACCAGGTGCAGAGGCAACGGGGTGGGTTTCATTGAGTAAGGGGGACTTTTCCTTAAGTACACGACCGCTGGGCACGGAGGTGACGGGGCGGGTTTCATAGGTTGACAAGAAAGGAGGCCTTGGTGAGGGCAAAAAGGGAGGGGGGTTTCCTATGTCGGAGTATGCTAGGGGATACTGTAAGAAGGGAAGGGTGCAATGGCGGATCCGAGGATTTCATGACGTACACAACTGCTGGGCATAGCGACGACAGGGCAGGTTTCCTTGGGTTTGAAGGGCTTTTCCTAAAGTACACGACCACTGGGCACAGAGGTGAAGGGGTGGGTTTTCTATGTTGATGGAATTTCTTTAAGGAGGCCCTTGGCTGGGGGGAGTTTCTTTTGTTTAAAGGTCATGTGAGGGGGTGACGAATATTGGATAGGCACGCGGGCAGAGAGAAGGAATTTCTTTAAGGGGGCCCTTAGCTGGGGGGAGTATCTCATGCCAGTAGTTAGATACCTTTAATTAGGTGAAATGGGGCATAACCTCGGACTAGACAAGAATGAAATAAGGTTACAGCTCGGTCACTTTTCTTCCAATACAGTACAGTCTTACGAAATTCCCAATTTTTCCCAAGATTTCCCAATTTCCTTGCTCCGCCACACCAAAGGATAACACAGCATCTTGCCAACTCATCCCACCCAGACCATCCCCTCCGGTATAATCAGAGTTTTCACTGATTTTACTACTCCACCCCCTCACCCATAATACCTCACCTTTAGGTGTGGAGCCAATAGTAAGGCTCCATTCTAAAGCTTCAAAACAACTGAGAAACATGGCACCGGCCAGAAGACCAGCTTGTATCTCCTCTAAATGTCTCTACCATTCAACCAAAACACCAGGCAGGCCATAGCCACCGACATCTCACTCCCCCCCTCTCTCCTAGGAGGGCCCAGAAGCCCCACCAAGAGCCCAAGGCCCTACTCACCATCTCTCCTCCCTCCGGGCTCCCCCCATGGAGTATCCCTTCAATCACTCCTCCTGATGTTTTCGAGGATCGAACACACAACAAACTGGCCCAATAAGGCCATCAATGTCAGCAACAGGATTGTTGCACCAGGAACACCTATTCCTGGGAACTTTCGTCATTTAAATCCTCTTCTTGTTCTTTTTCCACATCCAATTCCCAAATCTTTGGTCCCTTGATATTGGCCTTCTTGACTCTACAGTCTTTTGCCATGTGTCCCTTCTTTCCACACTGATAGCATAATCCTTCTTTCGTGCATTTTCTCCATTCTTCCTGGGGAAATCTTTGGTACCTCCTTCGATTTGTAGCATCCAGATCCATGGGATCTCCCTGCAGGATTTCCTTGGGTGTTGTTCCAAAAGTGCCATCTTGGTTTCTTGGGGTGCCGTATGTCTCCGTCTTGACTTTCCTTACCTGGTGCAGATGTTTGAGTGTGGCCAGTCGAATTTCTTTATTCATAGCCCATACTGCTAATTGGTCTGCTGCCGTGATTGTTTGATCGTAGTGATCAAATTCTTCTTGCAATTTCAGGTTCATTCCCGTGTATAGCCATTCTCCTGCTGTCGTGTCGTCCAATTCTGCTTCTGTTAGGGCCAGTTTGAACTTATTCCTGTATTCTGTCGTAGTCTGAGTTCCTTGGACTATGTTTTTGAGTTGTATTCTTGCTGTTCCCCGTGGATTGATTTCCCCAAATTGGTTTTTAATCGCTTCCTTGAATTCCTCCCAGTTGTTCCAGAGTTTGGTTCTTATTCCTTCCGTATAGGGTGTGAGCTATGAACTTGCCTCTTTTCTTAGTAAGCTGGATATATAGGTGATTTTTTCTTCATTGTGTTCTTCTGCCCATCCTACTGCTTGGAAGTAGATTTGCAGTTCCGCTAGCCAGTTCCTGAGTTCTTTTCTATCGCCTGTGTAGGTGCTTGGTGGTTTAACCTTTGGTTTAGGAACATTCATGGCTTGTAGTATCTGCGCTAGTTGTCCAAGCGGTTCTTCATTTCCTGGTGGCAGGTTTGCAGCTTGTCCTGCTGCTTGTCCTTGGCCCGACATTCTTTCCGTTTGTTCTTCCTCCTTGCTTAAAGATTCGTTATGTTGTGACTCTTCTTCTGGTGTAACTGGACTTGGTGTTCTCCCTCTTTCTGAGGCTGTTCTTACAAGTTCTTGTGCAACTTCTGGGAGTTCTAGGGATTGGTCTTCGTATTCAAAATCCGTGTTGTCATTGGGTGTTGCTTGGAGACGCAACCAAATGTTACGATCAGCTATAAGATCTCTCCTTTCTTATATCTTGCAACAGGCAACGAGCCTATCGTTAGTTTTGTCTTAGAGATAATACTTACCTATCTCTTATTGTATTCTCTTTCCTTCGAGAATTCTCAATACTTGTTATCTTACACTACATCTTAGATATTGACTGTTGTCAATACTAAGTCCTTATAGTGCTAACTAGTATTGATTCCGTTCTTCTTCGTGATCGTTGGTCTTTGTAGTAAAGAGTGTAAAGGTGTTTTATTGATAACTTATAAGATAGGAAATAACTTAGGTGATTGCGTGAAGAACTAACTGTCAGGTCCTATTGACCTCCTTATATAGTTCTTCCAGCAACCCGCTTACAAATCAAATGAGTCACAATTGTGACTCATGCACTCGCATAACATATAACCTCATGACCATACTTGGTCATGCGCGAAAGTCCCATGACCTTAAAGGGGTCATGTGCGAAACCTCATGACTCTTATAAACGAAGTCATGCCTCTTAATCCTCATGACTCATAGGTGCACCTATGAGTCAACACTCAACATACCAATCAAATTCAAACATAAACAACTATGACTCACAATTGTGAATCATATAAAACCCTATGACTCGTATGTGAGTCATAGTGCGAAACATAATATCATATGACTCAATCGAGTCATGTGCGAAACCATTAACAAATGAAATACTATGACATATAATTGTATGTCATGTGAAACCATTACAAACCATGCCGGGTTTGTAATACAGTTAGAGTCCTCTGCTCCCACCACTTCTACCATGCTACTCAACTCCTCCCGAAATCTCACCAACTTCTCTGGCCTATCATGCTCTCTTCTTACCCTAGCTCAAGAGGTTCTGTCTCTCTCTCCCATGGGGGTGGGCTGAATTTTCTTATTGCTCTTTGTTCCTATCTTGGTACTTCTCTTCTCCTATACTCCACTTGATTGTAGCCACTAAACATCAAATGCGAGCAACTAGACTTGACATGTCACCTGTGTACACATTCATAGCATGCATAATCTCTAGTAGCCCACGGCTGTGCCTGCTGATTCCTTATCTGGACTTCATAGATTTCTTCAGATGACAAGGGATACCCCAGAAGTCTTGCTAAAGGCTGACCAATACAATAGGTTGACTGGAGCTTAGCATATTCTCTTCTTGCTTGGGCATGCTCAAAGCTTCTTGGTGGTATTAACTGATTGCGACAATTACCAAAGGCTCTACCATTACGATGAACAGATGAAAAGTGGAGTCTCAATTGCCAGTTATCAACAGCCATGATGTCATCAACAGCATACTCCTCTTGGACCTCTGGGAGGTCATTCTTCCCAAATGACTCCACCAGAGCTTTAAGCATATTGACAACCGCTCTCAACTCCTTCACTAAGGTAGACTCTTTAGACTCAAGCACTTTCTCAGTGGTAGTATTCTTCTCAAGCAATGGTGAATTGACAAGCTCATTGGAATTGAAGGTAGTGCTGAAGGTACGACCAATTCTCATTGCCTCAGCTGCATACTTTTCAAATGGGTCTCCAGCATTGCACTTGACGGTAAGCAACCATCTTAGTTCCTCATGCGCGATTCCTTTCACGAAGCAGCAAGTCAAGAGATCCTGCGGGTGTCTTGAGATGTGAATGGCAATCAACCAAGTCACTTTCACATAGTTGTCCAATGATTGCATTGGTAATTGTTGTATCTAAAGCATCTCATCAAGAAACAGCCTCCACTGATCAGCCCATTGGTAGTCACCATCGAAGCAATCAATTAGAGCTTGCTTTAAACTCTTGTAATTCCACAAGATCTCCTCGCTCAAAGAATTCACAAAATCCCCAGCAGGTGAGTTCAGCTTGCACAAATAGGCTAACCATGTAGCCTTATCAGCTACATCTACCTCGCCCTGTCCACTGCACTCTCTTCCTCTCCAGTGGAGATCACATAGACTCAAGAATCTTCTCACATTCTCACCAATGTCTTCACCGAACTCTGGTGTTTGCAAGTTCAACATTGCAACTGAAAAACGAAACAATACCATCAATAAACTGTTCAGTCAATTTCCCTCTTGACTGAAGGTGAAGGTCAAAGCGAAAAACCTCCAATTGACCGAGCTAATTGGCCGTTACATCCACAGCCTCGCCTTTCGGGCACCAGCTGTTGACCTCTCCCCTCCAGGAGGGTAGGCGGTTCATTGGCTGGAGGGTAGGTACGAAGCTCGATCACTTTCCTCTTCTCTCCTCTTCACAAAAAAGTAGGTAGTCCTCGATGCAATCCCAGAACAGACACAGAAAAATTGAATTCCTCGCTCTCGGGATAATTCTCCATCCCAAACTATTCTTGTAAAATTCTGATGTAAAAAGAAAAGAAAAAAGAAAAACTACCAATCTCACAATTCCTCTACAGCTGCAGATCTGCCACAGATCCCAATGCCTTTCTGTGCCTAGCTATTTCGTTTCTCACTCTCTGCTCTTTCTCTCTGGTTCTTGTCCCGGTCGTGCTTGGTTGTCGACGACTGCAACAGAAAACTCCCAAGTGCCCCACAAGGCTGCACCAGTCATGTGCCCTAACCCTGAAAACAACCTAGCTAAGAAACAAAAGTCACGGCAACTAAGCCCTAGTTACAACAGGGGGTCTACTCCCCAACTCTAGCGTGACATGAAATATCCTCCACAGTACCCACCGTATCCGTCATGTTCAACTCCACCGCTTACTTCATCATAAATCGCATATTGAGAGAGAGAAAGAGAAAAGATATGAACATTGAAAATTCGATTCCAAGTTTTTTTTTAAAGGGAAAAAAAAAGAAAAAGAAACCCAGTCCGATTTTCCCTTCCTTCGGCACTGGGAAATTCTAATGGGGTGGTTATTCGTGTGCTAAACAACTTACGTGTAGAGTACGGTGGCGAGGGAGTGATACTTTGTTTGACGGAGGTGGCATGAATTCTCACTCGAAAAGTTGGATTTGGGATAACTGCGCCTGGTGGGTGGGTTGTGTTTTCGGCGCGTGGCCTAGCGCGGGTAAGATGTGAGATTGTGAGTGAGAGTTTGGTACTTTTGGGTAAGGAGGGGGGTGTCTTGCTGCTACTACCTATATGGTGCTTTTGTTTTTGTGGGGGGGGGGGGGAAGGAGTAGGAGTTATAGTTTGGTGCGTGGGGTGATTTACCGAAGTGAGGGAGGAAGGGAACGAGAGGTGTTGTGGCGTACCAGTACTGGTATGTGGTTGTGGTTTGGGAAAATATTAAAGAATGGGTTTGTGTGGTGGTGGTTTTGGGTGGTTTGAGGAGGTGAGGTGGGATTGGCATAGATGCCTAATTTATACTGCCTTCTTTCATCTTTTCACGTACTAGTGCGGCTCAGTGGTTTCTTCCTTCCTTTAGTGGAGGGATAACTAGGACGTTTAATATCGTGGGTTTGGGTAGCCTTGCTGGGGGGCTTGAGTGGGGGTGTGTTGCTCCGTCCCCCCCAGTATCACTGCTCGGGGAACTTTTTAAAACTAGAAGGGAATTCATGAGTGTATAAGGCAGGGGTTTAGCCTTGGGGAGAGGTATTTGTGTTTATGACATCTTTAAAGGAAGTTCATGCTGGTTGTGTGGTTAGTGGACTATCGTGTGTTTGAGCATTAATTGCGCTGGAAATGAGGATTAGAAGTGTGGTGTGTGAGAGATTCATGAGTGCAGTGTCTAGGGTAAGGAAGTGAGCTTCATATATGGGGGAATAGAGGCAGAGGTGGATATCCATGACATTGTTGTGTCTACGTTTCCGTGAGATACATCAATTATCACTCGGATTGAGGTTTCTCCGGCCTTAGGCATACGGTGCGGTGCTAGGATGTGTCGATTGGGCTCACAAGTTGGCCTTTTACGTTGTTTTTTTTATACACAGTTGCACATCTCGGGGGTAGTTCTGATGGTATAAATCACTCTTCTCATACATCGTGGGGGTGGCTAGCTGGAACTGTTGAAGTAACTTGGTGACTTTTTCTTGCAAAATATCTATCATGCAATTGCTTTACAAAAACACACATTGTTCTGGAAATTAAAATGGCCCCAGCACAACTTAAGCACTGCGTAGAGAGATTCTGTGCGTTCTTAAGTTGCTTAAAAGCCATTTAGTTTGATCGTTGCCATAGTGGCACAGACTCACAGTGCCTAAATTGCAACAATAATATTGCAAAATTTTATGCCTGTGTGACGCGGATACTCTGCTGGTCAGATTTTCAAAATGGCTGTTCAGCTTAAGCACCGTCTCAGTTAAGAACGCACGCTGGTGCTTAACCTCAATAATGCCTCTGATAGGGTTACAACAACCTTACCCAGGGGCGAAGAACCAGAGCCTAACGCAAGTAAATTTTTTTTCCTCCCCTCCCATTCCCCTGACTACCGTACTGTATCGTGCTGCGGGGGGTCTTCGGGTGCCTTTTTCGGTACAATATTCCAGCCTGGGGCTCCTCCGGCAACGTAGCGGTTGCTTATTGCTTGAACTTATCGATAAGCGGGCCAAAAACTTGATCCCTACAATAGCAGAGTGCAGGGGTCTTTTTATGGGGTAAAAAAAAAAAAGATGTGAACCACAGCTCTTGCAATTCAACTTACAAATCCGGGAATTGGGTTGAGAAAGGATCACGAGTCCGCATATGTCCGCCTGAATATGGGACGGTACGGTGTGGTGGGTACTGTACTCGTGCTCGTACTGTACAGTAAGTAGTTATGCTAGTAGAGAACCTGGAACGGACGGAGTATTGAGCTCCGGGCAGGCGCACACAAACTGGTAGCTTATCGTACTTTATTCTGGATTGAAAAAATGGCATTGCTTGTATAAATTCCCACATCCTCCTCCTCCTCTTGCACTCTTGAGTGACAAAAAAGTAGCCCTCGTAATATCCCCCACCCGTGCACCACGGCATAGCTCAAAGAAATGAGTCTCTTCACCCCCCCCATGGCCCCACAATGGGATAAAACTCGAGTCTATGCCCCCAGCATACCACACCCAACCACTCTATCGCGGTACAACCCCCGGCTATGCTGAAACCAACCCCCAAGAACTCCGACGTCTGGGCCTCGCCGCTGCGAACAGCGGCCCGGCAACACCTATGGAATCCACAACCCCAATGTGCCTTCTTTCTCGGCCGGCAACTCGCGCCTCCGCCTTCGATATCTCCCTGGAGGAAGAGGAAGAAGGCATAGGGATTGTACAGAGCCTGCGCAGCCCGCCAATCAACCTCCTCCGCCTCACCGCGGCCTGCTGCCTGAACTTCTGTAACGGGACCAACGACGCTGCGCCCGGAGCGCTGATTCCGTATATGGAGAAGCACTATGACATCGAATACGCCATCGTTTCGCTGATTTTCTTGTCGAATGCGGCGGGGTTTATATTTTCTGCTGCCGTCTCGCAGGTCCTGTATACCCGGATTGGACGGGCCAGGACGATCTTGGTGGGGGTTTTGATGATGGCCTTGGCGTATGTGGTTGTTGCGGTCACGCCGCCGTTCGGAGCTGTTGTCTTTAGTTTTTCTTGATGGGTGGGGGGCTGAGGTTTGTGAGTGAGATAGCTAGCTAGGTGTTTATGTTTGTGAGTATGGGTTGTGTTGATACAGGGGAGAGCGGGTGATAGGTTTTGGCACGGTGTAACGTTTTTGCGTCGAGTTTGGCGAGGAGTACTACCGTTTTTGGGTATGTGCATGGTAAGTTGCAGACTTTGACGCGAGTGAGGTTTTATGTTTTGAGAGGTATGCTGATGTGTTGTACGTGGGACGATATCCACGCTTATTGCTACAGCAATGGCTTCCCGCGGGATCCTTTGGTCGAGGTTCTACCTTTTGCTGCTGGGAATTGCTATATTCAATACCTGCCTGGCGACGTATGCGTTCTGAAACACCGAGAAGGATAGCACGCCTATTCCGCGCCCTGGAGGTAACACAGATGTATTATCTACGAAGGACATCTTAAGGAAGAGTATCAAGAATAAATATACTCTCATGACTGCGATTTTCATATTTGCTTATCAGATACTCCTTCATCCCTTCCTCATTCGCTTCTCCGTCATTAATAAGTAAAACGGGGCGCAGAAGTAGCCATCGGCGGCTGGACTGTCTCCTTCCTGATCACAGCCCGCGCCGGGGACCCTGACGAAGTCGGGTACGTCGTCTCCGGTTTCTGGGCCGGCATTACCGTTGGTCGGCTTGTCCTCAGTCACCTCTGCACACGCATAGGCGAGCGCCTATCCGTCTTCACCCTAACCGCCGGCTCAATAATATTCCAAGTCCTCATCTGGGCGATCCCGAACATCACCTCCAACGCCGTCTCTGCCTCACTCGTCGGCTTGCTACTTGGCCCTTTATACCCGTGCGTCATGACTATCACTACGGAGCTTATAGATAAAAGACTGCATGTCTCGTCTTTGACCTTCATTTCGGCGTTTGGCAGCTCTGGAGGTGCGATCGCGCCCTTTACTACTGGCATGCTGGCTAGCAAGTTCGGTGCTTGGGTCTTGCACCCGGTCAGTATTGGGATGTTTGTTGCTATGGAGATACCTTGGTTCTTGTTGCCGAGGATGAGGAAGAGGTCTGAGTAAGAAGTGGAGCTTGGAGGCGTGGTTGGGGGGCTGTCTTTTTGGGATTTTATTGGATTCGGACGTTCGTTATAGATAGTTTGAGATTTTGGGTATATAGGTGGCAATCCTGCTAATAGAGCTGTTAGAATATCAAGAAACTCAGTTTCTTCATAACATATCACTCGTAGTGGGTAAATTGATGGTTGTTGTCTGGAATGCGTTAAAAGTATGTTGCTGGAATGACATCGGAACTTAGTGTTAGGAATGTTGGCTAGTATTCGGAATGATGGTGTTGGTATTTGGTATGAGGATGTTGGTATTTGGAATGAGGGCTGGTACGGAATGAATGGGAAATTCTGATGGCTGTACAGGACTTTGAAGTGTATATATTTGATGTTATCACCGTCGATGATGATGATTATTATTATTATTGTTATTAACTACAACAAAACACATTCTATCTTGCTCACCCTGTTTTTCCTACACCTTGTTTGACCCCAAACCTTTTCTCCAGACTTCAATGGTGTGGGGAAAGGAGTGGTGGTGATATAGACAGAGTTATGCTCCTCGCATATCAATAGTATTTATTTGAAAACCTACAATACATGAATCAAGCACCATAGATTTCACTTCCCATACCGTAACCCTCATCAATTTTACAGTAACTTACCATAGCCTAGTCTAACCCATCTCATGCTATTCAACAAACGATGACGTAAGCTCCAACCAAACTCAAGCCACCACTTAATCTTCAGCCTCAACCTCGGGACCAGCCAACTCAAGCTCGATATCGTGACATCAAATCCACCCCGCATCACCTACACCTCCGATCATCCACCCCCCCGACTCCACAACCAAAAAATGGAGTCGCTCTCCCGAATTTCCTCAATTCTCGAGACGGCACGAGACCTAACCCTCGAGGCAGCACAAGCAGCATCAGCCTCCGGTCGGATCATCCGCAAAGATGGGAAGCAGGGAACCTCGACACAGACGAAGAAGCTGCTGAATAGCAGAATGGACAAAGAAGTTCTGGATGGATTACGGAGGGTTATAGGTGTAGGGCTTCCAAGAATTTATTCAGTGACCGATGAGGGGGTTTTATTTGTTAACGGGTGTTCATTCACAGATGATGTCCAGAGGGATAGACTGTTCCGAGTTCTTCGCGGACGTAGTCAAGAACGTCGCTTCTCCGACTTTGGAAATCAAGAAACTGGTGTACATATACCTACTTCGCTACGCCGAGTCCGAGCCGGATTTAGCCCTGCTGTCGATAAACACTATCCAGAGGGCCCTCAACGACCAGAATCAGCTGGTGAGAGCTATGGCTATCCGCGTCATGTCCGGAATCCGTGTCCCCGTGATTTCCCAGATTGTAGCGTTGGGTATAAAACGTTGTGTGACAGATATGTCGGCCTACGTCCGCAAATCCGCAGCGTTGGCGATTCCGAAATGCTACCGGTTGGATCCTACCACTTTACCGCAACTGACTGAGTACCTGGGTACGCTGTTGGGAGACCGGAGCTTCTACGTTGTTGGTGCGGCGGTAATGGCGCACTTGGAAGTGTGTCCGAATAAGTGGGGGTTGGTGCATCCACATTATAGGTCTTTGGTGAAGATGTTGATCGATATGGATGAATGGGGTCAGTTGGCGTTGCTGCGGCTTTTAACGGAGTACTCGAGGAGGCATTTCCCTGCGAGGAAGGCGAAGAAGAAAGTCAAGGGTGGGGATGCTGGAGGTTCTGGGGCTTTCTATTCCGATGAGGAGGTTGAAGGGGATGATGCAAAGGAGGTTGAGGTGGTTACCGTGATAGACCCGGATTTGGAACTGCTGCTGAAGGCTTGCGTTCCTTTAGCGCAGAGTAGGAATAGTGCGGTATGGTTATCTTATATCCTTCATCTTAGTACGTAAACTAACAAAATACAGGTTATCGTGGCTGTTGCTAGGGTATATCGACACCTAGCACCACCGGATCGCTTACCAACTGTTGCTGGCCCCTTGGTAAGTCTTCTAAGGGCTGCAGTTGACGTGCAGCACATGGTTCTTGTAAACATAGTTTCCATCGCTCTGGAACATCCCCAACCATTCACCCAATTCGCTACACATTTCCTTGTACGCGCCTCGGATCCGGCTCATATCTGGCGGTTAAAGCTCGAAGCTCTTACACTTATATTTCCACATACAAATACCCACACAAAAAACCTAATTCTCTCTGAGCTGGAGTACTTCGCTAAAGGCTACGATAAAGAGTTGGTGAAAGAAGCTGTCAGGGCAATTGGCCGATGTGCACAGAGTCAGACAAAGAACGCTGCGAGATGTCTGCGGTTGCTGCTTCGTCAGGTTGAATCCTCCGATGGAACTCTAGTGGCAGAGTCGTTAACTGTGATACGACATATCATTCAACAAGATCCCAAAAACCATGCGAAGACAGTAGCTCGACTGGCGAAGGCCTTAGATACAGCAACTAATCCAAGTGCCAGAGCAAGTATAGTATGGCTAGTAGGAGAGTTCGCCGGAATCAACGACGGGAATAACGTCGCTGCTGACACACTCCGGATATTAGCGAAAAACTTCCACTCCGAGTCTGAGCAAGCAAAGTTACAGATTGTACTCCTGGCCGCAAAAGTCTATGCCCACTACCTAAACCGTACTCAGCCCGCCGTCCCCACAGAAGAAACCTTAGACGACGAAGACAAACACCCTATCTCACTCCTATTCTCATACATCCTCCTCCTGGCCAGATACGACCTATCCTACGACCTCCGCGACCGAGCAAGACTCTACAAATCCATACTCTCCGTCCCTTCATCCACACAACTTGCAACTCTCCTTCTCTTAGCACCCAAGCCAACCCCCCAAGCACCCAGCCCTTCCTCGGGAAGAGATTCATTCACGCTAGGCTCTGCAGCTATGGTCGTAGGCAAGGACGGAGACGTCCGTGGCTACGATGCACTGCCGGAATGGATCACCCCAAGTAGAGCGCCGAGTCCCAGCCTGCGCGAACCTCCCCCTTCCACAACTTCAGGTGCGGACACGTCCAGAGGAGGAGGCGCCATGGCAATGTCCGCTGCTGCTGCTGTTAGGAGTGCCGGGGTCCGGAGTGCTAGTCCACGGATTGGAAGTCCGCATATGGGAAGTCCTAAGGTTGGGAGTCCGGCGTTGCCACCGACCACGAAGGCGAATGGGGTGCCAGAGAGCTTGGAGGACTTTTTGGCGAGTGATGATAGTGAGGAGGAGGAGGAGGAGGACAGTGAAGAGGAGGATGAGGATGAGGATGAGGAGGATAGTGAAGAGGAGGAAAGCGAAGAGGAAGAGGAGAGGGGCGAGAGTGCGGGCCTTCTGAGGGCTAAGTGAATACCGTAAAGTATATATCATAGCTCAATAATTACGCTTGGAGGTGTTTTTTTTTCTTTTTCGCTGCTGTAGTTTGGGTAGCTAGATTAGAATTAGTAGTAGTGTATATTTCTAGGGTGATTCTAAAAAGAAAAAGAGCTGGTTTGGTTGTACACAGACGTGCCGGCACATCGACAATTGTATAACAGAAAATTACTACAAATAATATCTCCGCCTCAAAAGAATTTCTTCGGAGAATTTTAGTCCAATTCCCGTCGGTTCCCCACGAATTCTGGCAGAATCACCACCATCGAGTGATACACCATGCATCTACACCCAACTAATCCTCACCCAAGTTAAGCTTTCTTGGCGCCCACCACCGGCACAAAAAAAAAGCCCCACGTAGAGTCTCTCTTTCGGAATTAAATCTACCGTATCCTCAACTCAAACTCAACCCAACTCAACCACCCCCAATCCCACCACTACCACCTGCCTACCTACCTCACCAATTGCTCAAAAACAAAAAGGGGAGGAAATAAATATAAAAATATAAAAAATGCAACATCCAATTCAACGCCTCCTCTACATCCCCGAAGCCAGCACATTATACACTTGCACAGGCCCGCACATCCACTCTTTCAACGCATGCACCGGCGAAGCTCTAGCGAAATGGACTGCGCCGGCGGTCGTACAGCAAGTAAGGAGGAAGAAGGGAAAGGGAAAGGGGGCTGGGAAGAAGCGAAAGAGCGGTGATGAAGGTGGTGGTGGGGAAGAAGCGGAGGAGGAGGAGGAGGAGGGAGACGTGGAGGAGGAAATGAAAGACGCCGGGGAAGTGGGAGAAGTGGGGGAAGGAAGTGGTAGTAATGGTAATAACAACGGCGTTAGCAAAATCATTTCCGCACAAGCGGGGAAGTACATCGTCACCGTTACGAACGAGGATAAGACTGTGAGGGTTTTTGAAGCGGGTGGGCTGGGGGAGTTGAGTTCTAGGTGGGGTTTACCCCCCTATGACTACTATTACTATCTACAAGCTCCATGATAGCTAATGCGCAAAATGAATGACAGAACAATGCCCAAAAGACCCTGCGCACTCGCACTCACAGATTGCGACAATACACTCCTCGTAGCAGATAAATTCGGCGACGTATACTCCCTCCCCCTCCTCCCCGAAGCCACCCCCGCTGCCACACCCCCAACAACCACCCCCAAAGACTCAGAAGCCAAACGCCACCGCACAGAAATCGCCCACGACCTACTCTTCACACACAAACTCCTCCTCGGCCACGTATCCATGCTAACAGACCTGGCCTCCATCACAACGACTACCCCGGAAGGGCAGAAGAGGAAGTACGTAATCACGGCAGACAGGGACGAACACATACGCGTGTCACGGTACCCGCAGAGTTGGGTTATCGAGGGCTTCTGTCTGGGGCATGGGGCGTTCGTGTCAAAGGTTTTGGTGCCCGAGTGGGCGCCGCTGGAGGTGCTTTCTGGAGGCGGGGATACGTGGCTGGGGAGGTGGAGGTGGGCGGATGGGAAGTGCTTGCAGAAGGTTGAGGTTGGCGGGGTTTTGGAGGAGATTGTTGGGAAGAGGGTTGTTGGGGGGAGGGAAAGTAGTGGTGCTGGTGGTGGTGCTGCGGAGGGAGAGGGTGCGGAAGGCGAGAGTAAGGATAAGGAGGAGGTTGTCAAACCTGCCGTCGTGGGTATTTGGCAAGTGCCTCAGAGGAAGATTATCATCGTGGCGTTTGAAAGGTATGCTACTTTCTTTTCTTCCTTCCCTTTAGAGAGCGGGGGGTAGCTGGATAGATGGCCGCGCGCCAGTACCTCACCCCAGTTTCATAAACCTTATTTGATTTTCTGGTACCACTTGCACGTTTAGTCACTCCCTCCCCTTCCTTTCCCCTCCCCAGTACCACATCATCTCCGCCGCTCTATGCCTCACCCACACACACATGCCAACTAACCTCCCCCGCAAAAAAATACAGAATCCCAGCCCTCCTCCTCTTCACTTCTTCCCCCCCCCCAGACCAATCCTTAACCCACCACACCACAATCCCACTACCCGGAAACCCCCTGGACTTAACCGTCGACCCCAGCACAAACTCATTCTGGATCTCCCTTGCCTCTGCTTCCTCCTCGGGCGAGGGTGAATGTCCGCTGCTACAGCACATAACACTCACCCCCAACGGCCAGTGGGAAAATACTACTGGGGGGGATAAGCCCGCACAAGCGGCCATCGGGCAGGTTTCTGGGGTGAGGTATGCTGGTGATGCTAAAGTGCTGAACGATGGATTGTTGTATACGACGGGGTTGCTGAGGAAGGGGTTTGGGAAGGATAGGGAGGAGTAAGAGAAGAATAAAAATTAGATTAAGATAATCAGGTTTGTGGCGGAGTAAAAATAAAAGTATTGCCGGAATTTCTCTATTCATACTGTATCTCCTTTTATTTTTTGCACTTTTATTTTGTATGTATTCTAAGTTTTCATTATTATTTATTTTACAAAAAAAACAATTTTAACTTCCTTTTTTTTTTTTATTACTATCACTCGGCCGTGAATTTCTTGATGATTGATGGTGGTAACGCGGGGGAAGTTTTTTTGGACACATGGTCAATTTGGCAACAACCGACCCTATTCTACCATACCATACCAACTCATCATATCATATCACACCATACTCATACAGCCGTGATACAATACAGCCAGTAGAAGTAGGAAAAGTGGTTATGATAAGATATAATATGATTTCCATCCATCCACCCATCAATCCTCTCCAGCAACGCTTAAACCGGTCTTGCCGTGGGATACTTTGTGCGAGCACGACGATGCCGACATACCGCTTGTATTACACTTTCTTTTTTTTCCCTGCGACCCCCGGCGAAAGCCCTATCCTATCCTATCGTATAATATCCCGCCATCGGTTTTTTTTTCCGGCTGCAAGAGGGAGGAAAGGGGAAATGTGGCATGCGTAGTCAGTCGGGTACTGTATCATAGCTTATCATGTCATATCGTAAATGATTAGACTCAAGGAGTAAGATGGAGGGAGGGATACTTGTAAGTAAGTAAGTGGAGTTTAGGTATCATTTACCCTCCTCCCTTCTTCTGTTTGCTGGCTCACGCCCTGAGGCGGACGTTACGGTAAGGATTGTAGTATTATAACATGGTTTATGGCAATTCTGGGTGCTGTATAATGTGTGTGCGTGTGTGTTGCATGCGTTTCCCCGGAATCCATTCCTTGCTGTAATAGATCGTTGGAATTATGGGACGAAGGGGGGTTTCCCTCTGGTAAGGAAGGAAGGAAGGGAGGCGGAAGGGAAGGTTATTATATTAAGTTATTGAGCAAAGTATTAGTACAGTGCACTCAGGAACGAATCAAAAAAACGGTTTACTAACGATTGGTGATTGGTCTCGATGGTCGTGTATGTCTGAACCAAGGATTGCTGTGAGCTGCAGAGGAAAAAAAGAATGAAAAGAAAAAAAAAAGGAAAAAGAGAAAAAAAAGAGAGAATTTCCCGCTCCTTATTTTTTATTTTTTTTCGTTTCTCATTTCTTCCTTTTGTTTTTCTATCTCATCCTCGGCTTTCTCCCAGGTGAGTGAGTAAGTAAACATCATAAGTAAGGGTGGAAATTGCTCGAGACAAATTCCAAACTCGCTCGCGAGTTCTTATATTAAGCTCGGAGGGTTTCGGAAGTTGATAGCTAGCTTTTTCATTCAGTACCGTAAGGGAAGGAAAGTTCAAAGGAATATCATTAGGCACGACTTGCCATTTTAACAGATGGACGGACAACGAACAACCATTATACCGTACCTTATATTATGTTTTTGCTTTTCGTTGATACATGTCTCGGACTCTTTTTTTTCCTTCCTAGGTGGTATTTCGGTGGTGGGCTGCCCTCCTCCGGTGCCTTGCTGCTGAAAAACGTTTGTACCGGCGAAAACCCTGTAGCCTTCGACCCTTTTTCCTTCCTCTTCTCCGCCGCTCCCCCCATTACTCGCATTTTGGTAATAGTGATAATGGAATGAGATGCATCCGAGCATCCCAAGGAGGTTTATAACAATCATCTCGATTGTCTATGGGCGCTACAGGTAATCACGATTCGTTTCGTGAAGCTTTATTGCGGGAAAAAAAACGTGGGGAGTGCACAAAATAAACAATTTGTCAGGTTCCTCTGCCGCCATGTTAGAATGATACTTGTTGTTTGTGTGTGTGCGTGCGTTTGTGTGTGTAGCCTGAGAGAGGAAGGGAGGGATGTTGGGCGTGGGCGTGTCGGCGCCGCAGGCCGTACGTAAGATACCTACCTGTTCGTACTCTCTCTCATCCAGAATCCTGGCTCGTGGTAATAAAGGTTGATCTGAAGGTTAGTATATACGAGTATGGGTTATTGCTAATCTCAAAGGGCAAGGTTTTCCTCCCACAGATCTCTAGACTCGAAAGGTCAAGAAATTGATTGTGAAAATGGGGGAAAGGCTAAGTGCATGACGGGAACCCTCTTTCACCTACATTTGCACAGGCACCTGATCTGTGGTGAGTGAAGAGTTCAAAGAAGGGAATCCGAGTTCCCACTCCTCAGATGATGGATCCCTAGTCGCTGCTCGAGTACCGAACTGTTGGACTTTGCGGGGTCCAATGAGATCAACATATACCGTATCCCAGTTAAACTTTGATATGGATGCCTCAACTGTCTCGTGATACGCTGGACAAGATCTGCCGGTGCGTTTTCTTGGGCGGGATGGAGGGGCATCATTAATGCACATACCCATAGGCAAAGATATTCCCTTCGATCGTGAATACCACAACGCACCAGTACAATACTTTAATCTGTTGGATTAACAGTATGCAAGGTGTTCCAAAGCTCTTTGGGCAAACTGTCAATACCGACACCCGGTTCAACCATTTCTTTTTCAGGTCCAAGTCGGGGAATTTGATGTAAGCAGTGTGAAATTTCAATCTGACGATAATCTCTTCAAACTAAACTTCAGCCGTGGACGATGAACCAACCAGTAGACCTTTGCCCCGGTTTTCCTTTAGGTAATAGGAACTTCAGTCTTCTATTGAAAGATGCAGATAAGCAGACAAGGGAAATCTATGACCTCGATGTTGGAGAAATCTTCAGGCATCCAACCTAGCAGGTATATATCTGGTGAGATATTACCGGGCTCGGCGGTTTGTTACCTCAAGGAGCTTTATGTCCGACTCTTTTCATGTGTTTTCTTAGAGGAGATATCCATGTACCACCAGATATATCAGAGGAACCATCAACTGTGACGCGCCGCCCAGGATATCACTATTTGGAGGAGATGAACTGCAAAAAAAAAGCCATGGAGGTATGGTTCTTGTGGCTTATCCCAGAATGATACTCAGTGGGGTTGCAGCTGGAAGTACTCCTGCATACGAGCTTTGGTCCTTCTACATTTCCATCCAGATACCATAAGTGTATCAACCAATATCATAGCCAAAGCACTGTCACCACCACCATCAAAGCATAATATAACATATTGCTTGCTCTGATTAAAAAGAAAAAGAAATGGGAAAGAAAAAAGAAAGATGACCACTCATATAAGTGTGCGCCGATCTTGCTTTTGTAAATTGCATATTGCAATGCGGCAAAATTTCAATGTATCAGAGCGGTTTTCTAGACTCCTGTTTATGGGAGGGGCCAGCAGTATGAGGGTGATACAGTTTACTTGCGTTACATCGATGCCCCATTCTTGACGTACTGTACGAGTACAAAACCAAGCCCACCGTTTCCATGCTGTAAGTTGGCCCCGAACTCTCCGGGGTTTAGTCCCGCAGACGGCAGTTGAGGGAATCCTTCGATTTGAATTCTGAAGTAATAAGTTAGATATGAAACAGGGCTAGATAGAAAGCTAGACTAATAGCGGCGGTGGGGGAATCTGCGAAAACCTGGCCTTAAAGATACTTCAGAAATAGAAGTCGCTTTTACTATACCTATGACCTTCTTTATTTTCCTGCAGGTGCCCAGTAAAATAATTACTTGAGTAGGCTGGTGCCTGATTTTGAGCTTTATTTATGGATCAGTGACCAATAACATGTTGACGCCGCAAAAGCTCCGGTAGCGAAGAGACGGCGGATCACCATTACCCGTCTAGCCTACTCGGAAAACCCGAGAAGCTCTCCCGCCAGTGGACTATCTTTTTTTCTCACAAGATTCCCAAGGTCCCGGGGGAAGATCGCTTCGGAAGATCTGCTTCACTCAGCCTCAAAACGCAGGCACAAAATCTACATGTGGAGGGAGCAGAAGGAGGGGGAAGCATAAGGGTACTTTAACTAACGAAGGAATGAAACCATCTCGTTGGATTATATTGTGCAGGGGAAAGATCTAAGGTTACTCGAGTATTGGTGTGCACCCCATCCAGCTTCATTCGTTTATTTTTTTCTTTTCCCCAGCTTTTTTTCTTTTTTTTTTTTAGACGGTAGGAGTTGCACAGTTTTAAGTGAAAATAACGACTCGACGCCGGGCCCGGCGAGAAAAGGATGGGGTTGTGAATCTTGTGATGGGCTCAAATCGGATGCCCCTGCAGTCTCCCTTCTCTACTCGAGTAAGATCAAAAGGCCAAAAAACGCACATGTGGCTCAAGCCTGCCTGCAGTCATCACTCAGCATAAGTAATCTTGGCACAATTAGGAAATCCAGGATGCACTTACTTATCGTCCAATCTAACTTTTTCCATTCTTCCTCTCTGGGTCTGTTTATCGTCCAATAATTTCAAACATGGAGAGAAGGACGCTGAGTAGAGAATAATGTCTCTGTGCTAGACCGTGGTTCGTGCCAGATGTCACAACACCCCACCCCACTGGCTTATGCCGGCATCATCTTGAATATGGATTGTGCTACAAAAGAGCATGCCAGCAATTTATCGTGCGTGTGCTCTGTCAGTCCCAATCTCGCCTGTATTCGAGTAGTGTTCCCGTCCCAAGCTAGAATCTTGAGATTCTCTGATGCGTGTCTGGGATCGAAAGTTGCATCCATCTCGTCCCAAATCTCGAATCTCAATCGCTAAATTGTTAATGCATGTATGTGGCTGACATCCCGTCCAACATACCTAGCAGCGGTTGTTTACTCCTGGTAGAGAGATTAAGAGCCTCCCCTTTATCTTCAGCGTCCCCCCTAGTAACGATTCTGGAGATTCCTTTTGTTACTGCGAGAAACACATCGAAGAAAAACACCATGAGATGACCATCGTGTTTTGAAACAAATTTTTGAATCTCTTGTATGTGCTATTCATTACGCTATCGTCTGGTGTGTTAGAGTTTTGCATTTGTATGGATGTCGCACACACAAGCGGTCAAACGATAACTTATGTGTGAGATCGACTGATATCATAGCTTTACCGGTATTCCTTGATCAGAGAGGGTTCGTTTAGGGAAGGGTTCCCACCATCCACGGGCCGTAGTGAGGCTCTCCGTCGCCATCTGCGGAAATTTGCAGATAATGACAGCGGCCAGACAGGGGTCTTAAAGTGATAGGAGGGATGGGGAGAGAAAAGTTGGTTGGTTGTGGGAAGCAATCGGAGAGATGGGCTGAAGCCAAAAGCCAAGGATGACGTTGATTAGACGAACACCTTGAAATCTGTACTGCTTACCGTACAGTACGGTACTTGTAGTCGGGAAACCCCGGGAAACCAGCAATCGAATAGCGTACCGTGTGATAGCAATGACCACCTGAATTACCGTACCGTATAAGCAAACCAACCAAGACATAGGAGGGGGCTGTAAAATCGCGTAGGTGGATGATAGATGACAGCATAGGGGGTTATATACATCATTGAGAGGAACAAAAGTCTTCGAGGACACTACTTGAGTAGTCCATAGACGATGATGGACTATACTGTACCGGGAACAAATATATCACAGTTGAGCACGAGATCTAGGATAAGGAGTAATTGTACTGTGCTAAGGAGTAAACTGTAGAATAAATGGAATTTTCTTTAATGACGATCATGAACCACGGATGTCACTTACCGCAATCAAATAAGTCAGTACAAGGAAATGAAATACAAGATCACAGAGTGCCCATACTCACGTTTGCAAAATTATGATATTCGTCATCGTCAAAAACAAATCAGCTTTGGGAGCGACAAAGTGCACGAAATCCAACAAAATATTATTTCTACCTTCATGGCAAAAACTCACCTAAGCCTTCATTTCGTCTTCAGCCTCTTCGCAGCCCTCAAATCACAATACCCACAACCCAATCAATTCACTTCACTTCAATTACCCTTTCGTTCGCCAGGATGAACATGCAGGTGTTTCTATCTTGGTGAGCCACGTTATTTATGTCATCCCATAAGAATTAACCCGGCAACAATTGTTTTGAACCTATCGTATCCAAAATTTTGAGGACGTCCTGTTTGCACCGCCTTACCAACCCCCCCTCACAGCATTAACAATTACCAAGAGCATCTTCCACACAGCCTCTCAAATGACGAGAGACATGTTAGTTGCCCAATCCCAGCATAATGGTTTTCCGTTCAAGCCTCAACAGCGAAATCCTTAAGGAGACCGTTTTGCCGCTGGCGTTGGCCGTGCCTTTTTTTTTTGACATGGCATTGTGAATCTAAGTAAAGAAGAACCAGGTACAGTACAATAACTCATAACACACGTGCGGGTAGATTATAACACTGCAGTGCCGTACTATATACGCAGCTGTCACCGAGTACCGGAAGTCTTAAAAATATTTTGTGGGAGGAGCCACATAGAGTGACGGGGAGGCAAGTGCGTAATTGAAGGGCGAAGGGGAAGAGAGGTTTATGATTCTTTAGTAAAAAAAAAAATACTCTGGACTATAGTTAGATAGCTAGTAACTCTCATAATAAGTAATTCTATCGTGCAGTACCAGATACCGGTGCATAAACAAACAAGATACACCTTTGCTCAATGGTGTATAGATTGCTTTTTTGGCAACCCAATGTCAGCATTATTATAGAGGGAGAGGAAGGAAGGGGTAGTGATGCTGGTGGTGGTGGAGGGGTGTGAGTATGTGTGTGTGTGGGTGTGTGTGTGTGTGTGTGTGTGTGTGTGGAGGGGGAGTGAAGCCAACCATACCAGCACAGAGAGCGCTTACAATCGACAAGGCGTTCGTTAGAGATGTTCTCTGCATAGACGCGCGACCCCTCAATCTGGAATCTTGCATTTGGTGGAAAAGGAATACCAAACGAACAGTGAATTCATGTTCCTTTTTTTTCTTGTTTGGCCATCTTCACAAGGAGCCTGCACAAAGCCATGAAATCCGCAGTTTGAAGGGACTGACCTTCAAGCACCAGCGCGGCTCTGTTCTATCACCTCCAATCTTCTATTTCCAAAAGAATCTAGTGGATTTCCCTGCCAGTACCTAACTAGACTATTACAAGGGATCCCGCAAATAGAGCAACTACAAAAAAAAAGAAAAAGAAAGAGAAAAAGAAAAAACAGAAAAGTGGCCGGGGGTGGGGGGAAGAGCGAGATCAGAAACCTCCCGGTGGATTCTGTCACTCAGCTGGAACCGTTAACCCCATATCTACCCAGCTTGTCCCCTTACTCCTTCCTGCTCCTCAATTTTTTCTCGCTTCTGTTAGAGAACCCCCCTCCCTTCCTTCCCCCTCCCTCCTTCCCTCATTCGTCCCTAGGTTTTCATCCTCGTCAAGGTCCCGAGACGAAAATCCTACCCATCACTCTTTCAAGTCTTGTGTGATCCTACATAGCAACTACCGGTATTATCTTCTTACAACCTCCATCTTTCCTACACATATTTTTCTCGTTACATTTCCATTCCATTCAACCCCAGTTTTATATTTAGCAAATCACCAAAGCTTCTATTACATACAACACATTTTAAAAAAGACTTCTCTCAACTTGGATCATCAATTCACATTTCCATTCTTTCATTCACAAGCTATCTTTGGTTCCCCGCAATAAGAATATTCAAAGCAAGGACGATTTTGCATTCTGAGGGTCTGTGCTTCGTGGGGTTGACACCTGGAGACGATAGTTGGACAGTTCAGATTAGAGACTGCGGAAGTGCGTGAAAACTAGAACGGAGGAGGCTTGAACGTCCAATACACAAGACAGCTCGCTTGACGGCTCGGCCCAGCGGACACGACCGTATGACGCCACGTTATTAACGGTTCACTGCTATCGTATCATTCATATTGGAGAAAGAGGATAAGAGAGGAAATATTTGAAATCATTGTGAGAGACCGTGAAGGGAAGCTGAGGAAGATAGGCATTGGGTTTTAGCAAGGGAAGGGAAGAGGGAAAAATATCGATAAACGTCCAAGCGAGAGCAGGGCAAGGAGAAGCAAAGCAAATCAACTTGCAGCACAGCTCCAAAATCGGATCTATCGCATCTGAACAAGGTAGTACTTGTCTGCATCATCGTCATCATCATCATTGAAAAGGGAAAAAAAGGAAAGGGCACACACGGCGCCTTTGTCTCTAAAAGCCTTCTCATCCCCACCCCATAGAACCAACGCTCTCCCAACCAGCTGGTATTTCCATTACCAGCACTGGAACCCGTCATCACGTCGGTCGCTACGCTTTCACAACCCAGACAGAATCTTCTGTCGAAGCCATTCGGCGCCGATTCTTCGCGCCGACTCAGCACGAAGAAGACGAATCGCCTGGCTGAACTGCGCGTCGGGGTGAAGAGAGGGGCAGGATTGATGGCTGCGGATGAGAACGCCGTCGTTAACCGGCCAAAACGAGTGCGGACAGGTAATTCATCTCTTCTACATGCTTTTTTGTTGGTTGACCTTTCAATAATTTACTGACCGATTGTCTTTAATTTGTAGGATGGTAAGATCTGCACCTTTACTATTAACCCATGAGGTTCTCAGCTAATATAGTTTTTTCCTCCACGCATTTAGCCTTACTTGCAGGTATGCTTGCTGAGCCCCCACCGGCTACCGTCTGATAATTCTTGTGAATAATAGCTAATATATGTTCACATAGGGAACGTCATCTAAAATGTTTGTCTTCTTTACGGTTTCTAATTTTCCGGGGTATTATTTGCTAACATTGTCACCATAGGCGATGAAGGAACGCCGGATTGCCAGGTTCGTCTTGCCCGTGATTCGACCATTTTGAAACGAAACAACAATTTTGGCTAACATTGGTTCAGAATTGTCGGAAATCCAGCAGGATATGTAAGCGTGGTGTTCGCCTTAATTTTATTGACATCCAGACCGAGCAGCCTCCTGTGGTTCCGATATCACACGAATGGAAGGGTAGGCTCTATAGCCCCTTCACCGAAATATAACCGGTGCGCTGACATTGCCGTATCTACAGTGCATTTTCAGGACGAGTCAAGGGATATTGCTTCTGAGTACGCAGGCGGTATTAGTCGGTATGCAGCTTTCGCTCGTGTGACTCCGCCAAAACCTACAAGAAACTCACCCCCTACCCCCCGACAAACTGCAACTGTTACAACCGTTACATCGGCCCCCGCTTCTCATCCCACCCTCCCGCCGATTCTTCCGCTTCTGCCAACCCCAATGCACACAGGGGAATCTGTCAACAACTTTGAAGAAGTGAAGTCGCATCATAGGCAGGGGTATCATACATACGCTCCTCCCCCACCTCCACCTCCACCTCCGCCATCATCTACCATAAATTCGGACCATACACTGTCTCCGCCCCCACCGCCACTGAAAGATGTACGGAATTGTCTAAATACCGCCGAGGAAACACTGTTCATGCAGGTGTTTGTGGAAGAAGTTGGAATATGGATGGATAGCATGGATCCACACAAACATGTAACGGCTCTTATCAAACTCTGAAAGATAGAGGTTTCATACTAATATTCTTCCTAATCTAGTTTTCCCGTTTATTGCCATTTTCTTCTTTAAACGAGCCAATGCTTCTCAACGCCTTCTTGGCTTGCGGAGCTCGTCATCTGACACTTGTCAACCCTGCTTATCATGAAGATAAGGCACTGAATTATTACGATACAGCTACGCGGCTTCTTTTGGCTTCCTTACAAAATCCTAACCGTGATACCGAGATGTGTGCAACCACTGCGGTTGTCCTTAATGTTTATGAGATTATGTCTGAACGAGCACTTCAACGCATGAACCACATCGCAGGTGCCCGGGCACTTTTGAAGGAATGCAGATGGAATGCAAGAACAGGGGGTGTAGGAGGTGCCTGTTTTTGGTTGAACGTGAGCATGGAGTTGCTCAGTTGCTTGCATTTCAATTGGGCGGTGGCCTGGGAACCAGATGAATGGGGAGTGGACATGGACTTTAACCAACACTGTGAGCCAGGAAGGGAAGAACTATGGGCGTACAGGATTATCTATGTCCTAGCAAAGATTGCCAATTTCAGGGCTGCCCTCCCCAGGCAGCAACAAGAAGCCAAAACTGTTACCGAGCAGATGTACCTCAACAACGAAACCCAAAAACGCTATGAGGAATGGAAACGCCTTAAGGATCTTTGCGTGGCTTGGAACGACCACATACCTCGTAGCATGCACCCTCTAGCATACTTACATTCTTTCCAGACAACTACGAAGTCAAGCTTTCCTGAGGTTTGGCTTGTCAAAAGGTGTGCAATTGTGGCTCGTTTATTTTACCATACCGCCATGGTTTTGCTGGCTCAGATGAATCCCTTCTTACCAAGAGAGTCAGATGATATGCGCGATATGGAGATGACTAACTCTCACTTAATCTGTGGAATTGCAGCCCATGTTAAGGACAGGGGGGTTGCAAGCGTTGCCTTGAGATCGCTTGCGATTGCAGCCGAGTGTCTCACTGTTCGTCGGGAGCAAGAAGAGGTCCTTGAAATTTTCACCAAAATTAAGAAGGAAACTGGATGGAGGGTCAACTTCGTGTATAAAGAACTAAAAGAGAAGTGGGGATGGGAGGTGCCTGGTCCTCCACCACAGCCATCGTCGCTTTTACAGTCATCGGCTATGATGCATAACAGTCCAACTCCGTCGAACCAATATGCTCAATATCAACGACAACAGCAGCAACAGCAGCAACACCACCAGCAGCACCAGCAGCACCAGCAACATCAACAGCACCAACAGCAGCATCACCAACAGCAACAGCAACAACCTCAAGTGCTTCGACTACCACAGTTGGTTAATCCATTGATGGCCGTTTCGGATTACACGTCTAATTCACATCCCTATCACCCTCACTACGTCTCAGCCCCTCCTCAAATTGAGCGTCATCATTATATATGATCAAGACTTGGGCGACGGTGATGACGAATGATATTTCTTTTCAATTTTAGACAGCTTTCTGCTCATTTGTCACCTTATCATTTCGTCTTTTTGCTCAAAGAGAGCGATACTTAATTGATTCGGGCCTGTTTTTTTTTTTTTTTTTTTTTCTAGGGACTATGTTTTTGTAATTTTTCGTTTGCTTTTTTCTCTGCTTTGGGATCAATTGCTTTTTGCATTCGGGTCTGCGGATGGGTGTGATTTTGCGGCGTCTTTGATCATCGATTTTCTCTTTCCTAGGATCTTTGACTTCTTTTATTTCATTCTTGTACTACATTATATATTTCTTTGTTTTCCTCCCGTGGTTTTTTTATTTTTTGTTCTTTTCGCTAGTTATTGTTAAGGCGCTTGCTGCATGGGAAGGTTTGAGTTGAAAACAAAAAGAAATCTTCTGGCGATGCTCAGAAGCTATTAGACATCACTTTGGGTTGGCTTCATTATTTTTTACTTTTTCCATTGTCCTTTTTTCTTCCTTCCCTTTCTTTCCTCTTCCCTCTTTCGTGGTTCCTATGTACAAGGTTGCTACTATTCGGTTCGGTTCGGTTTCGGTTCGGTTTTTTTCTTTTCCCTTTTCAACCATGGGGTTTATTCTATCCATTTCTTCCATTTTTTTTTTCTTTTCTTCATTACTCAGGGACTTGGACGAAAAAGAAAAAAAAGAGAGGAAAAGTCTATCTTGTCTGCCTACTGCATTAGGAGATGGACGGGCATATGGTCCTGTTTTGGTAACAGCAAAGTATGATAAGAAAGTGACTTTGGGACTCGGGCGTGCATGTTTTGCTTTTATTTTTTATTTGATTATTCGATTCTCTTGTATTTTTTACATTTTGTTTTATTCAGGCTACGCTACCGGTGGGGAGATTTTTTCATGATTGTGTATCGTATTTATCTTTCTTTCTTTCTCCCCCCTATGTATTTGAGGCTGAGATACAGTAGTATAAGTGGGGGGAGGGAGAGAGGGAGCTTCAGTGTATATTTTTTTTCATTTCGTTTCGTTTCCATAACACTTCCTGTATTAATAATTTTTTTTTTCGTAACCTCATTCCGAGTTACTGTACTTCAGGACAGAAACAGAAGGTTGCTATGGTACAATTACCATACTATCACCATTAAGTTACTGTACCCTACTCTACTGGGAGGTCTTTTCCTACTTTCAAATTTCTTCTTTGGGATTTTTGTTGTTGTCGCATCATAACAGCACAGTAGTCGAGACGAGACGAGGTAATGCGATGTGACTTGAAGCTGCAGACGGAGCACAGTCACTAGTCTGCCCGTACAGTAGGTTGAAGCAGAGACTACTTATGATACGACGCTAGAAAGAGCAAATATATTCCTTACAATACAAACCCCCCCGTATATACGCACTCACTCATGCGCAAACAATCCCCCCCCCCCCTTTTTCCCCGAAGACGACCACTGCGACTACCCGTACGTCTCACTATAACAGCTAAATAGCGTCCATCAGATCCATCCCATCCCAGCACTGTACAGTCAAACCTCGCTGTCCCGGAACTCGATAATACGGATACCTCGCTGTCCCGTATGAAATGCCGTGAATTCAGAATTTTCTTACAGCAAAACTTGACCCGTTGTCCCGGATCACTCGTTGAACCGGACAGATTCTTCGGATTTTGGTCATCCGGGATAGCGAGGTGCGACTGTACGATACCGTATCATACTCCCACCTCAGCCCCGGCAGCGGTGCCGGATTAGAGTTATCTAATCAATCTCGGCTGATCCCGGCCATAAACACATCCATGCTCCTCACGCCAAACCGCACTAGCGTTTCGGATAAATTGAGCATTCTTTTTTTTGCAACGGGGTAGGTTTTGGAAATTTTCATGTGATGTTTTGGATTTTCCTGCGGGGTGCCGGGGGGGTGGGGTGGGGTGGGGAAGGTAGGAAGGAAGGAAGGAAGGGGGAAATGATTTTTTGGGGAGGTTTGAAGGGAACCCTAACCCTGCTGGGATTGTGGAGTGGGGGTTCAGGGAAGTAAAAGGAAGGAAGGAAGGTGTTTTGGGGGTATTGCAGCGCTCGCTCGCTCGCTCGGCTCCGGGTGTGGTTGTGCTTTCTTTCTTTTTCGTGAAGAGGTGGAGGGGGGGGTTATTGAACGTGTATGATAGCAAAAGGTTAAATTAAGGAAGGGTGGTATATACGTCTATAGTCCAGTCCAGTCCGGTATGATACCGTATCGGCTCGGATATTAGAACTCCCCTCCTCTTCCTCCTCATAAGCACATGACTTCCCACCGTTCGTCCAAAGAGGGGGGAAATGAACGACTTAACTGCCCCCCCTGAAAGAAGAGGAGAAGAGATCTTTCTAGAAAGAAAGCATTATATTATGCTTATTATGTCTCTAGGAAATTACACTTATGTGAGTGGTACTGCACTATCTGGCTTTTGGTATATAGTATTATAGTATGGTAACGGCTGCCGTGAAATACGGTACAGTAGGGCGGAGGGAGGTACAAGTATGAGGGAAAGACAAGGTACGGTTGACCGTTGATCTGCATAATAATGTTATTATGGTAATGCTATTGGTGGCACCTTGTAGGAGTTCATTCGGTTCATGGATGGTGGCAAATATCATGCCTGGGATACGATAACTCACTGCACTGAGAGTTATGGGTAATGGTTAAGAAGTGTTAGAATGTTGAACACAAGATTTAATCTGGCCGCTCGATGCGAACAGATACTCGAGTATATCCCTGTGCTCAGCTGCTTCTTGAAGATTGACCTAGTCTACAACTTCCCCACATCATAAAGGACCCCATTATACTCGTATAACATGCGTTCCACCAACAGCACCCTAACAACCCCCCCAGCATCTTTACACAAACCATAAATCTCGTACTCGCTCCTGCTCACCATCGGTAACCCAAGCCGAGCACTCTCTCTTACCCGGTAACAGCACACTACTCGAACTCCCAAGCCGGGATCAACAAACTACATACATACAGTACCCCCGGCACTATGATTGACAATTATGCCCTATAGTTCAGTCTTATTATCGTGTGGTATTCAACGCTCCTCGCTTCTCGCGCGTTTGCACGTGCGTCCGAGTACGGTACCGTGTTTCTTCCCGGCTTACGCATGCATGTGGAGTTTAATCTCGGTTGCCCGATTCCTCGGATGGATGTATGAACAGTTCACGAGGTCTCACTCGGGAAGAGTTGTTGATTCTTTTTTTTTTTCTTTTTTCTTTTTTTTTTCTTTTCTTGCTTTTCGTAGGGGGGATGGAGGGTTGGTTTCCGGTGAGAATGTGAGAATGGGGGGTAGGTAGGTATGCTTGGGCTATGGTGAGCACCTTACCCGGGGCCCACCAACTTCAGAGATACTGCAAAGGGGGGGACTGTTGAGGTCCGGGAAGGCGAGTATTTGTTATTTTGTTGAGGGGTTTGTGGGAAATTGGTGAGATGTAATTGTCGGTGAAGGGATAGATGACCCGAATATTCAGATATGATATCGTGGGAGTATATAATATTGTCCCTTGGCGAATGCTTGCTTGCTGAATGGCGAGCCTTTCGGCAAAGTTCCACATTGGCTACTTGTGTACTGTATGAGTGAGTTAGTTTGTTGGGTTATAGATTATCTTAACCTATGCCGAACTCGCAGATACGTTAAGATTTGGCAAGACCCAATAACATATATATGACAGCTGGATATTGGCTTGATAGACAGTATGATAAACAAACAAATAAGTGTTTTCTATAACTTATTCGAATCCATGCCTTGATTGCGTATAATCCAGTAAATATGTAAAAAAAAACAGTCTTTGTGGAATGAGGAAGGAAATAAGAAAAAGAAAGGAAAAAAAGGGAATTAGGAGTTCGAGGGAGAGGTTTAAGATAACATAACATAAACTAATTTAAAAGAAAAAAAAAAGCCCCTTTGTCACTCGTCACCGTAAAATGATGCTAGAGGGTACAAGTAACCAACGCCATGTGCCTGAACTTGAAGATGAAAAAGAAAGGGAAAAAAAAAGAGATGAATGAAGGGAATAAAAGGAGAGAAAAGGACGAAAAGATATGATAAGAAAAAAATAGATTACAAATTTCCATGCCTATTGAAGCGTAAGTATTTGAAAAGGCTATCAGACAATCGCTCTGAAGGCAGGTGAACAGGAGCCAGTGAATTCTGAACACCCTCTTTCATACACTCACTCAGTTTTGATGAATGAGATCATTAATCATACATCAAACTCTGCCCCATCTTCTCGCTGGAATCTAGCAAACTGGATTACGTTAGAATAACAGTTAGTCTGATTGGTGTTCAAAAGGTTGAGTGAAGGAAGGGAAACTAACGAGTACTGTTTTGTGAGCACACATTCCCCCCCTCTCTCCATGTCCACATCGTGAACATAAAAGTAACCATCACTAGTTACAACCATTATTTGTGGGCTTGTACTACTCAATGCCACAACACTCTTCAGCCCAGCATTCGGAAGCTTCACAAAGGCAAAGTCTCTCGCCGGTTCCCACATCTCAGTCACGGCATGTGGGAGGTAACCTCCAGCGGCGCCGGCAATTGTTCGCCCAATCTGCTGCGAAGAACGTCTAATCATAGAGCCAAATGTTCCAGAACCGCTGCGACGTTTTGACTCTACATAATGATCAAAACCGCCTCCTGCAGCCCCAGCGTGGTTGGATGGAGATGACGCGACAGACCCCGTCGGCGATCCCCCAGCGTCTGAATCAGTAGCCCGGAAAGACCCAGATGAGGATTCTTGGGGATTTGGTCCACCGAGGCGGAATATGTGGACAGTTTCCGTTGCAGACGAGACACAGAGCAGGGTAGACATAAGGTTAAAAGCTATTGAGAAGATACGTGAAGGGTATGTTCCGCGACGAAACTGGTAAAGTTTCTGGGCATCGGGGATAGAAAAAACTCTGATTATCGTGCCTTTGTCCGAGGCAGTGGCTAAGAGAGACCCTTCACTATTCAGAGCAACATTAGCTAGTGGGGCCTTGTGGGCCTCAATTACATTCACAGCCTCAAGCTTTATTGCATCAAAAAGAAGCACATCGCCCGTTGCTGCAGGAGCTGCATTAACACCGGGGGGGGCATGGGAAGGAGGTGAGAACGGCGAGGTACTCGAGTTTGTTGGCCGTGGGTAAGCGATGTAACACTTTTCCGAGGAAGGCGAGAGTGCACAAATCGCTGAGGAAAAAACATATATCAGTAAAGAAGCTGTGGATTTTAGTGTGGATACGATGCCTTACCACTCGGATTAGGCGAAGTCTCAATCGTATGTAGTAACTTCATGTTGCTGATGTCATACACATAGATTTGTTCTTCGAGCACTACTATCAAACGCTTTCGGTTTAATTTGACGGCCAATATAGATGTAGGGAATGTGAGTTCGCAAATCGTAGATTGTCGCTTCCAACATTTCCAGTTAGCCTAAATTTGACCAAAGAGGATACAAGATCCAAGGCTAAGACATCATGCTCAGGGAATAATAGCTTTGTTACCATGTCGACAAGGGTACTAACCTTAGTGTTTGTTATGACTAGCCGACGAGGGGAAAGAATAAGAGCGACGAGAGAGGTACTAAAGAGCATTTCGATTATGGAAACATCCCCGCCCTCTTTTTGTTCGTAAACCTTGCCAAACGGATCGCAGTTGTATATTCGGTAGCCATTGCGAGTGCCGACGGCCAAGCAAGAGAAGTCCTGGTTGAAGGTAACGAAGTTCATGGCTTTTGTGAGTGAATATTAGCTTTCTGTAGTTGATGGTGTTGAGGTTTGGATGTGGAGCATATGCAGAAAGCAAGTGTCGGTGATGATGAGTCGGAACGGGGGCTTTTATCGGGAAGGCTGGGGTCTGTCTGAAGGGATGATGATGATGCACGCCGTACGAAGGGACCCAGCCGTAGAATGCTCCAGATGGCCTGGGTTCTGGGATGATAGTATTATGGAGAGTTACTGAGGCGGGGTTAAGTTTTGTCAAGCATCAAATCAATCAATCAAAGAATGGTATGACAGATGGACAACGAGGAGGAGGGGGAGGAGGAGGGGAGGAGGGGGAGGGCAAACAAAACCATCAGCGCGCGGGGAGAAGTTGAGACCACTCGCCCTGCTTAGCCGCAGACGGCAGCAGCCGTTGCTAAGAGAGCTAGAAATGGATGTCTTGGCAGTCTTGGCTTCGACCCCTCCAACTCACGAAAACCAGCACACAAATCAAGGACGAGTCCCTCACAAAAAGTAAAATCATGAGGGAGAAAAATCCTCTCAGGTCTCTTCCACATCGACAAATTCTTTAGGAGAGCAATCTGCTTTCATTCCAACATTATTCTTCAAATCAATAGTGGTTTACCAAATTTCATCAACATGAACACTGACACAGTTCGGACAGTCAAAAAGAATGACCCCACCAGTGAGAAAGAAAGACGAGATACTGCAATAATGGGTGTCAGTGTTTCCCAAATTTTGCCCCTCGAGAAAACCTCTTCTATTGAGCCTCGACTGACTTGCAAATAGACAAACAACAGTTCTATTGCGAGCAAGAGAAGTGTTGAAAGACTCTACTCTAAACCGGAGGAACATCAATTTCTACGTTACTTCGTCAAAAAGCCCCAGAGACGTTCTCCTTTGATAAACCGAGGTTATTGGCTGCGGATGCAGGCTGTAGAGCATGTTGTCCGGTCATTTATATTCGAGGAACTTCCAGACCCTAAACGAAAGAAGATCGTGATCAATCTTGGCTGTGGATAGTATGCTTTCCCACTCTGTCCAATAGTCTTGGCCTATTCAGTGAGAGTCCATGATCTTAACCTGCTGACACACCTCATCGGTTTTTAGTGACCCTCTCCCCTTTCAATTCATCTCAAGTACACAGGACCTCGACAACATACTATACATGGACCTTGACTATCCTGACCTGATTGCTGCCAAGTCACGTGTCATATCTAACACCCCAGAACTCCACACCTTTCTCAAGGACCCAGAGCTTCACGATCCACCTGTAGACAATACCCATTACCGAAGCTCGCAGTATCTAGCAATTGGCTGCGATCTTCGTGAACTTGACAAGCTTAAGCAAATACTCATGGACGGTGGATTGATTAATAATGCTGCCTTGTTGTTCACGGCCGAAGTATCACTTGCCTACATGGACCAGGACGCAGTCGACTCACTCATTGCATGGACCGCTACTCTTCCGGACGGTAAAGCTATCCCCCCTCGTTTCGAAGGAGTGTGAATGTATTAGTGAATTGTAGTTGCTTATGAACCATAGCCCGTTTTTCGATTCTGGAGCAGTGTTTGCCGTCAGGGCCATCTCACCCATTTGCCAGGACCATGTTAAAACACTTCAACAACCTTTCTACCCCTCTGAAATCAATTGAGGCTTATCCTACTCTTACCGATCAAGCTGCCCGGTTTGCAAATGGAGGCTGGCGAACAGTAGATACTTTAGATCTCCTAGCCTTTTGGAGTAGTTTGGTGACGGACTCCCAGAGAAAGCACCAGGAATCAGTAGAGCCTTTTGATGAGTGGGAAGAATTCTTCATATTTTGCCAGCACTATTTTATTACCCATGCACGGACTGGAGGAGTTCATCAGAAGGATCCAGGGCCATTCCGGGCGGAAGGAATAAAATGGAGGGGTGGAGACTACTGTTCTTATCCAGATCTACGACCCTCTCTAATGCGGGCTCACAGCTCAGAAGAGTCCAGGATTGAGGGCGGATATATCGGCGAGTTTACAGCGTTCCCACTATTAAGACGATGGATGGGCGCTGCGGCAAAATGGGGGGATAATCAGTGGGTTTACCACGGAGGACTAGGCTCATCCACAAGGCTAGGAACATCTTTACTTATCACTGAAGACGAGCGCGAGGACCCCCTCAAATGCTGTAAAGAACATCCAGCCCTGAATAGGCGAGGCCCAAGTGCAAGGATGTGCCATACACTTACTCAGCTTGCGCCAGAGAAGCTGCTATTAGTCGGTGGAAGAGCTTCGCCGGATGTACCTATGAGCGATGTCTGGATTGTAGAATCTGGGCATTGGAGGAAGGTCGAAAGTCTTCCACGAGGTAGGTATAGACACTGCGCAGCTGCAGTTGGATCAGAGAAGGTACTAATCTGTGGGGGAAAGGGGGAGGGAAACGTCGTTTTGGACGAGTGGTTTCTGTGGAATGGCGATAAGGGCTGGGAACAATTGATTGTTGATGCAGAACGAAAGCCATCTCCGAGATTTGGAGCCAGTCTATGTTGGACCGACAGAGGATACGGAGTACTGAGCGGTGGTATGGATGATAAGGGCCAGATCCTTGGGGATATGTGGAGGCTTGAGATTGTAGACGATAGTAAGCTCGTTGTAAAATGGAGCTTTGTCAACTTGCTCTCCACAAGGAGCTTACTAAGACGGTTCGGCGCAAAAGCGGCATATTTGGATGATGGAAGGGTGCTGATCATCGGCGGTGTTTCCGGTGGGGCACTACTAAAGACAGAAGATGAGGTGGTGGAGATACACTGCGAAAAACTTTCCGTAAAGGGAATTGATATTGCCTATCGTGAGCCTGGAGAAAAGGTACCTTTCCTGATAGGACACCAGGTGTTGCCAGCTCGCGAGGGCATGTTCTGTGTTGTTGGAGGTGGGGGTGTATGTTTTAGCTTTGGAGGCCGCTTTAACGAAGGGATATGGGCCCTTATCCCGCCGGATGTGGCGCCATCAACCCGGGAATGGAAAGTCTTGGAAGAAGGAGAGGTCTTGCAGAAGAAGAAGCGCAAAGTGATCCTTCCCACGGATCCAGACAAGAACAAAGCCGGATCTACCGGAGAAGGAGAATCAGCGATGACTGAGATTAGGAGGGTCACCATTAAGAGCCAGGAGGACTTTTGGAAGATTCGGGATGCCGGAGAGCCCGTTGTGATTGAAGGCTTGGATATTGGTAAATGCATTGAGAAGTGGACTCCCGGTTACCTTAAAGCTGCGGTTGGCCCGGAAAGATGGGTAATATAATATATTCCACCTTATTCTGTTTTTTTAATACTCCGGCTGCAACACAAGGGCTAACATACGAAAATACAGGTCGTCGTCCATAACTCACAATCCAAAAGCATGAACTTCCACATCAAGAACTTTAGCTACGAAAACATGACCTTCGGCGACTTCATCGACGCCATAACAAGCGAGTCCTCACCCGAAAACCTCTACCTCCGCTCCCTCTCCTCCACAAGTCCCAAGACCGACCCAGCCAAACTCGCCCAGGACTTCCCATCCCTCGCAGGAGACTTCACCATCCCCCCGGAACTCCAATTCGCAAGGGACAACGAACACAGCTCGCCACTCCGCATATCCGCCAAGGAGGTCGGAATGTGGCTGCACTTCGACGTGATGGCCAACCTCCTCTGCCACATCCACGGAACCAAGCGATTCAAAGTTTACCCGCCAACGGACATCACAAAGCTCAGCTTCCTGCCCAGCGCGTCGTCCTCGACGATCGAGAATCCCTTCGATCCAGAGTTGGAACCGGACGACGTCCACCCCATGGAGACCATTTTGAAGCCCGGGGATGTCTTGTTTATTCCGGAGCTGTGGCCGCATGCGGCATATCCGTTGGAGCCCTGCGTCGCTGTTAATGTGTTTTTCAAGAGCCTCGAGCAAGGGTATAGTTCTGGTAGAGACGTCTATGGGAATAAGGACTTGGCTGCATACGAGAAGGGGAGAACAATGATTGGCAGGATTAGCAAGGAGTTCGAGAGGTTGCCCAGTGCCGCGAGGAGGTTTTATATGGAGAGGTTGGCGGATGAGCTCGCAAATATGGCGATAAATGGATAGACGGCCCTGACGCTTGGAGGGGGGCTTAGTTTTAATAAAGTTTTGGTTGCGTATTATTGTGCCCATCGGTTTGTGATACGATACTGTAAATGAAATTCAATACTTAGTTAAGGGTCACAAGGTATCACTCGCTTTGCACATTTTATATCTGGTATCGGCCCAGACTTTACAGCGATCATCGAGAGTTTATATTAAATAAAAAGCCCCGGTTCCAGCGTTTTTTTAATTTATTTTTTGTAACAATTCTCAAACTTACCCAATGACACCATCGGCCCAAAGCTTCCTCTTGGCCCCCATTTCAACAGCTGTAGAACTCACGTCAGCGTCATCAATTCAACTAAACATAATCGGGGTCCGTCATACCTGCATCTCCCCAGTCTTCTCCGTGGTTATGTCCATCAGCAGTCAATCCAGCGCGCCTCTTTGCCTGTTCCTCGTTCAAGACGGTCTGTAACCCCCACATCAAGTTTTCATCCATCGTCAGCAAACTTATTTTCACAACCTTCCTACCCTACCCCCCTCCGGAATCTCCCAAGACAGGGAAATGTAAAAGAGAATCGCAAGACATACAAGCAAGCCAAAGATAACAGGAACACCAAAGTCTAATTGAACTCTCATGAGTCCACGCGAGACAGACTCCGCGATATGTTCGAAATGCGCGGTATCGCCCTTGATGAGCACGCCGATGGCGATTATTGCGTCGAATGTCCCTTTACTGCTTGAGCTAGCTCCAGGAACTGGAGTTGAGCTACGGCCGAGCCCACCGAGGAGGTCTCCCGATGGAGCGGACGAGGCTTGGACTTGGCTGGCGGAGTACAGACTAAATTTTTTTTTCATTTCATTCGATTCTTAGATTACTTATGGGAGGCAGAGAGAGATAGCAGCTATTAATAATGAAGAAGTGGACAAACCGTTGAACGGCGATGGGAAGCTCCCAACTGCCCGGGACACTCTGGGTGACGATGTTGGAGGCCTTCACACCACGCTCTTGGAGCTTCTTGCGTGCTCCTTCGACGAGGGGTGTGATGAGGCTGGTATTCCAACGGGCGTGAACTATGAGGACGCGGAGGTTGGTGCCTATATTTTTCGTATTTTAAATCTAGTTAATTCTGGGGGTTGTAGTTTCTTTGAGGATGTTTGGTCGATGCTGGGAAATTACCATCCATGGGTTCAGCTTCGCCGGGTCCTTTAGTGCCTGCAAACATCTTGTTCTTGTCTTTTGTTTTTTTGTTTTTTTTTTTCTAAGGAGAGGATTGGAGAATGAGGAGTGAAGACAGAGAAGATGAAGGATAAATAGTTAAGGGGACGGGGAATGAAGCAAGGAGGACGGATGTGGATAAGGGAATTGGTGGTTGAAGGAAGGAAGACTCAGAGAAAGCGAGAGGGGAACTACCCTCTGTAAGATGAGGCGGGGTAGATGTTGGAACTTTAGAGGGGCAGGCGTTACAATGGTGGGGCGGAAGACGCGACGCAATTTACAGTAGTTCCCAAGTTTAACAGAACTGTTTGATTATCGGAGGAACTATCATAATTTTGTCGTGACGATAAAACCTTATCAAAAATTCATGTACTTTGTTTGTACCTTAGAACAAAGCTTTGCTAACTAACCCTTAACTTCCTTTCCTCCATCACAACTCACTCAGTCAATTCAAAAGCATCTCAATTCCACCATCTTAGATCACCTCATTAGTCACGGATCAATCTGTTCCCATTTTCACATGGACAGAGCAAGAGATAGAGAAAAAGGCGAGTAACCATGGACAAAACCCTAACTTAGCAGCTTACAACCCAGCCAATCCTGATAGCCACGTCACTAGTGCTTTCAAAATACGGTAATATAACAGTGCACAACAGCCCTCCCGCCAAGACTGCAAGGGACCATTGCGCCAGAATGAGAAGAGAAGCAGCCCTAAGCCCTACTCGAGAAACCTACAATGGGTACTGGTATGTTAATCACTATTAATAAGGCGACAGAATTACTCAAACGCCAGTCTTGGCAACATTGGACCCGAAAGCTTTCCCATTCTCCAAAGGCCCTCCCCATCACAAACACAACCTTAACCAAACTTCTTTAACTCAAAAACACCAATACCACCACCATCTCCATCAAGCCTATTGGACCTCGCTTAACCTTCACAACCCTCACAACTCTTACGATATGAGCAATCAAACTTATTATGAGCTCTACCGCCGTTCCAGGTACTCCATAATTCCTTATCGTCACCCTTCCTGCTTTGCTCCCACCACTGCTACTGCTTCCAGACTAGCTAGCTAACGGGGTATGGCATATAGTATCGGAACGGCACTCACGGATGCGCTCGACGATTTAATCAGCGAGGGACGTATTGCTCCACAGCTCGCCATGAAAATCCTATCCAACTTTGATCGTGGCATTACTGAGATCCTCGCGGATAAGGTTAACGCCAACTTGACTTTCAAGGTTCGATATTAACTTCTCCCCCCGTTCCGGCCTACCATCGTAGGAGGCAGCAGAAAAAAGAAGTAATCGACTAACCGGTGCGGGCTTGTCTGCGTTTCTAGGGTCACTTGGACACTTATCGTTTCTGTGACGAGGTCTGGACCTTCTTGATCAAGGATGTTACTTTCAAGTTCCAGCAAGGGCAAAATCCTAACGTCACCGCGGATAAGGTTAAAATTGTCTCTTGCAATTCGAAGAAGCCTGGCGAGCAATAAACGGTGGAAATAATAGGTGGATGAATGGACCATTGGCTGAAGGGACTAAAATTGAAAGGGGAGGAAGGGGGCGATATATGGATAGCCCCCCGTATAGATTGAAAGCGAAAGCGGAAGGGAGAATCGAACATCGGATGATAATGAACTTTCCTTGTAACTCTGTGGATATTCTTGGGTTTTTCACGGCGTTTGTATTGATTTCTTGTTTTGTACTCACCATACACAATAGTCGCGGAAATAAATGAAATTAACTACAACAAAAGGTTTCACGGTTTTTCTTTGTTCTTGATATATTTGAGGTATGAGACCAGTGCTTAAGTACGAGATATTATAACTTCTCCAACCTTTCGTTGAGTGACTCATCCACAAGTCGGACTGCCTCCTCCGTCACTCCATAACTCGCCTCGTCTAGAGACATATTAGCTAACCCATCAGACACGAAATAACGGCAGAGGACCTATATCCAAGCCCACAGGCCCCATAATTATGCACGACCTTACACCCTCCAGTAACTGCCTTCTCAATCCTCGCCCCACCCGTCCGATACGACCTCAACCCAATGCTATGCCGCACAATATCCAACCCCTCTACTCCTTCCCCATCCTTCACAAGCCTGGGACACCACTCCACCACCCTCTTCACAATCCTCTCGGCAAGCAGCAAGCCTACTTCCCCACCCCACCTCCCCAACTGCTACTCTACCCATCAGATACGTAGCCTCCCCCTCCCCATCGTTTGTCCCTGAGACATCAATGGCATCCACCTCATTCCTTACAATCATTACTTGCCCACGCGCGGGGGGGACACTCTCGTCCATTACCCCTCCGAGAAAACGTGCGCCTATGCCAGTGCAGTTTACTATCATGTCGGTGGGCGATACGTCTAGGATATGGTTTAGCACCGCACAGTGGAAGGTTAAGCCTGAGGAGAGACAATGAGAGAGAGCCAGGGAAGGCATATTACCGTATTGATGCACAGTAAAGTAAAGCGGATGCCGGGGTCTGCGGTTGGGGGGGAGTTTGGAGGATGTGATGAGCGTGTGGAACTGTGGAGTCTTGTTAGCATAGTGAGATGGGAGGGGGGAAACATTAGGAAGTATATCCCGAAACCACGGCTTCGGATTGGGTAGTTCATCGGACCACTCCGCCATAGCCCTACCGTATTCTTCTTCTCTATATCCCTGTTGTAAATTATCGCATCTACTCTTCCCCCCTTCCCAAAATCAATCCTGACAATCCACAACTTCAGACAGTATTCCCTTTACTCTATCATACCTTGAGCATAAACCCCACCCCCCCAGCACCTCCTTCACAAATCTCCACAACTTCCTAAACGTAGCTCTATCCCACCTTTCCTTCCTTTCTCTCTACTCCCGCTTTCGAAGTCCTACCCTCCCTTCTTTCTCCATCCTTCTCTGAGAAGAATTCAGATAACAACCGCCAAGAAACCAGCACCCGCCTGCAGCGATGTATACTCCGCATCGTATCGTAGTCTCTCGCCATATACTTTGTCATGACACTGACTGTAGTTTTGGTTCCGGGAAGCCGGATACGCCGGCAGGTATTATGGTGATTTGGGGTTTTGGAGGTATTTGGAGAGGTGGAGGGAGGTTGAGAGGGGACAGGAGATCGTTGGGCAGATTGGGATGTGGTACATGGTAGGGTAGTACGGTATGGGTTTGCATCATTGCGATGGGGAGGGGGTGAAGTGGGTGATGGGGGTGATTGCGATAGCTGGGGGTTTGGAAGGGGGGGGGGGGTATTGAAGAGTAGTTGGCTGGCCGTGTTGCTTTGGTGGATAGTCTATGGACTTGTAAGTGTGATTGTGTAGGTAGCATTCTGTCAGGCGCAGAAGCATATTTATAGCTTCTTGTGTCTACATATCGCCTTAGTATTATATATTCCAAAACACCGGAGTGATCACCACTTCCTTCCTTCCTTCCATCACCTAGCTCATATTTATCTAGGCCCGGAAATACGGTATCATACAAGTAAATATAAAGATAGTAAGTAGCCACACGCAATCTCCACTTTCATAGCAATCTCATAAGCTGTCAGTGATATCTAAACCCGGCCCTTGTGTGCTGGATAAGTTAGCTTCGTAGCCTGTCCGACCTTCCATCACAGTCTGTAGGAAATAGGAACAGTTTGTGTGCAGCGGAAAGTCGTTGTTATTATTTTCAACTAACTAAGGGGGGATTCTGACGGTATATATATAACCCTCAAGCGTGATGTAACGCATCACCTTGATTGCGTGTCTCCACGTCCACCTTCTCATCTGAAATAGTAAGTAGGAAGTAAACACCAAACTATCGTACCTCAACAACATCAAACGACCGTTTCTCAACACTCCCACCCTTCCTGCTACTATCATCGTAGCCCTGCTGCTAATATCGTAACTCTGCTCCAATCTTCGTAACCACCTCATCTTGCTAACACGGCAAGCTAAATAGACTGAAAGGAAAATAAAAATAAAAATAAAATAAAACACAGTCTGGCCAGCCTCATTAAAAAACCTATCGTGCTGCTTGTGATAGGGAAAAAGAGTACTGCCTACAAGACCAATAGAAAAGAAAATATTTGTAAAAAGAAAAACACAAATCAAAAATAGAGGAAAGACAATCATTCCGGAGGTCCACGAAGTCCGAGTGCATGAACGTGTTTTTGGTGTTGATC
>ML120351.1:440919-453148 GCA_003788595.2 Choiromyces venosus 120613-1
ACATACTCTATAAAAGATGGTTGATCTATTGCTGGACTCGTAGCACTAGATTATTGTGGCTGCCCATCAATAATCCGGCTCGGAGAACGAAACTTTCTTCATCACGGGGTTCTCCCGGATGAGCTCTTAGCCATACTCTCCAAAAGCGACCTATTCGATAACCGAGCTAGGTCTCGTTTTTTGGGATATATAGGCTACCCGGAACACTACGTAGTTATACGTTGTGTTACCAGTGCGAGTAAGTAATTTCGACTAGTGAAATACAAAACTCCGTCTTGTTAACCATATCAACGGTAATCCCGCCGTATGAGTTTAATTCAAGTATATCACCTCTCTAGCTTCCGATGGATGACCTCCCCGTAAGTGTGGGGGGTCTTTGTTATCCTCAGGCTTCTCTAGTTTCGATTCGTTCCGTTTATAAGAGTCCCAGTTTCCACAAGCGTGAATTCTTTCAATTCTCCAAAGACTGCCTCCATGAATCTATCATACCCTCAACCAACATCGGGCGCTATTGAGTCTGCGCCTTATATTTATAGCTCCATGAGGGTCGATAGTCTTTGTAGTTCGTTGCCTCTTCTCTAGAATAATTATATAAATAATGGAATGAGAACTTTTTTGGAAATAATGTGGATAAGAAAGATTTTTGGAAACTCTTTATACTCGGATGGAATTACTAGAAGCAAAATAGGATGAAATGGGATAAAGTTCTTCGAATGCCGGATCTGGATGGCCGGGATAGATACCAACCTGATGGGGTATTGTCATATAATTATGAGAGGTGCAATGGATCCGAGTGATGGATGTGTTAATGGATATGGATAGTACCTAGCATAATCTGTTCTGAGCGGATACGGGAACCGTTAAGTTCCCGGTCCCGTGCTGTATGTTTACCTTCTTCCTCGGGGAAGGGGTCGGTCGCTACACTGTAGATATGATCGGTGATGGCGATGTGTTTTGGGGGGAATGGAGAGTTCGCCTTGAAGGGGTCGTCCGAGGGATTCTCCTTCCTCTAGTACCCCTTCCTAGCTTTTTTCTCAGCGACAGGGCTCTCTTCCTAGTGCGCCGGGGGGCTCTGTCGGCCTTCAAGACCGATAGAATTCTGTGTAGTACCTTAGGGATTCAGTTTAACTGGCTTTACGAAGTTCAAGATATTTACTCGTTTTGTATCGGATGTTACTCGACAGGCGTGTTCCCGCGGTTATGCGGCTACTCGAGCTTTCGATGGCGTTATCCGAACTAGTTCCTCTTGTTTATCATCCTTTACTTAACCGCTGTTATTTGGATTTCGTCCTCGTTAAGCGTGCCCTTCACCCCTATAGAGCTTTCGTGAAGGTTCTGGTTCATCGTCGTCTCGATGCTTTTGTATTACGAGTTGTGCTCGTCGTTGTTCGCCACTCATGGGTCAACGTAGTCTTATAACTGAACTGTCCTGTTCGTAGGGAGTGCTCTCTAGTTGTTAACCTTGTCAACTAGGTTGTTCAGGTTCGGGTCCAACTCTAGCTGACCCTTGTTGCCTCTCGACGACTTGTTTCTTACGCTCTTTACTACCTTAACCACGTCGATGTCAATTGGTTTCATCGAGCGAGTCGTCGTTGGGGGAGGCAAGGTTGTTCTGTTCGCTGTCATCTTTGACGAGGTGGAAGGAGGCCGAGGGATCGACCGTCCGGTTTCTTTCCTTTCCTTCAGCTGGCTCCGGTTGGTCGTCATCGTCCTCCTCCTCCCCCTCTTCCTCCTCCACCGGTTCCCGGGGGTTCCTACGCACCTCGACCTCCGTCTCTGGGATTGGGGTCGTCGTCGTCGTCGTCATCGCCGAGGTCGTTACCACTTCCGGGTCGGGGCCAAGGCTGTGGGTCTGGTCTCCCGGCGGGGGGCGTTCCTTTGTGGGGTCTGGTCCTAGTGTACAATCTCCATGACCCTTCGCGTTAACGGTCTCCCTTTTCCGTACGTCTGGGCGGTAGATATAAACTCCGGTTCCAGATACTCCTGTAATTGTAGAATGTTTTATTAACTAGAAATAACTATGTCATGTCGGGGATTTGAACACGTGACCTATCCCTAGAATCACATGATCCACCACCTAGACTATTCCATATGCCTAACAATAGGGGGGACTCGGCTCAAACGATATCCTACAGACTCTCAAAATCCCACGAAACAAAGAGTTATCGTACTCTCCTCTACCGTTGTCACATCTGAAGCACATTATCGGCCAATCCGGGTATTCCTTTTCAACACGGGCTTGGAGGTCTTGGAATACGGAGACTACTTCCATAGAGTTCTTAGTTCTCAGAAAATATACCCACGTTACTCGTGTGAAATCATCAATGTAAAGAATGAAGTAACGGAAGCCTGACTTAGAAGGGGGACTAATCGGACCACATAGGTCGGAGTGCAGAAGCTCAAACGGTTTGGTGACTCTTGGTTGAGGCTTTCTCTCGAACTTTCGGGTATGTTTTGCCTTGATACATACTTGACAAACCTCTGATGAAGACTGCCGCTCCTTACTATATGCCTCCTGAGGTATAAGAGTAGACAGAGACTTGAAGCTCAGGTGGGCCAACCGTTGGTGCCAGAGAGTTAACGGGGGTAAGACTCTCGTTGCAAGCAAAGCTGCAGGACGAGCAGTCTTCCTTAACCGTTGATCCTCTCTTCCAGTGACATGATAGAGACCATTCTCCAAACGGGCAAGTATTACTATCCCAGTGTCCTTACTTTCCAGAAAACACAATCCATCACGAAAACTTATGCGATTGGTTTCAGAGAGACAACTAACAGATAAAAGATTATAGGACAGGTCGGGGACGTATAGTGCTTGGATGGTCACCGTCATTTGGGAAAGTTCGATCAAGACTTCTCCTGTGCCAGTTGCGTAGACTGGTGATCCATCTCCTAGGTATACGTTGTGGGGCTTTGGAAGTCTCTTGAGCGAATGAAAGGCTAAACAGTCATAGCAGAGGTGGTGGCTCGCACCAGAGTCCACAATCCAAGTCTCAGAACCAATAGGACCTTTCTCATTTCCTTTAACCAGGAAGCCTGCAAGTGCTCTGACTGAGGCAAACGCTGCTCCGGCATTCTCAGCTTCTCTTCTCACATCTCTCCTGACTTCTCCACTACTCCTCTCTCTCTTGGCATCCCCTGCCCTTCTACGAAGCTCACAACTATCTTGCCGATGGCCAGGCCGAAGACAATACCAGCAGGTAGGGCCAGTACTAGAACTATTTCGCCTGGAATCTGAATGTGGACGAGTGTTACCGGAGTACTGACTTCGAGGTAGTGATCTATTATGGTTGTATCGTGTGGTAAAACGACCTCTTCGGTGAAAGCCCCTAGTCATTGTAGTCGTCAAGGCTGTAGCTTGGGTCATAGCTTTGGTTTCTGTCTTGCATGTTCGGTTTGATGTCTCTCATTCGATAAGGGTAGAGATTAAGCGGTCTATAGTTTGCTCCTCGTTTGGCTTATGCGTAATGATATCAACGATTGAGTTAAATGACTTCGGCAGTGTCGTGAGAAGGTGACTTATAAAACTCTCTTTGAAAACTTCTTGCTCGGTTCCACTCAGCTCCTTGCTACACTCTAGGAGCTGGGTGATGTAGTCTGCAATAGAGGAGTCTGCAGACGGTCGAAGTTGATTAAACTTCCGCAAGATGGCTGTTCTTCCAGCACGCGAGTTTGCTGTATCGAGCTTTGCCTTCAGCTCAACCCACATGAGGTGAGGATCTCGTAAGCCGTGAAGATAGGCTTTCACAGACGATTCACAGGATGTGTGAATTATTGCAGCACCAACTCCAGCTCGCTTATCGAAATCACTGGTGGCTTTATCATCTCGTTCCGGATGAACTTCCTCACCAAGAACTATCGGTAAGGCATGTTCTGCCTGGAGGAAGAGCTCAATGTCTCGACACCATTGACTGTAGTTGAGATGGCTGAGTTTTGCAGTCTCACCGTACTTGCAATGGTAAACCCCTCTTTCGATATTTGTAACTGAGCTTAAACCCACGGTAGAAGACATTGTGATAGGGTTAAGCGATACAACTTGTTTCTGACTAGGAGGGGCAAACAATTGAAGTCAATAGTTCTAGCTGTTTCTCTGAATTTTGCTAGCAAGCTACCGGGCTCATAACCTGTAGGAAATAGGAACAGTTTGTGTGCAGCGGAAAGTCGTTGTTATTTCTTCACCAACTAACTAAGGGGGGATTCTGACGGTATATATATAACCCTCAAGCGTGACGTAACGCATCACCTTGATTGCGTGTCTCCACGTCCACCTTCTCATCCGAAATAGTAAGTAGGAAGTAAACACCAAACTATCGTACCTCAACAACATCAAACGACCGTTTCTCAACACAGTCAAACAGTGCAAAACGAGTGACACTAAATGACAACCACCACAGTCCTGGTAGTCAACATTTCAGCCCCGTATCCTAACTCCTCTCTTACCTCTTTTTACAAAAGCATAGGCTCTTACATGTAACCTCACCATAGCTACGGTAGCCAAAACAACACCTTGCTAAAAGAGCAAACAGGTGTATTTTTTCTTCTTCTTTTCTACTGCAGTTATTACAGCGGTTTGGAGTACGGTAAAGTAAATGTCTAAGTTAACGTTCTCTGACTATGGCTATGGGTGGTACGAACGCCGGTTAGAACGATAGGAGGTAGAATTCTGGCCACAGAAAGCCTTGAGAGAGTAAGTATGGTTGGAATATAAGACTGGATTCGCAAGGCAACGATATTAAAAAAATAAAATTCAAAAACAACCAAACGAAAGGGAAAAAACAAAAGAGGACCCTTCTTCAGCAACAACCAGGCAGGCAGGAATGCACCGACTGGGATGGTGAGAGAAAGGAAAGAGGGAGGGGCGAGTGAGTGAGTGAGTAAATGCTCTTCGAAGACTTGGTTAGGCTGCAGGAATTAAATATACTGGTAGACGCTGACTTGGTCAGATAAAGGAATGAGAACCTGGAATACGGTAGCATGTAAGTTAAGTCCCCCTATTGTTGGCACAGCAAGAGCTGCGCTAAAAGTCGGTTTTTGGAGTTTATCGATAGAAAAATATTGTATCTTATCGTCATTCAGGCTTCTTCTTCTTGGTGAAGGTCTCCGGTGGCAGTACATTACTTATGACACCTTCGCTATCATCCACACTCTTATCCTCATCTACCGTACTCGTACAGATATCGGTATAATACGGTACCACACAAAACCTCACCCCCGTAACTCAAAAAAAACCCCGCCAAGCCAACCCAGGTTACCACAACTTACCTACAGGTGCCTAAGACTACCTTAAATTTACGGTACCAACGGTATCATACCCATCCCAACCACAATCCTCACACGACACCACCAAAACCCCAACCACTACACCCCCCCACCAAAAGACAAAGAACCCCCACCAACTAAACATGAGCTACTCCGACGAATTCCCCCTCCTGGAAGGCATAGGCCTCTACGCCTCCGACATTTCCGGTGACGGCAATTGTCTCTTCCACGCTTTAAGTGATCAAGTATGCCCCTTCCCCCCCCTTTCTTCCCTCTATTGTACAGCACACCCCCGGAAGGGGGTAAGTTAGCTAATTGGTGCGAAAAATTATAGCTATACGGCCACGAAAACCACCACTCCGAGATTCGGGCGAGAATTGTTGACCGTACCCCCCCCCCCCACCTTACCACTTTTTTCACCAATAATTGACTGAAAAGACATGCGCGCCCACGCCTCATACTTCAAACTCTTCCTGGACGTCGGACCGGCCCGGCGGGCACCGAAGCGGAAGGCCGCAGCTGCTACTGCAAAAAAGAACGCGGATGCGCGAGCGCCGAGTGAGGATGCGATTGACGTTGCGTTCGCACAGCACTTGAGCAGGATGGCGAAATCGGGGGTTTACGGGGATAATATGGAGATTAGTGCGTTTGCGCGCGCGTACGGGTGCGATGTCAAGATTTATCAGAGGGATTTTGCTTACGTTGTTACTGGCGATAACGGTGATGACGGAGGGGGAGATTCGGGGATGGGGAAGGCCAAAGGCAAAGGGAGGAAAGTGCTGCATATTGCTTATCATGTGAGTTATACACTACCCCCCTCCCTTCTACCCACCTGCATTCCTACCATATCACCATACCCGTATTAAAATCATTCAAAGACGGATGTATGCAAAAAAAAAATGAAAAAATGAAAAAAAAGGGAGGAATAAATAAAAACAAAACACCAAACTTTTATTCTCCCTAAGCTCATACCAACGAATTGGCGCTCCTTTTCAAAAAAATCACAGACATGGGAACACTACTCATCAGTTCGGAACCGAAACGGACCGCACACCGGACCCCCGGACGTTTCCCCAACACCCCTGACGGAGGCGGGGCGGGTGGAGCAGGAAAAGAAACTGGCGAATACCTCGTACGTGCAGCCATGGATGGAGAAGGTTGTTGCGTCGAGCTTGCCGGATCTGGTGGATTCGTGGAAGATTCGGGAGGCGTTGGAGGAGGCGAAGGGGAATGTCAACGCTGTGGTTTCGAGGTTTTTGGATGCTGATGAGGAGGTGGTGGATGATGAGCAGCTTCTGCAGGAGAAGGAGAAGGAGGAGGAGGAGGAAAACATAAAGAAAGGGGATGCGGATGTTATAAAAATGAAGGAGAGGGTGGATGTAACTCTCCGAGAGGGGGAAACGATAAAGGAGAAAGAAGTCGATAAGGTGGACGCACAAACATCCCCTGAAAGCCAAGACAATGTGGATAAAGTCAATGATCCAGCGGCGGATACAGATGAAAAAACTTCCAAGGAGCCGACCTCCAAGATAAGCGTTCGAGCGTCAGCCCGTATAAGGGCCAAGGGGGGCTCTAAAAACAATCCTGGATTGGGGAGCGGACCAGAGAACTCTGGCCCTGTAGTTGAAGGTACACCACGCCCAAAGAAAGAAACCCAAAGGGAGAAAAAGGCCAAACAAAAGGCAGCTGCGAAGCAAAAGAAAAAGGAGAACGCTCTCGCCAATAAAGGCGCAGAGTCAGAGAAAAGTACTACTGCCATCACAACCGGCATTAAGGAGCTTTATGTTTAGAATTCAAGTTTTCTACTTTTTTTTCCTACTGTTTTAAACGGCATCATTGGTAAAAAGTACTATCGTATTTTCACGTTTATATTACTTGTTTTCACTTCTCATTGCTTTTAAAATCAATTCAGACTTTGTTCTATTTTAAAAGTCACTCACGTTGAACCACTAAAAAAGAAAGTCGGTCAAACAGTATCAAGATACCATTTTCACAACGAAAGACCTCCCAGAAAAAAAAAAACTGAACAGTGTCAAACCCATCAGGCCCATGAACAAGCAAAGGAAACAGAACCAACGCAAAGAAAGAACCCCCAAACAGAACAGAAAGCCAATTTAAGTGTAAATTTACTGGGAAGTGACGCGAGAGGAGGCGCTCTCCCCATCAGTCACCGGCTTCTCACGGTAGGTCAAGATATGAGCCTATTTCAGAAAATGTTAGCTGGGCTTGAATCAAAGGGATCAATTTGTAACACAAACCTCAAGACCTCTCCAGTTGGCACCGACAAACTCACTAACCTTAACTCCGTTCTCGAAGAAAAGGAAAGTGGGCATGGCACGGACACCCAATTCAGCAGTAACGTCAGGAACCTCGTCGACGTCCATCTTGAAAAATTCAACGCCCTTAACCTCACGGGAGAATCTCTCGAAGTGTGGAGCGATCATTTTGCAGGGACCTATGAATGATGTCAGTATGCCGTAGTGTCAATCATTATAAGAGGGTTTGTATTGATTTCACTAACCACACCAGGTTGCATGGCAGTCGATGACAGCGACTCTGTTTTTGATAGCATTCTTATAATCCTCAGAGCTTTGTAAAGTATTAGTATTTTTTTTTGGACTACAAGTGAGAAGTCATTCATAAGGATATACTTACTTCTTGATGATATGAATCATGTTGAAAGATGTTTGATGGAAGTTTTTGGTAAAAGTCTTGGGTATAGAAGGGTGAAGTGAGGATGTTGGAGTTGTAGCACGGAAGGAAGAGGATGAGATGCAAAGGGGTAATGGCAGTGATTTTGAATAAGTGCCTCTAAGCGTCGTAAGCGTACGGGTAGTGTTTGTGTTTGTATGAAGGTGAACCCTCGAACGAAGAAGGGGTCGAAGGCTGTTATTTAAACTCCTATCATACCCGCAATGTTAGTCCTCCTCCTTCCTCTCCCCATTCCCACGACCTTCACGCCATACACCTGGCTTACGCAATCGTCAAATTCAAAGAAGGGCTGATCTCTGTTGATACCACACTTCGGGAACCTTCTAACAACTTACCTGCGCATATTTTCCCTTCGTGTATAATATTCTCTTTTGGTAGCTCTGTTTTCTCTTTTTCTTTTCCTCCTTGCTGCTTTACTTGCTGCGGATCGGTGAAACAATCCGAAGGGAGTGAATTGGAATTGTGGAAACGAAGGATATTTTTCTTTCTTCACTATTTGCCTTTGGTTTGTTCCGAGCCGGGACTGTGAAAAAAAATTTCATCATCATACGGTACTCTTTGGTGGCAGGAGGGCCAAGGATGACGCCATTGTACCTTTTTGTCATCGACCTCGGCGATGTCTTGTGTGCCTCATTGGTTGCCGGGCCCAGATCTCGATTGGTACTTGCTACCCACGCATCAAGCAGGGCATCCTCATCTGTCACCTGTTTTGACAGGGGGAGGGTTTCTTTGATGACTTTAGTGCTTCGGTAACTTACGGTAGTATTTGTCAGTTTTGAACCCTTAGGGGCGCTGAGTTCGCTTGGTCCCGAACCCGGGCTATGCTAACGGATTAGTAGAATCTGGAAGGATACGGTACAGTATCATACCACATCTCAAATACTGGTACCATACTCGTATGGTACTCTACCGTTACTCAAACTTAACACTGCCCATGTGTTAAGTCAGCTATGAAATTCTCGTTTGCCGAGCTTTAGTACCCACATTCGCCATTGGTTAAAACGAAAACCCCGGGTCTGCAAGTATGGTATTTGGAATAAAAGCACCTCACATCACGAGGCTCTGATCACAGCCCTATCACACCTCAAAACCAAGCTTTTCCTCCCTACAATCCCATGAGAATCTACACCAGTCAAATGAAACTACCAATAACCTACGGTATTGAACTGACAAATGGCCAACGCCTAGACTCAAAATGCAGCTAAATAAAAGGAGCCACGTACAACATTAGCATACACATTAGCATACGGTACCGTACGTGCACACGCCGTTGCTCCTACAGATCTTAGCTCTGCCGCGGCATGTAACACCGAGGTACTCCATGATCAATTTATCGAGAGAACTCTGACTTTTTAACGGAACCGGTACCACATTAGACACAAGCGATTTCCGAAAAAAATGGTAAAGGGGAATCGATTATTTACAGGGGTAAACTCAAAGCGAACTCCCTACGAGTATATACTAGCTAATAAGGGTGTCGAGCACGAGAGGCTACTGGGAGTGCAAATCAGACGGCGTTTTTCACTCGGGTTAAGTATGATATCTCGCCTGAGGAAGATGGTGGTGATCGCTACCCTATGGCGCTCGGTATCCTATCAGCTAGCTTATTCCCATCACGCGATGGTATGTTCGGTATTCTGTGGCATACTCCCTTACCAGGAAGACTTTCTTATTCTCCAGTATCAATATTCTAGCCGCTCGGAACTACCAGTCTTCACCAGCCACAATGTGATAGCTCAAAAACAAGTCTGTGGAGAAATCTGGGGTACTGTACCATGACAGTATTAACAGACCCAACAAAACCCCCCATGCAACATTCAGAGACGAACTCTCTGTTAAAAAATCAATACTCTTGGCTTGGTAGTGGTTTATATGCACTCCCCACCCTGGTTTCCCGCTCGTACCTAGACATCTTACTGGAATTACTCCCGCAACCGTTATCCGCCAGGAAAATATACTCAAAGTATTAGCCAACCTGATCTAAGCAGATAGAGAAGCTACTACTTAGGTGCCGTATGATTTGGGGTAAATCACTTTGTGGGCACCTGGGGTGGGCGAACCTCACGAGTCGCAACTACATCCTGTGGGCTCGACAACCTTGAAGTGGCACATCTCTCTCAGAGTTAACTCACTTTGAGGTAATTATAATGCCATAAGTTTCGGTATAACCATGGCTTCAATTTCAATCTACCGGTAGTGGTAGAAAGCCAAAATAAGTTGATCTCGGACTACTTGCTTGTTTCGCAAGACAGGGCTGGTACAAAAAACTGGAATCAAACATCAACCCAAGAACCTGGGGGGAAAAAGAAAATAGTTGGATACTCCTCTCACGGTACCAGGAACTTCTGCTGGCTCCGCTTAAGAACGGGGAATAGAGTTAGCAGAATCCTATTTCTATTCCAAGTTAAAGATAGGAGAAATATCTTTGGGAAAAGTTCAGCTACTGTGGTTCCTGCAGAGTTAACTGTCTGTGAATTGAATTTGAACTAGAGAAGACCAGGGATCTATGATAGGAGAAGTCAAAACTATTAACAAGTCGAAAACTGGCCAATTAGAGATTCGCCTAACGGGTCCCACATCATTGGCCTTTCGAATTCATACCAACCATCGCAGCCAAAATCTGGTCCGCAAAATCTTCACGCTCTTCGCCGTGACATCTACCGCTATATCCAAAAATAGACTTTAAACACTGCCCGTTATCTGTCAATGACCAAGATCAACACAGAGACTTCAGGATTCATTACGTTTCGATGCAAATACATACCAGTACTCTACTAGTACGGCAGATCCACAATCCACAAGTATCTCCAAAACAAACCTACCCTACCCACATCAAGGTATGGTATCATACTGTACAACATCAGTTACCGATAAGAACAAAAAGTCTTCACCAAAGTACGAAACAATATGTTGCCAGAGACTAAGCTTATCACACCAAACCGCACAGCACCAACATTTCCCTTCCAAGTTGGAAAAAAAAAAATACCACAAATTCCTAGCCCTAACCCTAACCATGCAACTCCCTCCCTAGCCTAGGACAGCCTGCCCAGCCAACTCACTCACTCGCACTAAATATCCCCCAACGATCATTGGCTCCAAAGCCACCACCGCTCCTCTCCCCCCCATTAGCCACCACCATTGCACATCCTACCGTTATAATTGGTGCACGTGTAAGACACTTACACGCCCCCTTCCCCTCCCCAAACAGACACAAACTAGCTCCATCACGTGCAGCACAATTACGGCTACCGACAGGCTTGAGTTGTTCTTTTTTTTCATGTTTTTTTTTTTCATCTCTTTTTCACTTTAGAAGCAAGTACCCATCGGGAAGGGATGTGAGGGGAGGAGAGGGGAGGGACGGGCCGTGGGTATGTGCTTGTGGAGGTAAATTAGAGTTGGTGCTTTTTTCTATGCTTTTGTTTGGGAAGGCGAGGGAGGGAGGGAGGGGGAGAAAGGTAGCTAGCTAGCTACTGAATGGGTGGTTGTGGTGAAACGGAGTGGACTGATATCGCTAATTTGCTGAGTAGGGTAGGTGTGTGTGGGTGGGAGGGAGATAGCTTTTATAAAGCGATCCAACACTGAGTGGTGAGTGTGTGAGTGATAGGAAGGAAGGAAATACTGGATGCGATCCAACTAATAGAGATTATCATAATGTCATAGTTATCACTCACTCATAACGCCCAACAATAACATCCATCCATCCATCCATCCATCAATCCATGGGAAGCACAAAGCCGCAGCAGCAGATTCCGAGCAAACTTCGAATCTCGGGGACTGGCGGAATAGGGAGTTTCTGGCATATTTGCGCTGCTGTAATCCCTAGCATACTGTACCTACACTTACAATGCCATACACTCGGCTCTTTTCGCTGCATATGATACCCGTATCGCTACTGAAAGCTGAAGCTTCAACCAACTCCCCAAATTCACCAACCTCACTCCCAAAAAAAAAAAAATATCAACACACAGCACTATTAAATAAAAGTAAAATAAAATATAGAATATAAAATATAAAAAATAAATAAAAAAATAAAAATAAAAACATCCTGTATATAAAAAAAAACCATTCTGAATATGAAATATATAAAAAAAAATTAAAAAAAAAAAGCAACACCAAAATTAATATCTACAAAAAACCACGCCGATCCCAATCATCCCTAACCATCCCAGCCGCCAATAATAAATAAAACCCACAAATGGTGATACAATTTCCCCCCCCCCCCAATTTCCATTTCCATTTCCGTTATGCAAAACTAAAACCC
>ML120351.1:453176-478602 GCA_003788595.2 Choiromyces venosus 120613-1
AAAAAAAAAAAAAAAAAAAAAAAAAAGCGGGAAAACATTTTATGATGATGATGATGATGAAGGAGATTCGTTTATCGTTTGGAGAAAGAAGGGGGGGGGGATGGAATAACGAGAGGAGGGGGAGGAAGGGGAATTATGAATGTGGGAGGGGTAGATGAGTAAAATATTTTAGATAGAAAGGGGAAAGGGAAAGGAAAAAAATTGAACAGTTTGGTGGCGAATTTATGGATGTTTTTATATGAAGGGTATCTGGGTGTAAGTAATGTTTGATGACGGGGATGGGGGGGGGTGGTGAGGGTGGGGGAGGATATCGTACGGCCAGTTATGGTAGGTAGGTTGCAACTTGCCTTACTTTGCCTACTACCATACTGTCCGGAACACGGTGCGACACACACCTTTTTTCAGTTTTTTGGCCTGGACTTAGCCAGACGGGTATCATCAGAAGGAAGAAAAAAATGAAAAACAAAAGGAAAATATGAAAATGAATGAAATGGCGACTATCAAAAAAATAGAGCCGTTATTTTTCTGTGTTTCTTTCGTGAAACAAAAACAAAAACAAAAACGAGAAATGAAAAAAGAAAAGGGGGATGCGTAGGCAGTGTAGTATTGTCGTAACAAAAGAAAAAAGAAAAAAAAAAGAAATAGTAAAAAGAAGGTGGGTATAGCATGATATGTTGACAAAAGAAATTCCTGATTTTTTTATAGGGGTGTCGTTGTGTGTTTGTGTGCTTTTTTTCCCTCCTCCATCCTTCATCCATATCTTCCTCCATGCTCAAGTTATTACCGGCAAACCTATCTTCCCACAAATTCCGCATAACTGCTCTGTCTAGCGGCTGGGTGTTCCATCGGTGTTTTATATTCCAAATTATTATAGGTCGATGCGTAAGGATGTTCCATCGGCGTAGTGAATACCTCTCCCTCACTTGTGGGACCCCAAGATTGCCTTGTCGTCGTCGTTGATTGTTGGTCGTCCTTACTTGGTGCCGCAGTAGCAACGGTGGTAGTTGTCGCTGTTTGGGTGTCTTTGAGTACGGCAGTTTTGGGATCGACCGGTGATCGAGAAGTCGTGATAACCTCATGGACGACAACCTTCTTGCCCAGTCCGTCCCTCCACATCTTCTTCTCTGCTTCGCTATCCACGGAGCCTTCCTCGTCACTGTCTTCTACATCGCTAAGGTCCAGTCTTGTAACCTCACTCATCTCCTCATCTCCTCCATTCTCTCTGCGTTTCCTTCTGGGTGTGACTCCGCTGAAGTAGTCGTCACCGTTTGTGCTACCGTTGTCGTCGAATTCCTGATATCTCCGGCGCAGTGATGTAGCGCTTGTCCGCAGAGGGCTGATGTGATTGATTGAGCCCCGTGGGTTTGCCACTCTACCGGATAGCCAGGATCCCTCCGAATCAATTGATGCGAGAGAGTTAGACATCAATGATCGGGGCCTGCCATCTGGACCAACAGCCTCCATCGAGTGACGATGCATCGAAGGGGAGTATCTTTGTGTTGGTGATGGCCTTCCACAGTGATTCTGTGAATGTGTTGATGAAGTTCGGATTGGTTGAATAGGGAGGGTAGGTGAATCAATTCCTAAATCAAGGGAGCCAAGGTAGCTCCGGGGATTGCTTGTAGGAGCACGATGTGGTAAACCGGTCAAGGAGCTCTTAGAGCTGGATGGACGGCCATGAAGTGAGTACGGCAATAGAGGTCGTCCAGGCGTAAATGAACCACGCTTTTCGGCCTCTACGCTGTCTTTGCCTCTGACATGGCCTGTCTCCAAAGCAGTCATAGCAAATGCAACCTCATCCGTAATGTGTGCACCAGGTGTTTGTCCCTGATTTTTCCTCAAGCTATCCACCTCGTAAAACTCGTTACCCTGAACTAGTTCTCTCCCATGTGTTTCCTCCCCCTCAGAATCGGATATTAGAGCAGACTCCCCAAACTGAATGCCTCGGGTACCCTGTTCCTTCCGCATCCGAGCGGCGGTGGCTTTCTTCAGAAATGAAGTCCACCCCGATGACTTACCACGTCCTGTATCGATACCAGCATCCAGCTCGCCTCGATCCATATCATCACTGACGGCAAAACCACCTCGGAAAGTTGATGGGTAATCATCTACAAAGTGTGTGCCTCCGGTGTGTGAAGATTCGTGGGGTGGTGACAGTAGACCTGTTGACCTGTATGAATCGGTTTGTTCAGGTCCACGGTATTCTGGTCCACCGGTCATATCCTGGTTCGAATCCATAGACACCGGAGTAACCATGTCGACTCTTTGAGCAGAGCGGACAGCCTTGTTAATATCTTCTTGCGAAGGGTCGTTGAGCCATGAAAGAGGTGACTGGCTGTCTCTTGGTCGGTCATCCGGATCGGGGAATGGGTACGGTTCAGGTGTGATCATGAATCCAGCACGGCCAGCAGATCTCGAGCTCTCGCCTGTCTGATATTCTGGGGCTCCATAATTACGGTCGTTATACAAATTTCTCTGGAAACGGTCATCGTCCATCTCGAATCCCATCTCTTGATCCATTCGCTCTTGCTCTCTCTGCTTCGCAGCTCTCCTCTCCAATTTTCTCTGCAACTTCTCATGGTCTTCTTGCTTCTTCCTCTCTTTCCTCCTTCGGTCACGATCCAGAGCTTCCTTTATCCCATGCACATCCAGTTCATCCGCCAATTCGTCCACCCTTCCACCTCTGAGAAGCTCTTCATCCGTGATTCCTGCTCGAGTGTAACGCCCGTCACGGATAGATCGCGAGTTAGAGCGACTAGGCGTCAACGGGTGAAGGCGTGCAGATTTCGTAGGCGAAGTTCCAGTAGAGCTCTCATAGTGTAGTTTCGGTCTAGGGGTGAATATATTGCGGACTTTGTAGGCACGCATTGAGGATTGTGATGATAGGGAAGAATTGATCGAATCACGAGCAGGGAGGGAAGACCTGGACATTGGTCGATCGTCCTCCAGTTCATCGAAATTCCGGATGCGTTTCTTGTCGCGCTTGGAAGCAGTCCTCGCCAATTGAGTAATGTAAGCGGATGGGGGTGGTTGCGGTTGCTGCGAACGATCGCGACCTCGCTTGCTAAGTTTGCGAGCAATGCTTGTAGGTTTGTGGGGTCTGTGAGAAGATGCGGAAGATGCTGACATTGAGCGGCTTTGTTCGATAAAGAATGATGAAAATCCTCCTTCATGGGGTTGTTTCTGGGGGTGGAATGAGTTCTGTATTGGTATTGGTGATGATGAGTTATTTGGGGTTTGAGGGAATTCGGGTAAGTTGACCCTATTATTTGCGGCGGAGGAATTATCATTTGGGTTACGACGGCTGTTTGTTCGACGGGGTTTCTGTCGGCTCGAATTTTTCCGTGCCAGGAACAATTTTCGCTCGACCAAGGGCGGTTCCGGTGCGGCGACCTTCTTGCCCTCGGCCACCTTCGTCTTTCGACGTTTCCTGAAAGGCCAAAGGGCCATATTGTGAACTCTCCAAAATCTCCACCACGACTTGCGGGTAGTGTCACGCGAAATGGTTGGGGATTATGAAATGAATGAAGAAGAAGAGAAATTTTGTAAGTTTAGTGCGGTGTGTGGTTGTTAAAGTAGGGGCAGCAACGGTGGTAGCGGTAAGTAACAAGCAGCCCAAGTATGTACGTGGACTGTCTAAGTGAGCGTTGGCCAGCGATGAGTGGGACTTGCAGGATGGTTGCGACGGCAGGTCATGGAAAAGGCGAGGGGAGGGAGCGATGATGGGTCCTGCTGCTTCTGCTGTTGCGAAGACCACGAGTCATAAGAGATTTGATCTAACGAGTGATGATTGGACGGGGGGGAAAAAGAGTGGGAGGGGAAACGAGAGAGTAGGAGAAGTGGGAGCAATGGAGCAACGGGCGGCGAGAGAGGGTGGTGGGAATTGGAAGGGGGGGTGGCAACTATCAGACCGGGAGTGGTGGGGGGAGGGAGGGAGGGGATGGCTGGATGATGATGATGGTGTGCTGAGGCACGGCTGGAGCAAGAAATTTAGAAAAGAGAAGAGGGAAGAGATTTAGGAAAATAAAGGAAAATAACGGGAAGAAAAAATTGCATTATTCACTATGCTCCAGGAACAGTTAAAATGGAATCGCACAAATATTGATAATATGATTATTACGGAAATTACAATAGTGAGAAGAGAAGAGTAAAGAAGACCCTGCAAACTGGAAGGAAGCAACGAAAAAGAAGAAAGGAAAAAAAAGCAATCAGTTTACAGTACGGTACATAGAGTACCGCACAGTACCGTATCACACAAATAACTGCCTGACATGCTGGAACTTGGGACCAGGAAAAGGCTCACGGTCCACCTGTCACACACAAACGGAGGGTACGAGCACTGTACACGGGTATTCGAGAAACGAAGGGGGGGAACCAGGGAAAAGGAAGGAAGGAATGGATTTTTGATGTGAGGAAGTAAAAGGCATAGTTCGTGAGGACGGCGACTCTGTAAATATGGATTGTCTTCTTCTTATTTTTCATCTTCTTTACAGTGAAGAAAGAAGGGGTGGGAAAAATGAATGGGGGGTTATTAAAATTTAATTCAATCAATTACAAGGCAAGTAGGGGAGCATGACTGGGGGGGTGGATGAATGCTGGAACAGTAAAGGGTAGAGAAATATGTACCGTACGGTACTGTATGTATCGCCACTGTGAAGCAAAGTGTAGAGGGGAGGGGAGAGAAGGAGGGGGGAAGGGAAGGGAGGGTTTGTTTGACCTAGTCGGTCTACCTGCTTCTGCTTCTACAACTTGCTGGCTCTGATGCTATTACGATATATTTTGATTTCTGGGCGTTGCCCATTCTTTCCCTTTCTCCGCTCATGCTTTTGCAGTCCATTTTTGGTGTGCTGGTTGGGCTGGTGTGATGTGTTTGTCGTTCTATTGCTGGCAAGATTTCACCAGAATCTAACAACCAAACCATGTCCCCATTGCTTTTTTTTTACACTTCTTTGTTTTTTCTTCCTTCTTTTTTCCTTTCTCCTCTCTCTGCCCTCTCTTCTTCTTTTTCCTCTTTCTTTTTTCTCTTTGCAGGGGGTAGCATCTGGGCTGATTGGTCGACTTCATGCGCACACTTCGGCCCTTATTTTTAAACGGTCCTCTCAGATCATCCTCAGTGGCCATCCCCTACGGTAGTGGCTTTCTTTTCCCTGTCAAATATCACGAGTAATGGCAGGATCAGCCTTCAATTGCCCAACCAGGGATCTTGATTCTTCAGAGATACTCGTAATACCGGTAAAGTATCGCCTTTTTTTTTTTTTTTTTTTTTTTTGCTCCCTCCCTTCGTTGTAAACATCGGATGCCGGTTCGCTAAACGAGTGCCCATTCATGATGCTTCCTTCATCGTCATCATGCCGATCCGACCACATTAATACATCCCTCTAGCTGTCGTCAATGTGGCATGGGGTATTGGTCCCCCTTCATCTGATACAAAACAAGTGGGAAGTCTCGAATACTCATGGACTCGTGGACTCGTGGGTTGCCCGTGGGTTGCTTCATTGAACTCGTTTACCCTACCAGAGGAAAAATTCGGACCCAACGGGATTGCCCAGCCGCAACGGTAGCCCAACGGCAGCCAAGTAACACTATTTTAGGTTACATTTGCCCAAGCTTTTTTTATTTTTCTAAATTCCCACAACGGTGGACAGGGCTAGACTGGTAACTTTTACTGGGCATGATGGAGGATAAGTTAGTTTATCCCCCTCGCTTTCTCTCTTATGGGTGGTTCCTAGACTACCGTAGGGGAATATGGTAGTTGATTTGATCAATAATTATGTTTTCACCCCTCTCACCCCTCTCCTCATTGAATCGTAATCCAACCAGGTTAACGTTGAATGGATGAATTTGAAGGAATATGTGAGCATTAAGGGCACCAATAAGCCAGAGACGATATTGATGCATGTCAATTGATTGACCTGTTTTTCGCATACCGACATTAAATGAGTTTTTTTTTTTTTTTAAAGTTAACAGAACAATGCACAGACTGTGTGGAGCCAATCCTAGGGTACAAATATTTCTCCTCTACCGTAACAACTTGACATTGTCATGATGAAAGTTTAATGTAGGACAATGTACCGTATCGGCAAGTAATAATTAGGCACAATATTACCGGCGTAGTACAGGAAAATAGCGATAATTAGTGCGGTGCCTTTTCAATCGGCGCCGGTACTTGCGGGTATTTGATCTAAATATGTGAAGAAAGCTTGACGCTTCCAGATTTTCCGTCTTCTTCTTTGCTCGGGCCGGTGTCAGTTTCTGTGAGGGGTTTCAACCAAAAGGCTTGTGATGAACCTGTACGGTACCTGACTGTGGAAGTAATGTGAGGAATAATAAGGTAGAGCGTGTCATACGATCCTACAGGAACAAAAGTTCTGGACCGATTAAACCCATTACGGTACCGGAACTATGCATTACTCTTACGGCGCTGTTCTTGTAGTAAGGTAGGATACAGATACGGTACGGTACATGCTCTCTAATAGAAAATACTTTGTATACCCTTGTACCATCATAATATTCTTCTACGGTAGTTGGGGAATTTACAGTGACCTACAGTACTGTGCAATGCTACTATTGTTATCCACAAGCGCTTGTTGCTTGCCAGGTTTGTGGGTTAACTATGGATTGCTTGGATCCTGGCCCTGGTCCTTGCTCTGGAACCAGAACTTTCAACAAAGTGAGACCCAAAAGAAAGAAAGGAAAGAAAAAAAAAACAAAACAACCTCCTAGCCTAGCACTATCCTCGCGTAATCCTATGTACCTTTCTTTGGAGCACCTGAAATTGGATCAGATCGTAACCTCTCCTCCCGTCCAGTCAGATCAATTTCCCGTGACGAGGACTTTTGGAAAGACAACAATCCAGTCTGCGAGTCAACACCCTTGAGTGCCGCCAACAACAAAGCCCAGCCTGGTCGAAAAATACTTTCAACACCCCAAAATCCCGCCGTTGTCTGGTATCATTCCCGCAGGCCTAACTAAAGTGGGGAAAAAAAATAGGCAACCAAAAAGGAAAAAAAAGAGGAAAAAGGAAAGAAGAGTGAGAACCGCCATCCATCCAAAAACAAAAAAAAAAAAAACAAAAAAAAAAAAGCGAAATAATAGAAATATCGTACCGGTAAAAGAGGCTCTATCTTGATAAAATTTTCCTTTTATCACCAGTAACTGTGCCCCCAGTTTGGGCCGTCCACTTCCCTGCGTCGTCTCACTGTTGAAAGCTCTCCTTTGCACCTCTTCAACAGACACAGCCCCCCCGCCTCCTTCTCTCGTCGCACAGGTGTCAATCATCCGTCTGACATGGATGGGCTGCGGAGCCTCTTTCCTGGACATCCAACCCTCTTGCTCGAAAGGGCTCTTAATGACGCGAACGGAGACTTGGACAGAGCTATCGACTTTGTTCTTCTGCAACAGCAGGAGCAGGTGCTAAAGGAACAGGAACAAAGGCAACAGCAAGGACCGCAACTACAACTGTACCAGCACCTGCCGACCCCTCAACCAGCTCAGAGGATACGACAAGATTTCGACCGTCCCCTATTATCACCCTCCGCCACTTCGGCAAATTCTTTTGGCTCGCTGAGGATCTCTGACTACGATGGCGATGATGATCTCGACGATGAATTTCGGTTCGGTGGTAGTAATAGCATGGTGATTTCTGGAGAGCCCCCTAGGACGGAACAGGAGAGGAACGATAACGGGAAGCAGGTGGAGCAAATGGAGCAAGTGGAAGAAGGGAAGAAACCAGTTGATAGTGAAGAAGACGTCCTTCATAATATCCTGAACATCTTTCCCGATGTATCCCTCACATATATAACGAAGCTCTACCGTGATAATCGTTTCCTACAAGGCAGCAATATCACCGAATTTCTTGCAGACAAACTAGCCGAAACAGATTACCCAAAGTCAGAATTCCTTCTCAAGGCCGGCAGGAAGAGGAAGCGAGTGGAGGAAGACGAAAATGAGGGAAAGAGCCCAGATTATGAGGCCAACGATAGACCTCCAGTCAATGGGGAGCGCTATGAACTTGTGTATGTTATGCTCCTACCCTACCCCGCCCCATCGCGGAGCGCAGCTTGCACTCTCACGTGACTCGGTTACCTTACTTAACCTGAAGCTGGTTGCCTGCCTCAGGCCATCTACTTCTTTCTTACTAACCTTGCGGGCTCTAGGAGATCTGTTTTAAAGCAGGAGTTTCCTCTGATGCCGGTACAGTACATCACGACGGTTATGACACAGAACCGGAACTATCTAGCTAAGACCTACTCCGCCCTTGTTAAGGCAGATAAATCTTACAACCCAAAAACGAACCTTCCTTTCAGACAGCTTCTGAATCCGCGAAAAGGCAGAGATCAAAGCCATCGACTTAAGAAGGGTAAGGACTGGACAGAAATCAGCGCTGAGCTAGAATACGCTCGCGGCGTACTGAGAAGAGAACAAAGTAAGTACTGTTGAGATTGTGTTTTTTTCTATTTTTGTCTATACTAATCGAGATATACAGTGCAAGCCCAGATGGAGGCCGACGCTAAGCTAGCGGCTCAGATAAATGAAAAGGAACATCAAGATAGCAACATGCTGATGGAGTGCAAATGTTGCTTTGGTGAATATCCGTTTAACAGCATGACTCATTGTAATGATCTGCATTTCTTCTGTCTTGACTGTGCCAGACGTAATGCAGAAGCAGAGGTGGGAAATGGCCGCTACAAACTATCTTGTATGGATGGGTCTGGCTGCAAGGCACTTTTCCCTCGTGACCAAATGTTGCGTTTCCTTAATGATAAAACTTTGTCAGCATTGTCAAAAATAGAACAACAGGATGCTTTGCGGATTGCTGAGATTGACGGGCTTGTCAAGTGCCCGTTTTGCGATTATGGAGCTATTTGTGCACCAGCTGAGGTGGATAAGGAGTTCGATTGCCAAAATCCTGACTGTAAGAATCATACAGTTTATGCTCGCTTCCTATAAATACACACACTGACATAGCTTATAGGCATGGAAATTAGTTGTCGACTTTGCAACCAGAAATCACACATCCCGTTGACATGCAAGGAGTACGCTAAGGAATCTAAGATCAACGTTCGACATAGAGTTGAAGAAGCCATGACAGAAGCGCTGGTAAGGAAGTGCAAGTAAGTTTTCGGAAACCAGCATAATGAATTATTTACTAATTAAATACAGCAAATGTTCCTATCCGTACATTAAAGAATACGGATGCAATAAGATTCATTGCAACCGTTGTAATACACTCCAGTGGTAAGTCAGTTAACTTTGTTTGAATCGAGTGAAGCTAATCTTCTATGTAGCTATATTTGCTCTCAGACAATCAAGAACTACGACCATTTTAACGACCCAGCAAGAGGAGGGAAGATCGGCAATTGCCCACTCTTTGATAACACTGAAGAACGTCATCACGACGAAGTTGAAAATGCAGCGAAGAAGGCCAAGGAGATGCTTCGAGAAGAGCATCCGGAACTTGGCGAGGAGGACCTAAGAATAGAGCTTTCTGAAAGAGTACGAAAGGAAGAGGAAGCCAAACGCTCTCGTGCAGCCCCCCCAAACGGCGGTGGTATCCCCCCGTACCAACCACAAGCACCTCGACCGCCAGTCGCCCCCCCGCAAGCTGGGAGGAGACGAGCACCGCCTCCTGCGCTTCATGTTGGAGGAGCAGTCATGGCGGTAGGACCTCGAGGCCGTATAATGCAAAGAGTACGGGATCGCATTCAACAGGTTGTTCAGCCCCAAGCACCGCCCGCGCAGCCTGCACCAATGGATCACCATCTGCCATTATTTCATCAAGTTGCCCAGAATATGTACCCAATTCCTCCGGGCCCCCCTCCACAATATGCTCCGTACCCTGCGCCAGACCAGTATCCGGGCGCAAAACCTGCCCAACAGCCACCTATTGGTGGCCCACCTGCTGCTCATGGTGCTCCGGTTGTGAATGAACATATACCCCCACCTCCACCGCAACCGCCCCCATCACCATATCGCCGTCCAGTGCTATCGCGAAGGAATACCGTCGCTGCTGCTAGGCCTCTGAGTGCTGAAATACAGAGGAGGATGAACCTGGCCATACATGAGGGAGATCTGAGGATGGCAATGGGGCAAGCACCAGCCCCTCCCCCTACTCCACCTGCGGGCTCACCATCTGGGATCTCGTCACCTCAAAGAAGACGTTAAATTGTTATCACAATACATTATGCGGGCTGTCTTATGTTAACCTGACGATACTAGAATCCCTTAATTGAGATATCTAGCTCCGTTTAATAAAAACACTTCTGTATGCCCATCTATCATAATTATAAAGGAAGATACTACTTAGCCTCTTTCTCCTTCCTCCTACACTATCACAGCCTTTTTTAGCTGCGGTTTTATTCATATCTTTAACTTCGTGTCTTTTCGCATATCATTTCTCTTTCCTTTCTCTTTCCAGGCGCATTTCTTCCTTTTCTTTTATTTTTCTCTTTTTAAATTTCGCTACGTGAATCTGGCGTCTGGATTTGTGGCTCTTTCCTTGGTTCTCTATTTTATTTTTTACCTTTTTTTCCTTACACTATCGCTTGGGGGGTTTCTTGCTTAGATGCGTGGGGGAATGGTGACCTTTCCATAGTAGGTGGTTTCTGGAGGTGGGGAAGTACTCAGGGTTGATCATTCATTGTATATTATATTATCTTACCTGGTATAATACCGATGCTTTCCATAGAGTGGACGATGAGATAAACATTGTGCCTTACATTAGGCTGCTTGCTTTCAACTTACTTTATGACATCCATCCCGTAGCTATGTTTGGGATTTACAGTACCCTACTGTCGTAATGGTAGTTTTTTTTTATTTTATTTTAAACTTCTTGTTGAGTTTGCATTCATGGTTTCTTCTTCGTTGAATCTCACTTTACTGTCTGAAAATTCTCTCTTGCTCACTCTTTTTATCTTTGCATTTTTCTTTTTTTCTTTTCCATTCTCTGATGATGATGATGATGATGATACCTAGCTATAACACTGTGATTTATTACTTAAGTAAGTGCCTACTCGAGTAATAGATCACTCAGCTCTTGTATTTTAATTTTATGAAAGAAAATCCTACATTGCCGATAGGCGTATTCTTGTATTCTGTCAGTGTGAATACGTGATGAACTACTAGTATCATATTCCGCCTTACCTGAATCTCCCCTCAACGCCCCCGGAATAAGAAACCAATTTGGAGTAACCTACAATATGTCTTAATACGACACCGTATTATTTCGAAAATAACGAACGAGGCCGGGCTCGGCATGCATGAGAACTATGAGATATGAGAGGTGCTTGGCACATGCAGACCTATTCAAGATATAAATATGATTTTTTTTAATCGTTGTTAAGAGAGAGTATCTATCAGGATAATGAAAGCCTGATTGCTTCAAGTTCCTGTACGCCTTTCAGAGGGCATAATACTGAGCGTTTCATATGCCCAGGTTGATGGCAGCTTGAGCAAGTTATTATACGTTGCTCTTTCAGAGTATAAGGCTTGATTCTAGGCCGACAAGACTGTTCCATGTTTGTATTTGGAAGTATTGAAAGGGGCATCTTAAGAGTATAGAGATTTGGGGAATAGGATAGTGATTGAGGATGGGCTATGTTTAATTTAATACTATCGTGAGAGCAGAACCTTTAGAATACAATTTCTCCACCTGTTGATAATTGTGCAATGTGGTTGTATCATATTCAGGTCATTGAAATCAACCACTCAAATCTCATAGTTCTCATGCACGCCCAGCCCCGTTCGTTATTTCCGGAATAATACGGTGTCATAGCCACCACCGTCCTCGTATCGTAAAACCCGTTGTATTGTATCATACCTCTCCCAAGCAAACCGTTATCATATCACGCCCCACCAACCAAGCTCCATCACGTGCACCTTATCTACTTTAATTTAGCCAACACGAAAACGACGCGAGGTTGTGAAAAATCACGTGAGATGTTAATTACATTTCCGCTTGTGGATTAGCTCTGGACCTTGTGTACCGTACCAGACCCCGCGATGGAAGATGGAAGGTGGGGTACGTATGCGTGCGTGTGTAGTTGCGTGTGCTTGTGCGCGTTCGTATGTTTTGCTGGTAGGGAAACGGAGGGGAGGAGAGAGCTCGCTTCTTATGTTTCTTCTCTCTCCTTTCCTCCTTTCTTTTTTGAGAGACACATTGAGGTTTGCTCTTTCTTTACCCTTTGAAGCGAAGTGAACTAAATCGAATTGATCAGGGCATAGAATTTCATTTCGGGAAGAAAAAATATTTTCTGAAGGAGAGACATTCAGCTTTAGGTATTTGTCTTTTCATTTGATTTGGGTTTTAAGTTTTACTGACTACTTTATAGACCAACAAAGAAAGACGGCAAGATACATTAACAGTTAACGATGCCTCCTCGACGTGCCCAGAGTAGCAAGAAAGGGAAAGGGAAGGGGAATGCCCTTCTCCCGGGACAAACTCTCTTGACATTTCAACCTGCCCCCAACCCTGCCTTGACTAATCCCAAACCTACTCTCGCCGAAAGAGGCTTTCCTAGTACCCACTTCCTCCCTCTTTCTCCCCCTTCATTTTATTCCCCTTCATTTTACTCTATCATGCGGTGAATCATCCCAACCAACCCTAACAACCTCTCAAAGCCGAAACTATAACCCTCAAGGAAATCGAAATCTACTACGCTACCGAGATCCTCGGAAAAATGGGCTGCTCCCCGGCGCACCAGCAATACCTCTGCATACAGGAAAAGATCCTCAGGAACTTTGACATGCAGCTCAAATACGGTCCCTGCCTCGGGCACACCCGCTACCAGAGATGGAACCGCGCCGAGTCATTGGGGCTTAAACCGCCTAGAGAGGTGCTCGCTATTATCCTTGCTGAGGAGATGAGAGATGGGGTTGGTGTCGGGTCGGACAAAGGCAGAGATAGCAGGAAGTCGTATTTTGACACTTTGTTGGACATTTGGGGGTAGGTCAATTGTCGTCGAGAGAGGTTGTCGTGATGCTTACTATTTTGCTCAGATTGCTTTTCTATTTTTATTTTTATTTTTTTCGTTACAGGATTTGATTGCTTAGATTTGGTTTGGTTTGGGAGTGTGGATTCACGATGATTGCTTCTATATAAAATGGTTCTTGAGAGGAAGGAAAAAGGTATTGGCGTTGGACGGATATTATATGTGGTTTTTCTGACATCAGTGTCATGCTTGCTTTTTTCTATCATTGCTATTTCATTTCATGGATTCGGGGGATATGGCACGGTGGAGTCGAGGACATTTGCATTTTTCGGGAGAGGAGAGTTTTTATCACGAGAGCATTACAGATTTCATTGTTACTTGGGGGAGTTGGATTGCGGGAATATGTTTTGCTTCATTTTCATTTCCGGGTTCAAGATATTTTCTTCGTTTGTTCATACGTTTAATCTCGTGGGTTTGCTTTATGGGGGAGATTTTGACATCAAGGTAATTCACTTTGATTTTACATTTTTCACTTGCTTTGTACATTTGATTCGATGGACTTTCTCTCACATAAAAAAAACTTTTCAAGTCTTTTACATTGACTTTTTTTTTTAGTCTGAAAGTATATACTTAAGCATGAATAAAACACGTTTACAAAAAAAAAACGCAGACTCAAATCTATTGAGTTCGCGCGTCTCTAAATGTGATTTGTGAAGTTCTAAAACACCGGCAAAGAAAGAAGCAGAAACAGAACCGAAAGAGAACAACAGCAACAGCGCCCAAACTATCTAATACCAAATACTCCTCGTCCGATGAGTGGGTATCATATCGTCACCCCGCTCCTCCATTCCCTTCGCGGTGTCGTACAGGTAAAAGTCAATCAAGATAGCATTGATCCCAGAGCCCGGGTGGTTCTTTTCAATCTCCCGCCTTATCAATTCCACGCACCAGATTGACGTCCCGCGCAGTTGGAGTTCCCAGGGATGGCCGGAGGGGATCGGCTTGCGTGCGCAGATGTGGGCTTCTAGTTTCGGGGCGTACATCATGCAGCCCATGGTATGGAGGATTACGGGCACGCGGTAGTCGGCGAACATGGTTACAGAGGAGATGTCGTGGAAGGAGCCGTAGGAGGTTGAGTTAAAGCAGGCCCATATGTCTGTTCATTCATTTAACCAAAAGATGGTGGTTAGAAGGTTGGGGGATGAAAAAAGGATGAAATGGAGTAGGAGATTTTTTTTAAAAAATTCTTACCAGCAATGAGTATCTGAGCACGTTTGTAAAAATTCACGTTCCGACCTTCGAACTTGAATTCATCCCTGAAGCAAGGGAAGTCGTCTGCCACCCGCATTATCAATTCCGATGCGGACTGGTTGGCTTCTCGAATGCAGTTTGCGAAGCTTCCGTCATACCTCTATCACGTCAGTACTAAGTCCGGGGAGTTGAGCGAATGAGGGATAAAAGGGGTAAGGGGATGGCTACTTCACATAGGATCATTCCTGATTCCCGAAGGCAGTTTATCCGGTCTTGTAATAGGGGTATTTGCTCCTCGGAGTCTGAGCGGAAAACATGTGCCAGGAGGGAGTCGGGGCAGAGATCTGGGTCCGAGACGAAGAAGGGGCAGGTTATTGGAATTCCTAGAGTTGTTTGATGGACTTGTTAAGCTTGGAAACAAATAGGAGGTGATGGGGGTAGTAATAACCTTCATCCAACGCTCTATTCATCAGAGCTATCAAGCTCCAGTACCCTGTATACTTCTTCCCTTTGTATACCACCGAGAATCTCGTGTCCTCGCTCTTCTCGCTCCAGAAGCTGAAGTTCAGCACGTCCATTGTGAATATGAAATTCAATGTGTCCTCGTTCTTCGCGTTCGGGTGGAGCTCGTGCTCCGACCACGTCTGCGTCGAGTAGGACTTCTGCTGGATGGAGGTGTAGATTGACTCTGCCGCCTGCACCACCGAGTCTCGGTCCAATGCGACGTCAATTGAGTTGTCGAAGATGTATTGTGCACTTTCGAGAACTCCTGTTTCTCTTGGGCCTTTCTTGGTCGTGGTGGTAAAGCCCATTGCCTCGCGTATGAAGGCGAGGAGATCATGGTCGACGTCGTCGTCCATGATGCCGCTTACTTGTCTTCTTTCTTCTTTTTCTGGGGGGACCATTTTATAATGGTAGGGTTTATACACCTAGAAAAGGGGGGAGAGGGTTAGTAGGTATTTTTGTTTATGGACTTTTGAATTTCCTTGAATTTTTTCATAGCTACCTGTAATGTCATTATGTCTCCTTTTGAAAAGAGGATAAAAGGTGTGTGTATGTTGTTTTCCAGCCTTGTGTGATCCGCGTGTGGAAATGTAGCACGAGGTAAGACTTTCTCAGACAAGGGAATGAGAAAAAGAAAGGAAGAAAACGGTGTTTTGCTCTCCAAATTGCCAAGACCTCTTACCTCTTTTTCCCAAGCCAAGGGAAAGAAGAATGGAAGGAAAGAAGGCAAGGCACAGACCATCTTTTAGGTAAGAATCCAAGACTAACCTAGAGTAAGCTTAACGAGGTTGAGGGAAACTTCTTTCTTCGCCTTACACTTCTTCTCACTCTAAACTCTTCTCACGCTTATTCTCCTAACCTAACAATTACCACCATCACTCACCACCACCACCACCACCAGACCACACTTAAGGGTACCTGTACAGTACTGTAGGTCCACATCACCACAACTCCCTCCTGTTTACGATCAGGGTCATACAAATAAAACCTCTTACTACCCTCTTGCCACTTACTTCTGATCTTCCCCGGTTAGCTCACTGCTTCCAGTATTTTAAACCTACCATACCAGAAGGTCCTCCGATCTTTTACTTCAATCTCTCGTGATTGCTTCTCCGAGTCTCGGATCTTCTTCGCGCCTCGCGAAACATCCTTGCCCCATCTCCAGAGCCGCTTGATCCTGGTCAAGTTGCTAACAAATACCGACAAGTCTATCGCTGCCTTACCTTTTATTTTCTTCCGTTTCGTCTACTCTCGCTTTCTCCTTTCCTCTCATCTCTTACTCTACTTTACTGTTATATACTAGTATTTTCCCGACATAGACATATTTCTCGTACGCCAACATCTTAGCAACCATGGGGCGCGATACGAATGCTCGCAAGTCGCTCGGAACTTTCCATAAGAAGATCAAAGAGGTACGGAGGCGGGGGATGGTGCTCTTGATGGTTTTGTTTTTGGCTGCTGGATCGTTCTTGTTTTTACTAACTCGGAAAGAAAAATTAGTCACGGGTTCTTATGGTTGGCGCCGGCGGGATCGGCTGTGAGCTTTTGAAGAATCTGGTGTTGACGGGATTCGGGGAGATTCACATTGTGGACATGGACACCATTGATCTGAGTAACCTCAATCGCCAGTTTCTATTCGGGATGCAGCATATTAAAAAATCCAAGGCTATGGTATGAGCTGTTTTTCTCTTCCTTTTCGGCGGGGATGGTGGTTACGGGGGCTTACGGGACGGGGGATTGTCACAGGTTGCAAAGGAGACTGCAGGAAAATTCAACCCCGAGGTCAAGCTCGAGGCTCATCATGCCAATATTAAGGATCCCGAATTCAACGTCAAGTGGTTCAAGGGTTTCAATGTGGTATTCAATGCTCTGGATAATCTCGAAGCTCGTAGACACGTCAATAAGATGTGCCTGTCAGCGGATGTTCCTTTGATCGAGAGCGGCACTACTGGATTCGATGGGCAGGTTCAGGTTATCAAACAGGTGAGCTTGGGACTCCCCGCAGGGATTGGTGGTAATGCTGATACCCGGTAGGGAAAAACCGAATGCTACGACTGCACACACAAAGCGATTCCTAAAAGCTTTCCAGTGTGTACCATTCGAAGCACACCTAGTCAGCCTATCCATTGCATTGTTTGGGCGAAAAGTTATCTTCTTGTGTTCGTTCCCATCTAAAGAGAAATCAGTTTGTTTCAAATGCAGCTGGCTTACTATTGGTGGAATAGTGAAATTTTTGGGACCTCAGAAGAGAGTTCGCCTGACCTAGACCCAACCGAGGACTCTGAGAATTGTAGGTGTTTTATTTTTTTAGCACTTCTCACTCATCTTGAATAATCAGCTGATTTTGATCCTAGCCCGTGAAATCGCAAATCTAAAACGGGAAGCGGAAGAGCTAAAGAATATCCGTGACAAAATGGACTCCCCCGATTTCGCTGCTACTGTATTTGATAAGGTTTTTAAAGCTGATATCAACCGCCTTCGGTCAATGGACGAGATGTGGAAGTCCCGGAAGCCGCCAGAAACTCTAGACCACCAAAAAGTCTCAGACGAAGCACAGGGTATTGATGCCAGGGTTTCTAAGAGTGATCAGAAAGTTTGGTCACTAGCGGAGAATTACGTTGTGTTTGCAGACAGTTTGCGTCGACTAGCGGAACGTATACTGGAGATGAAGAAGAATCAAGCTGAAGGTGAAGTTGCTCCAATCATAGCGTTCGATAAGGATGACGAGGATACGTTGGATTTTGTTGCGGCAAGTGCAAATCTAAGAAGTCTGGTCTTTGGAATTAATGCGAAGTCGAAGTTTGATATTAAGCGTGAGTTTTCCCTTGGCACTATGGATTTTTGTATAATTACTGACTGGAGGTAGAAATGGCTGGAAATATCATTCCCGCAATTGCTACTACAAACGCCATCACTGCCGGTCTTTGTGTCCTACAAGCGTTCAAGGTTCTTCGTGATGACCTTAGCTCGGCGCGAACTGTATTCCTCTCTCGTTCGGCAGACCGGGCTTTCAGTACAGAAAAACCTAGTCCCCCTAATCCTGCGTGTGGAGTTTGCAGCGTAGCCAGGACTGCCATCGATGCAGACATTGAAAAAGCTACTCTTGGGGACCTTGTGGATAAAGTATTAAGGGGGGGCTTAGGATATGGAGAAGAAATTACCGTCATGACTTCACAACTGTTGTACGATTGTGATTTTGATGATAATGTCGACAGAACCTTAAAGGAATTAGGATTCAACGAAGAGACATTTGTCACTATTGTGGACGATGAGGATGAGCCAAGAGTCAACATGCAAGTTGTGGTTACCAACACGTGAGTCCATCTACCCTGCCCGGTGATTGTGATATTTACTGACTTTATTCTCTAGTAAATTTCCTGAGGACTCTCCCCCAATTACCATCCCCGCTCCCTTCGAAATTCCCAAAAAGCCGTCTGCCAAGGCCGAAACTCCAAAGCCAGTACTAAATGGAAACGGTACGAACGGGAGCGCAACCAAGCGTTCAATTGAGGCGGTTATTGGCTCTGATGAGCTAGAAGTCCAATCTAATGGTCGCGATACCAAGAAACCTAGAAGAGACATCGTCGTCGAAGACAGGGTCCCTTCTGCCAAGAAACTTGGTAAAATGCCAGCTACAGAGTCAGACGACATCGTTGTCATTGATGACGATGGAACCATCACCATTGATTGATCAATACATCTCAGTAATCCCGTCTATTTTTTCTTTCAATTGTTATCATTACTTTTTCCCCATCTGTGCTTTCCTACTTGCTTTATGGGGGGTGAAATGGATCAGTAGATTGTGCTTTTCACTTGATATTTTTTTCTTTTTCTTTTTCCTCTTGCAATATTTTTCCTTACTGCTTATAATATTCTCTTCTCACCTTTTTTTATTATTTTTTTTACATGTAGCGGGGTTAGCTGAAAGATATTGTGGGGGAGGTAGGTAGGATAAGTGCGCGGATTGTACAGTATATTACGGTTGGGATTTTGCAGTTTACATTTATGGGATGGGTAGAGGTTGTTATTTTTTTTTCCTTCTTTCTTCTTGTCGAGTGCTGGGGTAGGTAGGATGTGGGATAACTGGGCTGCCTGGTCTGGTCTGGGCTGGGGTTGGTATTATTAGTATAACTAAAACAAAAGTATCATAAGTTAGAAGCAACAAGGCAGTTATAACCTTATCGTTATCATCAAAGCTCACTCGATGCACTGTGCTGTGCAATTAGTTTCCAGCTAGAAGTAGAAGTGACCGGACATGGACTATGGTTAGTTGTAACATAATATCTGATATCTCTGTCCTGGGTGATGGAGATAACAAAGGATCTGAAGTTTGCTTTCTACTACAGTACTTGGGTAAGATTGAGAACCCCGACAAACATTTTGACGGGGGAATATCGTCAATGTTTGGGTGCATTGCTTCGTTACTTTTGCAAAATCCTTGTGTAGGGAGGGTGTTTGGATTCCTGATCTCGCTCCAGTAGGTTTTTGGACATTGGTACGGTATCATTATGTCCCTACTTGTCTATTGATTGTATTTCCACTTACATCTACAAAGGTAAATTTTTTAGAAAAAAAAAAGCCTTCTCTAAGGGCTATTTTGAATGTTTATCGGGATATAGAATATTAATTTTTATAGGGCGTTTTCCTTCTTGGTATGATATGATATTGTCGGACACGCAAATGGTCACGGCATAGATTACGACCAAAGGACCAGGTCTCCATATGGGATGCGTGGAGCGGGTCTTCATCATGTATTTAAGGCTGATGTTTTCTCATAGCTTTTATCAAGTACAGCACCCCTCTTGACACCTCACACGGGGAATCTCTTACGGTAATCCTGGTTGGGACCACAGAACAGAGACCTTCAAGGTTTGTCAGGGAATAGGCTAACTCAGTGAGACTTTACGATGTAGCTGGAAAAAAAAAGCTTTTTTTTGCTACTGTAACCAAATAATTATGACAGCCAAAACACTTCTTTATTAGGTAAGGTGCTGGCGACCCCGCACCTCACGAGGCTAGCGTCTAAAAAGATGCGCAGTGATGAACTGTTAGGGTATCGATGCTTTAAGACATTCCAGCTAGCAACTACTGAGCTGATCCTGCGAAGCAATTCGCACTGGATTTTCATTTGTGGGGAGGACATCTGCGGGGATTTCAAATTGCGGCCTTTTGGAAGCCTATATCTTGACTGGCTGGGGAATTGTGGAGAGAGGGCCGTGGTTGGTGCATTGGCACAGGCGCATTTTCTCACGATTTTGTGCGGGAAATGACTTGGCTTGGCGATTTCTGGGACTTCAGCTTCACGGTATTGGATGCTAAAGTGGTAAATTACTTTTTAATAATCTGTGGACTTCTTTTGGGGATACTTGAAGGGATTTGGATTATACTACCGTAAAATCTGGTTGTTAATGAACCGGCCTGGACTAGGACAGTTTGCAATCGACGAAGTTTCTGGAATTGATGATAGGCCAAATATCTCTTCTTTTCAAAAATTCCCAAAAGCTTAGTTTTCTTAGTACTGGAGATTCTGAAAAGTCCTAGTTCAGGCCAGTTCATTAACGACCAGATTTTACGGTACTTAGTTTTCAAGTTTTTTTATTTTTTATACAGCTTCAGAATCGGTTGGACGAAAGGTGTGAAGTACCATAGCATGGTTTGGGTCGTTACCTCCGATCCTGCTCACCGTTCTTGATACCGGCCTGCCGAGTACGAGTATCATACGAGCACCGTACAAGTACTTGGCGACAGCGATTTGGTGGTTTGGTGTTGGCTCTGTTTCATTTCGGATCAGCCTTGAGACGCTTTGCACATACATACAGCGCATTGTCCACACTCTGCTATGAATGAGCTTTCTTCACCCACCCTTCCCCTCGAAAGAACTTCAGCAAACCCCTCAATTTTTCTTAACAACTACCCTTTTATCAGTCTCGGAACTTAAAGCACTATGGTGATTCCGCCACCCTCCACGGAAATTTTACAGTGGAGGCGAGATACCCGGGGAATTTCAGACAGGAGGTCAAGTCTCCAGGGAATTTCAGACAGGAGGCTAGGCCCCCAGGAAATTCCACAGAGGAGGCGAGATACCCAGCAAATTCCACAGAGGAGGCAAGATACCCAGGGAATTTCAGACAGGAGGCCAGGCCCCCAGGAAGTTTTAGTAAGTGCCGTCGTGGGCGGTAGCAACAATACCATTTTTGGCAACAGTAATACCAACTGCGGTAATGTGACGAAGACTGTCAATAAAAATATCAGCATAGTAGCCGCCGACAAGAGGAACCAGATTCTGGATTGGCTGTCTCCTCTCAAGCCCCAAGAACGGCATTCCGATGTGTCTGCGCTCCGGCTGGATGGTGTGGGCACTGGGGTTCTGAAGACTCCCGAGTTTGCAGAATGGAGGAATGGTGAAGATGGGTCCGCTAAGCCTGTCCTGTTCTGCTCAGGGGATCCTGGAGTGGGGAAAACGTACCTGTGGTAAGGGAGGTAGTCTTTGGTAAACAATGACTATCGCTAACTTTTAGGAATGCTAGCTCCCTCGTGATCGATGAGCTGTATGAGGAGAGCAGGCGCACCGGTGGGGACATCGCCGTAGCGTGTTTATATTGCGATTTCCTTTCTCAAAGCGAGCAATCGACGGTGAAAATGGTGGCGGCCCTCATCAGGCAGGTCTTAGGGGCAGGAGAAATCCCCGGGGAGATAACCAAAGCGTTTGAGGAAGAAGGTGGCCGAACTCCACAACTCCCCAAGCTGGTGGGAATGTTAAAGGCGGCCCTCACGCCCCTCCGGAGAGCTTTTATATGTATCGACGGGGTAGACGAATTCCCTGATGAGCATCGGCATCTACTGCTAAACTCGCTGCGAGACACCGTCCAGGCATTGCCAAACGTGCGAGTATTTCTTACTGGGAGACCACATGTTCTGGGAGACGTTAAGAGCAGTTTTGATAAAGATCTAAAGCACATCTCCATAAAGCTAAGCGAGGCCGATATCAAGAACTATCTGAGAATAAGGCTGGAAAAGGACACTTTTCCCCGTGCCATGGACGATAAGCTGCGGAAAGATATCATGAACCGTATTCCGGGAAGCTTCTCCGAAATGTATGTTAAGGGCTATCGAAAGGGCTATCAATCATTAGGGACTGTGATTACTGACAAAAAAATTTGCTAGATTCCTCCTGGTATCGTTAAAAGTCGATGCAATCCTCGGCGAGACGACAATCCATAAGAGGAAGAGAAAGCTTGAAGAGATGGCAGCGGGCCTAAACCTGGGCGACGTATACAACGCAACACTGAAGCGGATTGAAGCACTGAAGGGGGACCAAGCAAAAGTTGGAATGGCGGTTCTGAAATGGGTTGCTCATGCTGAGAGGCCATTACGGACCGACGAACTATGTCACGCCATGGCAGTGGAAATAGGGGCCCCGGATCTTGTGCCTGAAAACGTTCCCTCGATAGAAACGCTACTGAGCTGTTCCCTCGGGCTTGCCACTGTCGATTCGTCTTTGTCGGCGGTTCGGCTCGTGCATTTTACCCTCCAAGAATATCTCTGTGATCACCCCGATCTCTCCGGGAGTGTGCACTCGATGATTTCGAAAACCTGTTTAACATACCTCAACTACGAATGCATCAAGGGTCTGTCACCTAAACTAAGTTCGGCTCCCCTAACAACTCCTTTTCTCGAGTATGCTTCCAATTACTGGGGAGCCCATGCTAGAAGAGAGACGACAGAGCCCGTGAAAAAACTTGCGCTCAAACTACTCGACGAATACGAGCAGCATATATCTTCCAAGCTGCTTGTACTAGAAAGGGCAATTGGGCCACGAGGCCTAGAGGGGAAAGAGAGCTCTGCCATTAGCTTTACCGGACTTCACGGCATCGCCTTTCTCGGGATTGATGTCATTGCAAGTGCTTTGATTGAGATGAAAAGCTGGGATATGAATGCAAGGGACCATACGGGTAGCACACCGCTCATGTGGGCTGCTAGAAATGGAAATGAGGGGATTGTGAAGATGCTGCTGCAGCGGGAGGACGTCGATCCAAATTTGGAAGATACTCAAAATCGGACACCGGTCGCATGGGCTGCGGAAAACGGGCACCTGGGAATTATGAAACTGCTACAGGAACGTCAAAAAGCCAAACCTGACAGGAAAAACTACCTCGATCCGACACCACTCTTGCTCGCTGCTAGATATGGGCATATAGAAGTAGTGAAACGGCTGCTGGAGCGGAAAGATATTCATCCGGATTTGGAAGATAATGAATATGGGCAGACGCCACTCTCGTTTGCTGCTGAAAACGGACATGTAGATGTGGTGAAGCTGCTCCTACTGCAGAAAAATGTGAACCCCAACACGACAAGCCGTCTCAGGCGGACACCACTCTTGTTCGCTGCTCGATATGGGCACCGGGAAGTAGTAAAACTGCTTTTGGAGCAGGAGAATATCGATCTGAATTTGGAAGACACTGAGTATGGCCAGACTGCACTCTCTTGGGCTGTTGAAAATGGACATCCAGATGTGGTGAAGCTGCTTTTGGAGCGGGAAGATCTCGATCTTAACAGGCCAACTCATCTTAAGCGGACGCCACTTTTATACGCTGGTCGATATGGGCATCTGGAAATAGCGAGGCTACTCCTAGAGCGGGAAGATATTGATCCGAACATGGTAGATACTCAACATGGCCATACAGCATTTTCATGGGCTGCGGAAAATGGACATTCGAAAGTGGTGGAGTTGTTCTTGCAGAAAGACATCAACCCTAATACGAAAAACCATCTTAGACAGACACCACTCTTGCTCGCTTCTCAAAACGGGCACGTGGAAGTAGTGAGGTTGCTGTTGCAGCGGGAAGATGTCGAACTGAATGTGACAGATACCCAATTTGGCCAGACAGCACTCTCGTGGGCTGCTGAAAATGGACATGTAGATGTGGTGAAGCTGCTTTTGGAGCGGAAGGATCTCGACCCTAACAAGCCGACTCATCTCAACCGGACACCACTTCTATACACCGGTCGATATGGGCATCTGGAAGTAGCGAGGCTCCTCCTAGCGCGAGAAGATGTCGATCCGAATACAGAAGATACTCAACATGGCCATACAGCACTCTCGTGGGCCGCTGAAAATGGACATTCGAACGTGATCGAGTTATTCCTGCAACAGGAAAAAATCAACCCCAACACGAAAAGTCATCTCAACCGGACACCACTCCTGCACGCTTCGGACAAAGGGCACGTGGAAGTAGTAAGGCTGCTCTTGCAGCGGGAGGATGTCGAAATGAACGTGACGGATACTCAATTTGGCCAGACAGCGCTCTCGTGGGCTGCTGAAAATGGACATGTAGATGTGGTGAAGCTGCTTTTAGAGCGGAAAGACGTTGACCCCAACAAGCCAAGCCATCTCAATCGGTCACCGCTCTTGTTTGCTTCTCGATACGGGCGCGTGGAAATAGTGAGGGCACTCCTGGAGCGGAGAGGTATCGATCCGCATATGGTGGATACTCAACTTGGCAAGACGGCGGTTTCGTGGGCTGCGGAAAATGGGCACGCGGAGGTGGTGAAGATGCTGCATGAGTGGAAAGAGGTTGACCATACATTATCGGAGGACGAAAGCCTATCATTGGTTCCATCGGCTGAGAGGACTGTACCTGAGGGAGAAGCAGCCGAGTCATTATCTGGACCACATCACCTCACTCGCAGTGGGAAAGAAGATGATGGCTCGGAAGATACCGTACTAGTTTCGATTCCCTCGCAGGTCGTGCCCGCCTCCCAGAAGAAGATAGAGCCTCTGAAACGTCCTCTCGATTCGCCCGGCCCATCACCCATTGACGATGTCCATGAGCCTCCAAAATCGCCTACCGTATCTCTCCGGAGGGGGATCTCTGGGGGCTATCAACGTCTCCGCAGAAGATTCCGGAGACCTTCCTGATCTGGTGCCCAATACTATAGCCATAGCCTTTGGATAGAACATTTCCCCCAAACCTTTCATTTGGCTTTGCTTGTCTTGAGCGTCATTGTGGATGTTTCATGGATTTCCTTGTATCTTGTTGGTAGGCGTACGGCTCGGACAGGAGGGAGTTAGGATAGCTTTGGATTCCCTCAGTATCTGTTTTTTATTTTCTTTCTACCCACTTTTTTCTTTCCATTTTCCGTTGTTGATTCTTCCTGGTCCTGCATCTGCTTTATATATCATTGGATTTCTGTACAGTACCTTTTCTCCCTATTAGAATGTCCTGCTCTATGATAGTGTTGAATAACTCAAATTCTACATACTCATTTGATACCGGCATCATCACCCATGCGAAACCTACACTACTGTATATAGGTATCACCCAGTATAGTTGCTGGTACTACAGTATAGTTTTCTCTTTTTCTCACCATGCGCGGTACCGTGCTCAACACGAAAATTTCCCAGAACATCAAATGGGCGCATACAGTATCAGGTAGGAAGTTTCGAACAAAGCCACAAGTTAAATTCTCAGACCATCTCTGCATGGAGATGAATTAAAAGCCAAACAAGCCATTATATTCAGTGATGCCGGTACCCCAAAGCCATGATATCCTGGTACCCACACCCAGCAAACAAAAAACACCATTATATGTATAAAGAAAAAAAAAGAAAAAAAGAAAGAAGAGCACCAGCTTGACACTGTAATCGATTCCCCGATCGAAACGGCCTGAAACAAATATTTGCCTAGTTCACTTCACTCGCCGGTCGGTCCCCCCCTACCTACTTCCCTCACTCACCCCTA
>ML120351.1:478612-511533 GCA_003788595.2 Choiromyces venosus 120613-1
TTCCGTAGCCCACTTAACTATAATACCTATCCCCCCCCCATTAGCCCCCCCCCCCCCCTTCCAAACCAAACCACAGAAAGAAAACCTACATCTCCAAAGAAGTCCCATTCCCAATCTCATAATCCGCAAGCGTGATATGGTCCTTGAAAGTATTATACCATTTCTTGAGCACAATCTACCACATCCCCCCCCCCCTCTTCGTCAGCCGCCACTCTATTCCAATTCTGTCCTCAAGGGAGGGTAATACCTTCTCAGCAGAAGTCCCAATCTGCGCCGCAACCAACTTCTTAAAGTCCCCGATCGTGTCGTCCGGGTCGCATTTTACGCGCACTTTTTTGCCGAGGCGGTCGTTACTGCTGCTGTTAGTTTGCGCGGAGGAGCGGGAGTGGAGGGGAGGGGCGCGGAGCAAGGGGGGATACCAGATTACTTCGATCATGGTTGTGGTGTTGTGGAGCTTTGGTATTGTGCCGTATGGTTATCGTGAGGTTGAAGATCTGAAAAATGGTGCTGGGGTAGGGTGAGTGGTGGTGGTGGTGGGGTTGGTTGGGATTTAAGTATGACACATGCGGCTTAAAGCGGGTGACTGACTTAACGTATGGGAGGGGGGGGGGGCAATGAACAGAGGGGGATGGCGAAAAATAAAACCAAAAATTGGACGGCAAAAACGTCGAATTCGGTAGGGCTGTTCGTTGTCCCCCTTTGCCATGTTAACGGTTTTTGGAATTTTGGTTCGGGAGGGTGGGGTCCGTCATGGATTATCACTGTGGTGGGGTGGGTTTTTGGTACAGAAAGGTGGTTTTTTGTGTAGCACGGTAATGGTTAGCAATGAGTGAATGAATAGAATTTGTGGGATTTAATCTTGGCTACTAATTTATCTTGTTGTGCGAGGAAAAGCAAATAGATGCGTCGTTCGTGTAGTGGGGTTAAAATCTAGAATACTGTAGTTTAAGCTATTGGTTTCATTCAGGTAGCTATGATATAAAGCGATTTTGTGGACTAACTCTTGATATAATACAGTAAATAGCTATCATATAAGTGACTTTGGATAGAGAAACTCTACCGGTAGGGAGGAAGCTCAGACTAACACGGGAAACTTAAATAGACGCGAATCAGCTAGGTGTGCAATCATTTTAGCGAGCAAACCTCCACCCGTCCTTGAACAGCACGTATTCCCTTACCCTGTTCAAGGCAGCAAATATATTGCCCCGCCCCTCTCTTGATGTTACATCTATAACAGGAATGCGCTATTCGGGTCACCAGGCAGAAGTCGTACGATAGCGTCATGCTCCTTCATGACAGCCCAATACAGCGGAGTCCTCCCGTCATTATCACGCAAATCCGGAACCGTCTTCTCATGGTCTAGCAATAGCCGTACTATCGCCTCCTTCCCCCAATGTCCCGCCATAATATGTAGGACTGTCTCGCCGTGATTGTTAGTCTGATTGACATCAACCCTATCATCACTGAGTAGGAGCCGGACAATTCCCTCGTGGCCCTCCATCGCTGCCCACCACAATGGCGTTCGCCCGTAATCATCTTTGGTGTCCACTTCAACCCTTTCGTCCTCCAGTAGGAGCCGCACAACCCCCTCCTTTCCCGCACATGCTGCTATGTGCATCGGGCCCTTGCCCGTTCGTTCCGCTAAGTTAACCTTGATGTTATTGTGTTGCAACAGTAGCCGGCAGACCGATTCGTGTCCCAGCATCGATGCCCAGTATAACGGTGTTCGACGGTAGTCGTCCACATAATTTACCGACTCGTCGTTCAAGAGACGACCCACAATGTAGTCGTGCCCGCCACAAGCAGCGATATGTATCGGTGTCTTGCCAACATATTCCGAGGGATAAGTTTTGATGTCCTTGTGTGCGAGTAGCAGGTCTATCACCCCCTCATGCCCTTCATCAGCCGCTATGTGAAGAGCTGTCCAACAACTAGAGTTCATAGAATTAACATCTATCCTCTCATCCGCTAGTAAAATCTCCACAATGATTTCATCCCCCTCCCTCGCTGCGTTATGTAGTGGTGTATTGGAGGCCAATTCTGTCCCGGAATTGACCTTTATGCCGGGGAGGCTCAGGAGAACCTGCACTACCTCATCGTGTTTGTTTTTGGCCGCAATGCCAAGGGGTGACTCGCATTGATGATTTCCCGGTTGGTTGATGTCAAAGCCCTGAGCAACAAGCAGTAACACTGTCTCCACACAGCCCTTGTCCGCCGCCAGCCCCATGAGCGTCCAGTCATCAGGGTCCATCGCAACTACCGACATGCCACACTTTATGAGCGTGTGTAAAGCCTTTGTATCCCGCTCAGCTATTACTTTCCGCATGATCTTCCAAAATGGTGCCTGGGAGTACTGAATTATGCCTTTATCAAGCAGTCGTTTGACCACATCTGTGTTTTCGTTCTCCGCCGCGGAAAGCAGTGCTTCCACGGCGTAAAGCTGGGGGGAAGATCGGAATACGCTTGCCCAGAGGCTGGGAGTTAAGCAGAATGCGAGACGACGGTTGGTTCTCAGGAGTGCGTTTATATCCGGTGGTTCCTGCTCCTCCGCGATTTGCAGAATTATCTCGTTTGGGAGGTCGACAAACGACATGATGGGTTTTTTTTGATTGACCGGTTTTGTTCTGCGGAGGTGTGTGTGAGGGGGGATTGAATTGGTGGTTAGTGTTGGCCAAGGGGCTTTTTATGTTTTGGGGGATCTTCAGGGATTAGTACTCCAGCACCACAGATGCTGTGGGAGCTGTGGCTTTCTTGGGTTGAGCTTAGCCTAGTTTGGATTTGAGCTCCGTTGTTACCCTCTCCTAAGGGATCTGCAGGGTGCTATGACACAAAGATGACCTGTTGCCTTATGATACCGTAGTATCGTTGCATCACAAACTGGCACTCGGTGAACGGTTCGGTTGAGAGTGCCTGGAGGAGTATTACGGGATACGAGCAAGGAATCTTGAAGAACGAGAAGTTGTTGTTGACTACAGCAAAGTTAAGGAGAATTGAGAGAAAGAAAGCGAGAAGAATAGAAGGGGAAACCTAAGTAATAGGACGCGAGGGCAAACACAAGAGGGTAACTTCAATGTACAAGCTAACATTAGAAAAAGTAATATGATAGACCGGTACGACATTTCGTGTAGGACACGCAATCACTTTTTTTTTCTTCCAACAGTGAGCCCTGTACAGTGCACGAGAGGAAACCTGCTAGTATCATAGAAGCGACCTTTTTTGTCAGGAATCCCCCATGATATACGAGTATGGTACCTGCGAGGTCAACTAATTATAGTCTAGAATCTCTCAGAAGTCTCTGGTAGCGCCCGTCCGAAGAGCTAGAGGCTCAAGTTGTGAAAATACAAACTACGTATACTATCTAGGGCGTACTGAAGTTTTGAAAAATGTATAGGGAGCTATACTGACAACGCTTCCGAACGCTACCCAGAGCCAGAGAGCACAAGTCTCCCACAGAGCAATGGGGGGCATTTGCCCAAGAGCCCCAGAAAAGTTCTTACCAACATAAATAGTGATACACTCCATGAATAATTTTAAACCCCAGAATTTTTAATTTTTTTTTTCCAAATGAATTTTCGCCCTAGCTTTCTACTTTAGACTAATAACTCATCCGCCTTCTAGACACAGAGGGAAAAAAAATTGTATATATCATAATAAAGGTGGGGAAAAAAATAAAATAGGACCGTCGTGTACGATAGCTCTCCCGAAAAGCTTCAAGAAGAAGACGTATGGACGGTGGTCCTCATAGACTCACAGTAAAGTATTAGCACGATTCAATCACTCCCAAAAAAAAAACCTCCACAAAAGCCCCCCCTGGACTAACCAATCTCCCCCTCCAATCCAATCCAGCCCAATCCAAGAGAAATTACCACCCCGAGAAACCTCCGCCATCACACGCCGACGCGCAAAAAACCCCATAGGTTTCAATTCTGGTCTTGCCTCATCTGCCTCCTCTACTCTACTCACAACCACCCCCCTCCCTCCTTCCTCATAACCAACCCATCTCCCAGGCAAATATCTGCAATATCATATCCCTGGCTTGGCTAACGGTTACAAGCAGTATGATATGAGCGGAAAGAAAATTACCCTTGCCAATATATCGTAGAGTACACCACAGCACAACGGTGATGAAATAAATGGGGATCTTTAATCTCTTCAGGTTAGTGTGATAGACTAAGTTATGGCTTTCTTGTGATACCGCTCACTGGGACACCGGTTCCTTGGTTTGTTTCGTTTTGTGGATCGGCGCCGGTATGGGGGATGCCATAATGCTGTACGAGTATAGGGAGTGATGGACTATAGATCTATCCGCATGTAGGATTGTCACTAGTTTTGCGGTGTCGTGAGTTTGTGAGGAGGGTTCATGCCTTTTGGGACGTACGGAGATGGTACGATAGGAGTGGTGTTGATCATAAATGCTCACTCGACAGTCTTTCTGAAGGAGCGGAGGAAAAATAGGTGTATCATACTGTATCATACTGTAGCAGACTTAATTCGAATTTCCGAAAGCTAACCTAAAAAAAAAAGAAATCAAGAAAAGAAAAGAAAAGAAAAAAACAAGACAGCCGGCCATCCCAAACCCAAACCCAAACCTTACAAAACAAAGTAAAAGAAAGCCTAATCCCATCAACGCTCACTTATACATATAAAACGCCAAATCCGCATCCTCATTCATTTCCAGCGCCGCCAAACCATTCCCCATGAAGCCAAACCTATTCCGGGACTCGGAGTATTGCACGTTAAAGTCTTCGCCACGGATGGTCTCCAGCACTTCTTTGTAGTGGAGCACGCTACCGGGGTACGTTGCCGTAACTTTCCCGTCGATTTTGCCATTCTTGTACCAGGAGCGGCAACCGCTTGTCCAGACGGTGCGCTTGAGGTATTCTTGGGCGTAGACGTTCCATTCTCGGACTACTTCGGGTTTTGCTGTTACGGCTCTGGAGGGGGGGTCCTGTTAGAATGGTTCATTTTTGTCGTTAAAAAATAGGTGGGCGGGGGGTTAATTACTTGATATCCTCGGAGGCCATTTTCTTGGCCCAGCGGATGATGTACTCCGTTGTCCACTCCATGACGGAGAGCAATGAGCCGTGTCCGATGGGGCAATTGGGTCCGTTAACAATGAAGTAATTGGGCATGTTGGGGGCGAATATTCCCAAGTACCCTTCTGGGTCATCCCGCCATTTATCCAATGTAGCGCCATTGAGACCTCGCATTTTCCACTGGGGCATGAAGGAGACGTCAAAACCCGTAGCGCACACAATTGCATCGAGCTCGATTTCACCAGCAGATGTCACAATGCCCTTCTCGGTAATGCGTTCGATAGTGTCCCAGGAGTATTCCACGTTAGGGGCCTGCAGGGCTTCCAGGTACCCTTCGCCGGGAGATAGACGACGGCAACCAACGCGCCAGCTCGGGGTGAATTTTTTGATAAGTTCGGGGTCGTTACCAAGTCGCTCGGACATAATCCGTGTGTACTGCTCCGTCACGGCGGCTTGAGCGGGGGAGTCGTTGAGGAGAGCATAGAAGAATTTGTTGACGCTGTTCTCGATTTTCTTACGATACTCGGCCAAAAGTTTGGGATTGTTCCGGAATTCGGCCTTTTGCTCTTCTGTGTCTGATTATCAAAAAAGTTAGCGAGGAATCTTTGATGAAAAAAAAGTTTAACGAGTCTTACAGTAGAAGTTCTTCCCATCTGGAAGAAACTCGGCAGAGAATGTCGCACAAATCCAGGTTGGGGTACGCATAAAGTTTACTAGGTGTCCAGCCACTTGCTGTAGCTTGGGAACAATTTGGATTGCGGAAGAGCCGTTTCCAATGACACCAACTCTCTTTCCGGTAAAATCATAATTATCCTCCCTGGGAAGCGTCAATAAATAAATGGGGGACTTGAAGTCCAACGAACGGTGCCCAAACTCACCATTTTGCGCTATGCACTAAATGTCCCTTGAAAGAATTGATTCCTTTAATGGGCGGCCACTTCCACTTGCTTGAATCATATTAGAAATTGTTCAAGAACAGGAGGAAAGTGGCTTACTTCAGGATTCCCGAGGCGTTTATAAAGATATCGCATTCATCCCAGATAAATCGTCCCTCTTGCTCGATCTTGAGCTCCCATTTACCTCGCCCCTGATTCCAGAATGCTTCTACAACCTTAGAATTGAAGATAACATCTCTTGCAAGGTCATATTTCGCCGCAGTGCGCTTGATGTATTGGAAAATCTCTTCTCCGCCAACGTAAAACTCGCTCCAATCCGGATTGGGCTCCCATGAGAAGGTGTATATATGCGCAGGGACATCGCAGGCAACCCCTAACCGGGAAAAGGTTTAGAAAGTGCTCCACTGGAATGGTAGGAGGTATCCATTTTGGAGATCTACCTGGATATCTGTTCTCAAGCCACGTTCCCCCAATATCGTGCTACAGAGAGACTAATCAGATAACTGTGACTGGTGACTTCGGGGAGGAACTTACGTTTTTCTCATAGATAACGTGGTCCATAGAGTCGCTGTACTTGAACTGGTTTCGAATCTTATGCGTAAGCATTAATCCCGAATATCCAGCACCGACAGTAACAATTCTCAGCCGTTTTGGGGTATTTAGAGGCTTCTCCACAACTGGAATCCAGTTTGGCGGGTAGGTGGAGCCCGCAAAGTACTGATCGTCAGCATGCGGTGGGCCCATTATGAAAAAGCAGTGAAATTCACAAATAAAAGGTTCAAGATGAAGGACTGTAGGTTATCCTTGAAACTGTTGCTAATTAGGGGAGATATGGAAGAGCGGAAAAGAGGCTTCTTATACTAATTAGAGGCGTCCCTGGTGGTTATTTTGTGTTCCCATCTAGTTGAGAACTTGTGAAAATACTATTGTGGAGGGATTAGGAATGGAGAATTGTTCAATCAGTATTCGGGCAAATGCCTTACTGATCAAGAAATTTTCTATGTTGGTGATACACAAACATAATGTGTCAGTACAGTGCAGATCACCGCTTAACGGGAATGAATTGCCAGGGCCGAATGCCGCGAGGACCCAGAAATCTGAATATCCCGGCGACTCTGTTTTGATGCTAGGGCAGTTCGAGACGGAGATCGTAACTTGACGATGACAGTGATGGGGGAATCTCGAAGGTGCATGGAACAAGGCATGTGCATTTGTTGTTCTGAATTGAATTCAGTTTTTTTCTCTGGGAAACTATCCAGAGGCCTTGTTGGCCCCTTTGCTAACCTGGGTCTCTAGCACAGATAGTGCGAGATCATTCAGGTGTTTCTTCATTCGACTCTGAATGTGTTTGCCGGAATCTGTAGGTTGGACCCTCAAGTTTTTGCCACTACGGCCGCCCTTGGAGGGGGAGTGGATGGGATATCCCAAACTTAGAGCAGCCTTCCCAGCGATAGCCCTGCTGCGTTCATCTCAAGCACATTGGGGTATACTGCATTGACTCCGCACCCGCTACAGACATTTGGGTCCCTTTAGAATGGAACTAGTTGCACTCCAATATGAAATCTCGCGCGGTATGAGGTTCCCGGTATGATATCACTGATTGATGATAGAGCGACCCAGGGTTGTTGTGAGCGCCCATTTTGCAGGTGAGCACTGGCGCCGTAGCAAATGCCGGAATTCTGGGATTAGGGGAAGCAATTGGGCTTTTCCGTTTGGATACCGGAACCATTAGGAGATTTGATGTGTGGAAGGTCTCGCAAGGATGATGTCAGGATCGTTAACGCCGAAAAATCTGAAATCGAAAAAAAAAAAAAAATGAAAAACAATGATAATTATGATAACATTCCCTTCCTCCATAGCGGTCAAGTACCGTGGTTACATGGAGTTATCATCCACATATAGTTTGTAGTACCAAACATGCGACTTGGGTTTAGTTATCGGGAGAACAACACAACTATTATCTATTCGCCTAGACCTTGTGCATGAATAGTACTCGGAGTCGGTCCGCTCCGAGAGATGATCGCCGCTAACTGTGCGGATAATTCGACAGGCAATGACAGGCGGACTAGGGGGAGAGAATCCTTCTTCGTCAACTCTGTCCGTCACAACCTAACACATTGCATGATTACTCCCACGATGCCTATTGTTGGTAATTTTTATATCATGATACCACCTCAACTTTTGGTGGGTCACTGCATATCCGAACAAAAGTCCACACGCATAAACAGACCTCGAAGTGGGGCTGCTTTCCTAGTCCTGTGCTTCGATCGTCATTCATATCGAGACCTTTTGGCTAGTGAAGAAATAGAGAGAATAATAGTGAACTTCTAGCCGTGCATAGAGATTATCCACAAAGAACGGATCGACAACTAAACCTGAGATCTCGTGCACACTGAAACGTAGAGGATGAGGAATCATTTTGCTTAAGAATCTGTTTCTTTGTGAATCTATACACACACGTGCGTATCACGTTCTAGTGCACCGTAACTTAGTTAATAAACGTGGCAATCTCAACCACTACTGACATTTTAAGATTTCATTATAGTAATACACTTTGAAATCCCTGCATTTTGAACACGGTACTTCTCGTTCCTCACAACGCCCGAAGGTAGCACAGCTGCTTAAGGAGCCCTTGTTTACGCCCTGCGTACCGTTTGGAAATTAAATTCAAGTACGGTATTCTCGCTCCGAAGAAGCAAACATTCATCCCCACCAGCCATTCGTTCCCCGAGAGAACCGCTGCGCACACGCACGTTCTTCGTATCAAGGTATTATATCATAAGAAAAGAAAGAAAAAGAAAGAAGGAAATACCGTAGTGGTATGTGTAATGATGATATTACGGGAAACCGTGGGGGCAGTCATTATCTCCGATTGTGGGAACCCCTGGGGATGTCAGTTAATCAGGTATTATTATTCTTAAGCCCATCAAAATATCGAGAGAAACCGGGGAATTATATCAGAAATCATTGATGGTGACAAGTGGGTTCTTGTTGGCTGGAGGCATCAATTGTCGAGACGGCTTTTTTTTTAGAATGCGTATACGGCAAATGCAAAGGCAGGTATGGGCCGGTTTTCCCACCGACTAGAGCCGATTCTCAGCTCGAATATCAGAAAGCTAGTATAGTAAGTTGGCTTCGATCTTCGTCTAAGCCTTGACTCAATCCTCGACAGCCTAGGGTGATAAGCAAACCAATACCTGAGATGACATGCTTGGACGGTTAACGTGGATATGAATTTTTGATTGATCAGAAGGGATTGGAGGAGTGGGAAAAGAGCATCGGGAGGTCTCCCGGGGAGACATTCAGCTTGTAAGCTAGGTTACACAGTGCAAGGTTCTATTTGAGTATCATGCCGGTAAGAGCGTACCAGCAGTCTGCTTGTATCACGCTTGACTTGCGTGGATAGCCAGAATATCTCAATGTCGAGCCATATTTTGTGACGCTGCTCGGCGAATACTTATTCACTGTTGAATATCAGTCGTAAGCTAGGATCATAGGATGGGATGGGATACTCTGCTCTAGATGAGCGTACCGGTATACCCAAAACTCATATCCCATTGTTCATCCATCTATACCTAGGCTACCGTACACAAATTTCGAGGGCTAAATGGCGATTACCTCGAAACTCATAGGTAGGTTCTGCTAAGACAGTCCGATCGTAACTTGAACTAGAGTATTTTTACAACTGGAGGTACTTCCTTGACCTCTCCTAGTGTGTGAGTTTGTGTCTGTCTTGTGCCACGGTTTTGCCCAAATTTAAGAACATTCCTTAGATATGGCGGTTATAGGATGGCTTTATTGATACTTTTCTGCTCGCTCGAAACTCATTACGCCGAGTTTCAGTGCAATTGTGTATGTAGTACGGTAGCCCAGAAACGAAGGTTAACTTACAACCCAACTTATGATACACCAACTTTCGAATTTTACTTAGTGAAGCCATGAGACACTATTATGATCTTATTGCAATGGAATTTCATGCATTAGCCACAAAATAAGCACGGTTCAAATGTATGACCCTCTTATCATACCACAAAAAGTCCCTAATATTTGCACTTTACTTGCATTATTTGCCATGTCGGTATTTATATGTGACTTACCTAATCAGATACATTGTACAGTTGAGACAAGAAAGTAACCGGACACTAGCGGAAATATTTATTTACTACTGGTTTATAAATTTCTGTACTGACAATAATCTTAATAAACTATTTACACCTAATACTTTGTTCTTGCATCCTCCTTCTCAATCAGAGTCCTAATCCTACGAGGCATACCATCTATCATCTTATAGATCTTATCCCAATCCAATTGTTCCCATTCCTTATTAGCAACCCCTACTACCTCCTCCTTAGTTCTTGGCTTCATTACCAAATTTTTTTTTACTTCATATATTACACACTATATTTCATCAATGGGCTGGTAATGCCAGCTCTCTGATACCTTAGGTATATCGGGTAGTTGTGACCTTGCTGCTAGCTTCGGGATACATATGTGTGGCTGGTAGTATGTCACAAAACTTGAAGTCTGGGAGTGCTCAAGGGTTTTTCTGACATGGCTATCAGCTCCTGGAGTTTCTCCATTATGGACTGCTACCCTTTGAGCATAGTAGGCTGGTCTGAGGTCTCCTAAGACTTAGATAATCATAAGTATCTACATGAACCTCTCTGCTACCCTTGGTAGTAATTGTTTAGGTGAGATGTCTACCAGATTTATTCTATTATCAATAGAGACCTAATAATATATCATAACTTTAATATTCTTCTTTGGGCTCCTAAAGTCCCAAATGAGACTTTTTTGATAAAAATATAACCTATCATATTTCATATTATATTTTTATTTAGATCAAAGCATAGGTTAAAGTATTCTCAGATCTTGTTCTACAAGGATAATGGGAATAGGAGAGGTGGTAGTAGGGGTAAAAGGGATAATAGAAAGTAACTTGCATACAAGTAAGTTAAATAGTACCAGCCCTCCCTCTTTTTCTATTCAACTAGAATAATAATAAGAAATAAAGCAGAAAGTTAGCGATGGCTAATAACTATACTAGGTAGGAAACTTGACTAAATTTTACTTACTTCTAATACACAAAACTACAATATCACTATACCATACTGCAGTACTACTAAGGATAGTGATTTTGAGATTGTTTATGTTTTTCTCATGCTACAAGTATCCTATTAACAAGCAGTTTATATAGTTCAATTTAGCTCATGAAGGCAGTCAGAATAATATCTGAGGTATCCTAATCACATCAGTATTAAGGTCTCCCCTCTTTAGGATTACACTTGGTATCTTTACTGGCAGATTTATATATAATTGATCGCTCAGGCTACAGGTATCCTATTGATAAGTGGTTTGCAGGGCTAAATTCTACTTATCAAGACAGTTAGAATAGTAAAGAGAATGTCCCTATTAGATTAGTTTTAAAACCTGCTCACTTCAGGTTTGTCCTTAGTATCTTTGCTGGTAGAAATTTCATGCTTGATTACATTCTTGATGATTACTCAGGCTATAGGAATGCTACTAATAAAGAGTATAGAGGGATAGATTCAGCTTGTTGAGATAGTCATATTAGTAAAAGAAATGTCTCTATTATGTCAGTCTTAAGACCTGCTTGCTTCTGGTTTGTACCTAGTATCTTGGACAAATCACCACTTCTTGACACAGTAGGGAATGTCTGCTCTGTTAATCTTGATATTACTGAGTCAGGCTGCAGATATCTCAATCAAGCAATGATTACAGTAGAATGATATAACTGTTCACAGGGTCACCCAATGTCAATCAGAGCCTTCTTCTCACCCTTTGAGATATAGGTTGGATGCATGGGGGACTATAGTATGTGAACCAAGTAGTAGCTTATGTGTATAAGTGATTGCGCAAGAAAACTAAATAATATAAAGGTCTTAGGCTTTATATATCCATCACCAACCTCCTGATTATTCAACTGTGTATGTGATTATTTCCCAGCCATCTCCTAACCTCCTGAATTCCTCTATGGAAACACTATTAAATACAATTGCTGTTATAAACAACAAATAACATAATCATACTTAAGGAAATCCTCCTACCTGCTGCCATTAATCTAGTGGTCATAACAACCCCATCATATAACATAATCATGTAACAAATAAAACCATTTAACAAAGGGAACCTATTCCTCCACATCTTCTAGAATACTGAAGAGTCATCAAGACCAATAGAGTTGTAGCTGCATATATTCATGTGTCATCTGGTTGAGCTCTTGAGCGATCTTAGTAGAGATGCGATTTATCTCAGCTTTGCATAGATGTACATGAGGAGCATGACTACTAGTGATACTACTAGCATTTGGTATGTGAAAATAATGATCTGTGACATATCTTTACTATATCAGTAAAAAAAAATTAAGCTGCAGCTGGTATGTCTGGCATATTGGATGCATAGGACAAGGTTAATGTAAACTTCTAATCTGGATATATCTACACAGACTTAATCTGTCTAGATGCAGCTCTTTTTTCCAGATATACAAGATACACCTAATGCAGCTTCTATCTATTAGGTGCCCACATCTCAGAGACCTTCTACTCAGAAATTTACTATTTCATCATACTACTACTATACTAATATAAGGGATGAACATCATCTCCTTATCATGGTTATATTGTATCCTGATACTTTGGTACTGAAATTTGACAGCCTTAACATAATACTACATATGTTGTCACTATCTGACTGATTATGTAATATGAGGCATACTTAGCCATGTACTATAATCACAGTCGCAGTAATCACAATAGGTAAACTGATGTATGCTATCTAGTAGGACTGAGCACAGTAGTACTTAAGGGAGTCTTAAGGAGGTAGGATAATTAAGGTTCTTATTCTGAACTCTAAGTCTGTGAGGTAGTTATTTAATTTAAGAAATGAAGTAAGGAATCAAAGAAGTAGCCATTCAACTAAGTATATTTAAGAATAAACTGTCAGCTGAAGTTTACTATTCTAAATACCAGACTCAATAGACTTTTTTAAATAACATGATTGTCTACTATTGGCAGTATACTAGAAAATAAAGACTATATCAAATGATATATTGTTACAAACCTAGCACAGAAAAAGGGTTTTACATGACTCATGATTATGAGATCATAGGTTTGTAATGGTTTCACGCACATGACCAATTAGGTCATGTGAGTTTCACACATGACTCACACTTGCAAGTCATAGTTACTTATGTTTGAATTTGATTGGTATGTTGAGTGTTGACTCATAGGTATGCCTATGAGTCATGAGGATTAAGAGGCATGACTTTGTTTATACGAACCATGAGGTTTCGCACATGACCCCTTTAAGGTCATGGGACTTTCACGCATGACCAAGTATGGTCATGAGATTATATGTTACATGAGTGTATGAGTCACCATTGAGACTCATTTGATTTGTAAGCAGGTTGCTGGAAGAACTATATAAGGAGGTCAGTAGGACCTGATAGTTAGTTCTTCATGCAACTACCTAAGTTATTTCTTAGATATAACTATACAACTTTATGAATATAAAATACCTTTACACTCTTTACTAAAGAACATCTCGAGATATCTTCCTTATAGGACAAGGAAGAAAGTGAACGAATAGCTTAACCTTAGGAAGGCTAAGTAAGGATAAGAATTTAGTCTTACGAAGATTAAGTACAAATGAAGAATACTAAGTTAAGTATTAACCTCATTACAGTATCGAATAAAGATTGATATAACATCGTTGCCTGTTGCTTGGTTGTATACTAGGAGTGATAGAATAAGTGATCCTAACATATATCTTGAAATAAAACACAAAATGAACTATTATATCAAATAATAAAATAAAACAAAGATAGTATTAAATGATATATCTTGAAGCTAAACATAAAACAAACTATCATATCAAATTATAAAGTAAAACAAAAATAGTATCAAATGATATATCTTAAAATTAAATATAAAATAAACTATCATATCAAATGATAAAGTAAAACAAAGTTAGTATCAAACAATACATATTGAAACCAAACATAAAACAAACTAATTACAGAATACCTATATCTATTAGATTCCCCAAAACAAATCAAAGTTTTAAATAAATAAAATAAAAATTCCAAAGAAAAACTTAAATTCTCTGCAATAGATCCTCTATAACCCAGTCCTTACTATCAGTGGATTCAAAGTTACTGTTAAAGTGTAGTATGAAGAATCCTTCTTCAGTCATGATTTCCAATGACTATTAGTTGACTTTTGGCTTCTCTGGTACTCATTCCATCCTCACAAATCCTAGGTGCACTGGTGATCTATCTCATAATGCTTCCTCCTCTTTTTCTTTTCACCATACCTCTATGGGTTCTATTATATTTTCTAGATCTTTAATTAGTTCCTAGCTATTCTTTAAATTAGGATAACCTTACCACTTAACAAGGAATTGATCCTTTCTGAATCTTGTTTGGTAGTTTAAAACTTCCTCCATATTATATTCTTATATAAGGTTGATAATAATGGCTACAGATTATGTGAGGTATCAGTCAGGGAACCTTTTATCATTATTAGGATGGTATCATTTAGTAACTGAGCTGTGGAAGTTTCCTATCTTTTTCCAATACATTCTACTATTAAGTTCCACTATATAATTCTATGTGTTTTCATCATATTCATAGATCTTAAATGGTCCTTACTATTGAGGTTGTAGTTTTCTGCTATGACTAGATTTGGAGGTAAATTGTGTTCTATAAACCATGAGGTACTAGCATATAGGGATAAGATTATAGTGTCTTTGATATTTAACTGCCTTCCTGGTACTTTAGAAATGAGCTAACATGAACCTAAGGGCTTGGAAGGCAAGATTTCAGGGAGATTAGTGGTGATTGATAAATTCATTTGAGGCAGGGATAGAGGTATCTAAGAACTTTAAGGTTAGAAAGAAGGGGTATTCTTTCCCAAAAATGACCTTATAGGGTGACATTCTTAAGGTATCAGAATATCTCATATTTATATAACCTATTAATTCAAGTATGATATAGGCCTATATTCATTATCTTATATTTACTACATTCCTTAGAGCTATCTTGAATTCCCTGATCTTCTATTCTACCTATTCATTGGTCTTATGGTATCTAGACATTGCCATAACAAGTTTGATCTCAAGGGATTTCACTATTTGTCTCTAAAAATGACTCAAGAATTGAGGGTCCATGTATAATAGGCGTGCCCTAATAGAAGATAGATCTCTAGTTTGTAACCATAATGAAATGACCTAAAGATCAAAATATAATAATCAACAGTAGAGTAAGAAGAATCAAAATAGTAAAACTTAATATCATTAAGCCATAGCTTTACTTAGTAAGTTTCTTGAGAGGTAGTTGATTGTCAGAGTAGAGTGAGACTAATATATAGTTTAAGTAAAATATCATATACTGCCAGTTCCCAACCATCATTACTCTAACTACACAAGAGCATACCCATCTCCCACCAGTTGACTGACATACACCATTAAGGACAATATTCCTTTGCACATGCTGGCCCATTCTGACTAAATCTTCTTCCAACATAAAGTGTTTTAAGAGCTTGTAATGGGGGCGTCCTAAGGGAAGATGGATCCCAAGTTCGTGACTGCACTGAAGTGACTCAAAGATCAAAAGTGATAATCAACAGTAGAGTAAAGAAGAATCAAAACAGTAAAACTTAATATCATTAAGCCACAGCTTCACTCAGTAAGTTTCTCGAGAGGTAGTTGATTGCCAGAGTAGAGTGGGACTTGCATATAGTTTAAGTAGAATATCATATACTGCCAGTTCCCACCCATCACTACTCTAACTTAATCATGAACACACCTGTCTCCTCCAGGCTGGCCAACACACACCACCCAGGACATTATTCCTTTGTGGATGTTGGTCGCTCTGACTAAATCTCCTTCCAACATCAAGTGTTTCAATGCTGCATCTCTAATGTGACTGCAGGAGAAAAACTCTTCATATCGTTGACATGCTAGTGGTGAACTATCATGCAACTGAGGAGATATACCATTTATAAACTCTCATACCTATATGCATTTCATCTATGCAAGCCTTTAGTAGACATAGCTCTCACAATCGAGCTGAACATTCTACTTCATTTTAGTCAAGTCTTTGCCTGATAGGAAAGTCTACTCGGCTCCCCCAGTGGGATACCTTGGTGATTGGCCTGGTGGGCACTACCCACAGTCAACTCACCAAAAGCACCCCTACCATGATAAGAATCATGCTTTTAGAGTTCTCAATCAACCCCAATAGTCTTACAATGATTGGGCATGAGTTGTGCCTATATGCAATTCACCTGCCCGGAGATGCTTCAACATCTTCCAGGCGACCCCGGGACTACCCAGGAGGCTCTGGACTACCCTTCCAGTATTACCTGAGTAACTCCTTCAGTTCTTGTCCGTTTTACACATATTTGGTACCAGAAGATAGCCCTTCTTCTGGAGCACATCCTATACCCTCTCATATATCCTACAGACAACATCCGGTCGGACGGACGGTGACAACCTATACGGTATTACAAGAGTGCCTCCACTCAGTTCCTTGTGTAAGGAATGGAGCAACTCAACAACCGTAAGCCCATAACGTGTGGTCCTTACAACGGGGCCGCAGGAGGGTGTTAGAAATATCTCTGTAAAATCCTGGGGCACTTAGAGCCCTGTAGCTCCTTCTATAGTCCCCCAAAGGCTACCAGGTTTGTTGCCTTTGTATTTTACTGGAGTGCCCAATCCTTATAGGATCGCCCCCTGCCCCAAGTAAGTACCTCTAAATGCTAGGTAGGGTAACTTGGGTGCCCTGTCAGGGTAACTCAGACCTTATGGTAGGGTAACCTGGACCTCATGTCAGGGTAACTCAGGCCCTATTACACGAGCCTTTCCTGAGCTCGCCTTTTATACTACAACCTTATAGTATATGTAGTTGTCTGCTGTAGTGAACCAAAATATCCTTAACCATTGACTCCAAGGTCTCCGGTATGGGTGTAAGAATAGTTTACTGTAAGACACCCTCTGGTGGGTCGTTACAGAGCTGCATCTCTAATATAATCATAGGAGAAAAAGGCTTCATATTGTAAATATATTAGTGACAAACTATGATGCAACTGAGAAGACATGCCACTAACAAACTCACATACTCATATGCATTTCATCTATGTAAACCTTAGTAGACATAGCTCTCACAATCAAGTTGAACCTTCTACTTCATTCTAATCAAGTCTTCACTTGATAGGACAGTCTACTTGACTTCCCTAGTGGGGTACCTTAGGGATTAGCTTAGTGGGTACTACCCACAGCCAACTCCCTGAAAGTACCCCCTATTATGATAAGAATCATGCTTCTAGAATTCTCTAATAACCCTAATAGTCTTTCAGCTATTAGATATGAGTTGTGCTACAGTGCACTTTGCCTGCCCAGAGATGCCACAATATCTTCTGGGCTACCCTGGGACTACCTGCAAGGCTCTGGATTACTCCTTTGGTATTACCCTGATAACTCCTTCAGTTCTTGTCTGTTTTGCACATATCTGATACCAGAAAATAGTCCTTCTTCTGGAGCACATCTTACGCCCTCTCATATATCCTACAGACAGCATCTGGTCAAACGGATAGTGACAGCCAATACCATATTGCAGGATCATCTCTACTTGATTCTTTTTATTAGGAAAGGAGTAACTCAATAACTATAAGCTCATAATGTGCAGTCCTTATGTAGAGGCTGCAGGGGGGTGTTGGAAATACATCTGTAAAATTCTGTAGCATTCAGACCTCTATAGCTCCTCCTATAGTCTCCCAATGGACCACAGGTTTAGAGCCTTAGATTTTACCAGAGTGCCTAGCCGATTGTAACAGGTAGTAACCTGTATGAACTAAATACAATAGGGATCAGTGGTAGGTCAGTTAGTGTTCGATTCCTAAGGTAGACTAGAGAGGTAAAGACAAGAAGATCTTAGAAGAAGTAAAGGGGAAAATCAGCAATAGAATTGTCATTCAACCAAGTATATTTCTTATCTAGGTTCTGTCTGAACTCTCAAGTCTGAAGTCTGACGATTCCTGCTAGTCAAGAAGCCTGGCTTAAATATATGATTTCCTCCACTCAAGGTAGAGGTTTCTGAAAACCTGCAACCACTGTTATTACCAGTAAGTGTACACTACTGGAATCTTGTGATCCTACCAGAATCTTATGATCCTACCAGAATCTTGTGATCCTACTGAAATCTTGTGATCCTACCAGAATCTTATGATCCTACCAGAATCTTGTAATCCTACTGGAATCTTGTAATCCTACCAGAATCCAGAAAACTCAAGGTAATCATTCACCCAAGCCTTATCTCTACTACTAGTATATATAACCATTCCTTCCCTTAGAATCTCTAGGGCAAACCCTTGCTAGTATAAAAGCATAACTAATACAATCATAAACAAGTTACTAGAATCCTAATGATACTGGTAGTGAAATAATCAATCAAGCAATGAAAGCAAGAATAAATGAAATAACATAACAAGGAAAAACCTAAGCATAACCAGTATATAGTTGCTGGAACATGTATACATATTACACCTATATAGTTATGTCCTCTACCTCAAGTAATTGCCTTTGTACCTTAGGTAGGGCAACTCAGACCTCATGGCAGGGTAACTTGGACCTCATTCTATAAGCCTTTCCTGAGCCTGCCTTGCTGGCTTTGCCCTTAATACTATGGCCATATAGTATTCTTATGTATCTACTGCAGTGAACCCAACTATCCTTACCCATTAACCTCATGGTCTCTTGTATGGGTGTAAGAATAGTCTACTGTAAGATACTCTTTGATGGATCATTACATCATATTAGAGATGATACTAAAGGAGTACCTATAGTGGGCAAATATATACTCTCAGAGTAAGATAAAGGTCTATTGCATAGTTATATTAGTGATTGTTGAGAGTAGCTAGCTGTAACCTAAGAGGTGATCTACTATAATAAGGATAAAGATAAAGCCATCATATTTACATCCTCCATCTCTACTACACCTCCAGTCATTGAAATTTATTTACTATTTGTGAATGACTCAACATCAATACTGTGAGGAAAATTATCACCACTTTTCTCTTCCTCTCCCCTGCCTAAGGGGGTTAGGAAACATACTACCCATCTCTTCTTTGCCTTTTGGAATCCTATCCTCACCTCCCTCTTGAGGTCTACCCTCTTGAGGCCATCTAACCCTTGCTCCTACCATCTTACAATGTCAGTTACCTCCCTTATCCCACTTTTGCTTTACCTTGCTTAGTAAATCTTATAGTCAGGTTTTCTCATTTTGTCTTTTTACAGACAGCTGAGAATATAGTTAGTAGTAGGAAAAGACTCTTCAATAGCCTACAGTTCACTTCTCTATTTTCTTTTTCTTAGTAGCTGCCTTGTTAGACAGGAATACATTATCTGATAGTAGCTCCCACAATGTGAGCACTCCTCTCCTGAATATTCCCCCTTTTTAGATGATTGGCTAGCACTCTACTGACCTCCTTTCCTGTTTTCCATCACAACTATCCTCTGGGATCCTTTTCAGTAGTAATGCCATCTCTCTTATCACAAAGGACTACATGAGAGATATAGTAATATGGTTAGTCAGCTTTAGATCAAACCCAGCTAATGTATTTGACCTAGTAATGGGACACTTATTAGTTATGAGACACTTTTTAAAATCAGACTAGTGAAATTGAAATGTATATAACAGAGCTAGTTGGACTTCAAATGATCTAATACTCAAGCATATTGTAGAACGCTATCTCTAGTTTCAGTCCATTAAAAAATATTCTTCTTTCTCTGTAATTTAATATTGTTGTTTGGCCTAAAATGATGTTATATAAATAATTTGTAAAGACAACATTGATGACTAAATTGACTGACTGAAATGGGTGAATTTGGAAATATTTTACTATTAGAACCTTCCTCAGGGTCTGTTTTATGATACCCTAAGGTTTAGTCAAAGTTCCTCTCTTATTTAATTAGAGTCATTGATTTCAAGTGTCTGTCATTTCTGTACTTTTCTAGTTACACTTCACTCATACCAGATACGAAGCAACAAACCTCTCAAAATACCTTCTTGGACACCCAATAATCTCCAATACCTTCTCCCAAGTATACTAAGGAGATACATCTTCAGGAAGCCTTGAAGGCCCATGAGGCTGATTCCAACCTGTCTCTCAACAAATTGTCTCTCATGTTTGAAATACCAAAATCTACCCTTCATAATCAAATCTCACAATAATCAACACTGGCAAAGGCAACTCACAAATCACAGTAGCTGCTATTAAGCTCTGAGAAGGAGGCATTGATTACCTAGATCAAGAAGTGGGATGACTATGTATTTCCAACTCATCGCAGACATGTCTATCAAATGGTTCAGAGTCTCCTTCATGCAAGAAATTGCAGTAACCAAGTTGGAGGGTATTGGCTGAGCTACTTTCTGGGCTGCAATCCTGATTTAGACTCCAAAGTAGGGTGGTGTTTGGATAGGTAGAGGGCTCTGGCCACTGATCTAGATTCTTTTAAGAAGCATCTTGATCACTTTTATTATATTCGGTGTAAGTTTCATGTCAAGGATGAAGATACATGGAATACCGATGAAAAGGGATTCACTATTGAATTAGGAGAAGTAGGTATGATGATTTGCTGTACCTCACACTGAAATCCAAGCCTCATTCAAGATGGTGGTCATGATTGGGTCACTATTGTGGAAGCAATATCTGGTAGAGCAAAAGTCTTGCCTCCTCTCATTATTTTTAAGGCAAATGCCTACTTAATGGGACATTACACCAATATTGAGATTGAAGAGAAGGAAGATGCTTTCTTTGCCACCTCCTCCAAAGGTTACACCAATACCCAAGTCACATTTCAGTGGTTTCAGAAAGTATTTGAACTATAAATATACCCTACAAATGGTATCAATTAGTATTGTATTCTGGTATTGGATGGTTATTTAACTCATGTGGAGAACTATGAGTTTATCAAGTATGCAATTGACCATAACATTCATCTTCTATGTTTTCCCTCTCATTCAACTCACATTCTCCAACCACTTGATGTTGGTATCTTTAGTCCACTAATAATTTATTCCAAGTAAGAGCTTGAAGATTGTGTATATCAATAAGGTCCCTATGGTACTATTAAGAAAGAAGATATCTTTTCCATGCTTCAGAGGGTAAGGATAAAGACCTTTCAGCCAGAAACTACCAAATCAGCCTGGTGGGCCTGTGGACTTATCCTATTCAACACAGATTGAATTTTAAGAGATCCTATCTTACAGGCAAAGGTGGTTCCTAAGACTCCTTTGGCAACCAGATGGCCTGAGCTTCTACCATCACCAGAAAGGATAGTTGGAGTCCCTAAACTTGATCATATTGAAATCAACAATCAACAAATAGAGGAAACTCCTGCCAATAAACCTCTCAAGGACCTCTTGACTGAATGTATCAAAGAAGCCAGATTTATCACAGCTACAAAGGTTATTACTGAAGAAGAGGTTGAAAAAGTACGACAACTAGTAGAGCCAGCCAAAGCTGATAGAAAACAACTACGTGGTAGACTTCTACTAGGCTCTAAACACTTGGCTAAGCTATATCATAAGTGTATGGAACTTGACAAGAGAAAAGCTAAAGCTGCACTAAAGTATAAGGAGACCAAAGCTCTAGTCAGGAGAAAGGCACAATCCAAGACCCACCAAAAAAGGGAGGTAGACCTGGACTATAATGAGGAGGCTATTGCATCCAGCTCTGATGATCAGGACTCTGAAAGTAGTAGTGATAAAGAAATAGTTGAGAATCAACTATATCAAGCCACTCATAAGTAAGTCTTCCATTTGTACAATTTTCACTTTTGGCAAGTCTAACAACTTGACTCCAACAGAGCTCCAATCTACATACTACTACCTGCCAGCTATGGCCCAGAATCACCTCTACCTGTACCAGGAAGTAGAATAATTTTATAATTTTTTCTCTCTTCGAAAACTTTGACCATGTAAGTCAATCATCATGAATTATCACCTTTAGTATATATTTACTTATAGATATAGCTATATTAAGTCAATAGGGATGAAATTGATAAAGCTTATTGGGGTAGATACTGGCTGTTTGGATACCAATTTGTACCTTATATGATATAATATTGTCTGAGTTACAATAATTTTTCAATCAAGTAGTAGTGTTTCACTTTGTGTCCCATAACTAGTAAGTGTCCCATTACTAGATCAAATAGTTTAACTATTTTCTGGGATTTTTAATTTAGTGATCTTTGTTTTTGAAGTGCTCAATTAGCACAAATAGTTATATTACTAACAATTTTCATTAGTTCCTATAAGACAAGGTCATTCTGTAGTAATGTTACAAAAGCAATCAGTTCTTGTTTCTCAATATTAGACTTATTAGCAAGAACCTTAAGGCTATTGATTTTGAGTGCTGTAAATGTACTTAGCAATTAAGGAGATAGTGTGAGAATATTTAGGGAAAATGAGTTAGGATAGGTTGGGTAATTCAATAGATTTGGTGGGGTTGAATTAGTTTAAGTTGCTTGGATCTTTGTGATAACAATACTTCAATTGATAGGGTAGAGTCCAGTATTCCAGAATCTACTTTGAATGTTTGCTATTATAAAGGATGTATGGTGAGCTATCAAGAGAATCTCACAGAAGTTTGCTTTTAAAATGCAGTATTTATACCTCTCAAATCTCTGAGTAAGTTCCTTCTGGTATTGATGTTTATAGAGTCCAAATGTGAAAACATTAAAGGGTTGTAATCAATGAGTAGTATATAGAGCTAAGCAGTAAGAGATAATTTTATGTAATATGCAAAATTGTAGAAATATAGTATTGACATGACTGCTATATCCATCAAAGAGAAGTAAGTGATATTCTCTTTACACTTTGCATGCAGTTTTTCTTCTATTGCCAAAGCTTCACTCAAGATATATTTGTCCCATCTTCTCTTTAGTCCAGCCATTATGTGAATAGGCAAATAGAATATCTTCTAAGACCCCTCTAATCTTCTGAAACTATTCTACAATAAACTCTTTGGTTTTGAGAATAATAGTAGGTTTTAGACTACTCCTATCTACACAAATACTCTTAATTACTGTAACTTGAACAAACTCATGTATTCTATCTTTTTATTCATCAGTATTTATTTTAATTAGATATTTAAGTTACATAGTTATATGAACTAGAGTATATACTTTGAGCATAGAACTTTAGTTTCACATTCTTATAAGGATTCTGAAAAATCTTCAAAACTCATTCAGACTACTCCAACCCTAACAAAATTGAATTTCATCAATATTATATATATATTAGGATTGCCTATTAGATCTCTCTTATTTATAACTTGCAACAGGCAACAACCTTTTATCTAGATCTTGTGATCTAATTTAAGTCTTTCTAAGACTTAATTCTCATAATCATACTTAAGTTCTCCTAAGACTTTTTTTTTTATTTTATTTTTATTTTTATTTTATCTGTTATTATTTTCGTTTAAGGTACAAAAAATCCACATGCAGCCTTAATAGCTATTGCGTAAAAGAACCTCCACCCCAGACCAGGCCCCAAAAAGCTATAGAAAAACTATGGACCAAAGACCTGGTCAAAAAAACTATCCTAACAAGCAGCTACTCCTATAAACTACAAAAGTATAAAATCCTACCAAAGTCGTGCAATAACTAGGAAAACCAAAATCTTGACAGTGCACCTATCAAAGAAATCCTTAAACCCAAAACCTAAGGAAAACCAAATCTGACTTATAGTTGCAAGCCCTGGCTAAAGTTGGATAATAGTATCAGTGGATGAAAAGGTCTGAGCTGGGGGGTCAAGAGGGAGCCCGGCACCTGGTAGGGGTATGGTAGAAGTGAGGAATCCCAGAAACTCGCCTGAACAGAGGGGGTGGAGTTGGCAGTAGGGTGCCAGCTGAGGAGAGGATGGATGGTAGTAAGGTACCAGCTGAAGTAGAATCGAAACCGACTGAATGTATTACTGCATCTCTCATGTAGTCCCTTGTGATATGAGAGATGGCATCACTTCTGGAAAAGATCACAGTGACAGGAAGGCATTGGGAGAGAGGATAGGGGGGCAGTAGGGTGCTAGCCGATCATCCGGAGAGGAGGTAGTCTAAGAGGGGAGTGTTCACTCAGCAAGACGTACTATCGGTTATTGTGTTTGTATCTGACAAGGCAGCCTCCTGTGAACAAGGAGAATGGAGAAATTGACCATGGCCTATTGAAGTGTTTCCTTCTACTGCTAACTGTGTTCCTGGTCATCTGTAGAAAGACCAAATGAAAAAAACCAACCGTAGGTTTCGCTAAGTGAGGTGAATCAAAAGTGTAGTAAGGGAGGTAACCAATATCGTGAGATGCTGGGAGGAAGGAAAGAACAACTTCAAGAGGGTAAACCCCAAGAGGGAAGCAAGGAGGGGATGCCTAAATGCAAACAAGTGATGGAAAGTGTTCTTCCTAACACCCTCTAGGCAGGTGGGAGGAGAGAAGAAGTGGTGATGATCTTGCTTGCAGTTGTGGTGTTGAGTCATTCCTAAATAGGAAATAAATTTCAATGACTGGTGGTGTAGCGGAGATGGAAGATGAAAGTTCTCCTAAGACTTAATCCTCATAATTATACCTAAGTCTTCCTAATACTTTTTTTACTTTTTTTACTTTTTTTACTTTTTTTACTTTTTTTACTTTTTTTACTTTTTTTACTTTTTTTACTTTTTTTACTTTTTTTATTTTTTTTATTTTTTTTCTCATTAATTTAATTTTGTTTAAGGTACAAACTCCACATTGAGCTGTTAAGGGCTATGGCATCAAAAAACCTCCAACCTGGGCTAGGTGCCGGAAAGCTATAGAAAAACTATGGCCCAAAGGCCTGGTCAAAAAAACTATCCCAATAAGCAGCCACTCCTGTAAACTACAAAGTATGAAATACCACCAGCATTGCACAGTAAACTAATAAATCAAACTTCTGACAGTGCACCTACTAGGGAACCTGAGTCCAATAACCTAAGGAACAACCAAACTCGAACAAACAAGGCCAGCCTATGTCAGAGACTAACTGAGAATCCCAGGCAAAAGTGCCAAACTGGGGGCCTAAGCCCAAGCTCAACCTGATGGGTGTATGGCAGAAGTGAGGAGTTCCAGAAACTCACCTCAACAGGGGGGGTGGATGGATGGTAGTAAGGTACCAGCTGGGTAGATGGTAGTGAGGAACTAGCTAGTATAGATCCAAGGCTGACTGACCATATTACCATGTCTCTCATGTAGTCTCTAGTGATAAGAGAGATAGAATCACTACTGGAAGGGATCATAGAGGCAGGAAGGAATTGGGGAAGAGGATAGAGGGCAGTAGGGTGCTAGCTGATCGTCTGAGTTTGCGTAGTTCAGGTGGGAAGTACTCAGAAGGTAGGAGCTACTATCAGATAATACGTTCATGTCTGACTAGGTAGTCTCCAGTGAAAAGCAGAATGGAGAAATTGACCATGGACTGTTGAGTTGTTTTCTCCTACAGCAAACCATGTGTCCAGCCATCTGTAGAAAGACTGACTAAGAAAACCTAACTATAGTGAATGCTAAGTGAGGCCTAGCAAAAGCAGGGTAAGGGAGACAACTGACATCATGAAGAGATGATGGGAGGAAGGGATTAGGTAGGACCTCCTCTTGAGAGTAAACCTCAAGAGGGAAGCAAAGTCTTTCTAATACTTAATTCTTGTAATTATACTTAAGTCTTCCTAAGAATTAAGTTCTCATAGTCACTTTGTCTTTATCCTATAAGGTAAATATAGTTGGGCTCCTTCTTAAAGAGAGTAAAGGTGTTTTATATTCATAAAGTCATAAAGTTATAAGTAGGAAATAACTTAGTAGATAGTTGCATAAAGAACTAACTACAAAGCCATATCCTCTCTTTTATATATACTACTGGGTCAAATACAGGTACTGAATGAACCAAAACTGGTCCGGACGTAAAAACTGAAATGATAGAGAAGGTTCACTTCTCTAAGGGGAAACAAATACAGAAAGGGAAATTGTTGGTCGAAGGGTGAACAAATACTACCAGGTGTGGGCAAAATGCCACTCGTACAACTAGAAGTTGAATGGTCATCCTTGGAAAAAGAAATCTGTCAAAGGGGATCACACTCAAGAAGGAAAAGAAAATAAAGTTGGAAAGAGGAAACAAAAATAAATTTGCATTTGTTAATGCTATCTCTGCTGTCTGTATTCTCATCCCGTCATCCTCTCTCTCTCTCTCAAATCCCCCCAGAAGTAAAACTAAAGTAGCAATAACTTTTCCTCCAACTAAACTCCCTCGGCAGCAGTCCCAACTCTGAGCCCTATCTACTTTCCACTTTTCCAACCTACCTAACTACACAACTAAGGGTAAAACATGACAAACATCCACAGACTGGATTTTTTCCCTCACAGTACTAGTGTCATATTTTTTCCTCAATCTCACATTGCACCACCTGGTTGGTAACTAAAATATTACTGTGGAAATGGAAAATATATTCTACAATATAATAAAAATATAACCTGCTATTAGAACTTTATAAATATCTATTGAAATGGAATAAAAAAGAAATATGATATCATATTAGAAATTACAGTACTTCACATATATTACTAAATGCACCTAAGAGCATATAATAGAAATAATGTCCACAGATAAAAAAAAACCTGTTTAAAAAATATCCTATCAAATAAACAATTATATCCTTTCATAAAATAAAATATCTGAGATCAGTATTTCTATTTAAACAAGATAGAATAATTATGCTTTATTCATGATAGTAGCTAGAATGAAGAAACATAACAGTAGAGAATATTTTTCTATTTTGAGAAGAGAATTAACTATCTGCTAGTTTAATAAAATGTATAACTTAAATACTAAAAAAGATTTTCTTAGTGATATAAGAGAGAAGGAATAGAGATACTAGTATTGAAAGAATTGTAAAGTATATAATTGATAAAAACAGGCAATCATTTAATTTATTATTATCAATAGATAAAAAATCTATTATAATTTGAATAGATTAACAAAATATACTAAATTTGACCCATGATAGGTTCCCTCTCCATATGTCTAGCTGATATTGATGACATTAACCGATAATTATTATTACAGTAATGTTGTACATTTAGTATAGAAAGAGATTCTAAGTTATTACAAACTATAACTCTCTTTGGTGAGACTGGTTCAACAAGCTCTAAGGTACCAATTATAGAGTGTTTACTACTTGATTTATAAGCTTGCAAAAGTGTAAGACTTAGATTCTTGATACTATCCCCTTCTCTAAGCCTTAACTCCAATTTTACCAAGTTATCTAATCTGTAAACACTACCTAAATATCTAACAAATGATACTTTATTGGTTAAAGACAGGTCATGCAACTTTAATTTATCATAGAGGAGAGGAAAGGAATACAAATTCTTATTTGAGTGCTTCATCTTTAGCCAATTGAGTAGTTTGTTGTAATGGGTAACATGAGGCTGAAATTCTTTTGTGTGGTGATAAATTTCATTACTGTTTTTTTCAGTCTTCAATAACCTTAAGAGTTTTCTTGTACTCTTTTCATGAAAGAGATTTTGGAGACTATCTCCAGCTCTTGATAACAACTTTATAGTAGGATCTACCCAAATATCTCCCTCAGCAACAAATAACAACCCACTTGTAATAGCCAGATAATAAGCAAGGTCCTTACTAGGAGCTTGACAATTACTGTATTCTAGGTTTTAATGGACAGTAGCATTCATCCTTTCTTCATCTTCAACATGATAATTCTCTAGAACACTAAAGTATTCAATCCACATTACAGTATAGGATAGCAGACTCAGATGATTCTTTGGTTTCTTCCTCAGATCATTGATTGGAACTGACAATTGTCTTGAAGCACCAGAGTGAGTATTTAGTATTATACCAGATGTACATCAATCATTTATCTACTCTAATATGTTAATACAAAGATTCTCTAGCTGACTTCTCCAAATAAAAATATTTTCTATTTTTGAAGCATGGAGGAGCTGGTTGATCTCAGACATAATGGTAATTAACCTTGATATTATTTTTACTTGAGAGTACTGGGAGAGTTGATATGCTGATATGGAGTTGTTATCTGGAAAAGTGAGATTAGATAGAAGTTGATTTAGGAAAAAAAGGTATATTATAGGAGCTATCTGAGTAAAGATTTTGTAATCCTTCTCAATAAATAAACTATGCCAGTGGATAATTCTGCATCTAGCCAAGCATTCAATGAAACCATCCCAGCTAGGAGAATCAATAAAAGCTTTAAGCTCAGGTCAGTAAGTCTTCAATGGTGTCCAGTTAAGAAAGACTTTTGTTACATACTTTGGTAGTCCTAGAAGCTATGTATGTAGGCATTCAAAGGGTTGATCCTTTAATAGATCAAAATCAAGTAGTAAATAAAGAGGGCTGAGACTATGAGGAACTTTTAATCCACTTGAGTGAGTTGAGAAGTGAGAATTTAGATTATTGATTCCTTCTAGAAGTACTTCAATCATTTGTCTCAGATCCTGAGAATTAGATTCTTGCAAGAGTTAGATAAGTGGGAATCAAATGAGGATGGTTGATTTTTGTGATGGAGACAAGTTCTATAAGGAAATAGACTCTTCCAAGAATGATTTGCTAACTCAGAGGAAGCAGGATTATCACTTTTCATCATAACTGAAGATCCTGTGAGGATTGTGATCTTATTTATTTCCTGATTCAATCCAATTATCACTTTTTTTTAGTAATTTTATTTCTTGGATTACTGGAACAAGAAGTGAGAGTCCTGATAAATCTTTTACTATTCCAATAAAGTTGAGTTTCCTATCCTAAGATTTTAGAATCTGTATTAGATACTTATTCAAAACTATGTTGGTAATATAAGGAGTAACAATTACCTTTTTTAAAGTACCAGGAAATGAGAGTAAGGTATATTTATGTGGATTCTACTTCTTGGTATAGTTGTTACTTAGGCTGTATTGTCAGAGTATAACATTAAATTGACAAATAGGTATATTTTCGTGATCCCAGAACTTAAGCAAACACCTTCTCATGTGAGTTTTCCTAGATGAGGTAGAAAGAAATGCACAATTTCAACTTCACTCATTATCTCATATCTGAGCTCTGAGTGTTCACTATTTGCATCCAGATGTTCTAAGGCTATAACAATTGTTTGAAAGCCTTTGAGAGGTAGATAGATACATGTTGCCTTGTAATTACCACAAATATTATGAACTGACCTTAGTTCTTTCGAGATTTTTAGTTGATGTAGGTGCAGAGAAAATATCAGAACATTATCTTTCACTTTCTGTAATGGTGAAACTCTTATATATGCAGTGGTAATCCCATCTTCTATCACATCCAGCTGACCACAACAGATTCCCCAATTAGCTGTATCTCCTAGGTCACTGTCCCTAAATTTCACAATATTCCCCAACCATATCTCTTCCTTAGTAGGCAGGGATATTACTGGAAGTTGAAGAGCCTTATTTTCACACAACTTCTGTGCAGTCTAGACTTCCTGGAATAACTGTCTGGAATCATCAAGAGGTACACTCTGGTGTTATTGGTTAAGTATCATCTGTCTCTTTTCTTAGATCCCTTCCATATTATGAGATATCACACTTTCCATTTGAAACAGGTTACAAAGACTAATATGGTAGTATAGTTGTTGATCTCCAGGTCCAACAACTGACTTGATCACTTGTGGTAATGGAATCTTATTCTTAAACTGGAGTATTGATGATAATGATGAGATCAGTAAATTGCTAACTTTTCCTATTATATATCACACTGACTCAAGCTGAGAGCAAGAAAACATTTGAGTTTGAGAGTAGACAAGTGAGTATAGAAGAGCAAAGATTTCAGTTGGAAATGGATGCCAAGGATTACTATTCATTTCCTTGTACATTTTATTGGTATTTTCAGAAAGATTTTCCAAGCAGTCTTGATATTGAAACTAAGAATTCGATGAATTTGCTAATACTGATTCATTGCTATCAACCAGAGCATTAAGAAGAATGCTATTACATGATGTATAGTCATAGTCTTCTTTGTCAAAGTTATTCAGGTCAAAGTCAATTTCATAGCTATTGGTGGTATTAGAACTTTGAGAGCTTTAGTGAAGCTCAAGAGGGTTTCTGGGAAATACAGAGAAACTACTAATTTGATTATTGGAATCATCTAGATTGTCAGAATCTTCAGAGTGTGAAGGTAATATGTATAGAACATTGGGAGTATTATCTTTGAAATTATAATCATTGCCATAGCTGGACTCTTCCTGCATATAATGATCAGACTAAAGGTGCTGCTAGTCTAGAACTTTGGATATTTTGTTTTGGTATAGAGGTATAATACTTGATAGATCTGGGGGGTTCTCCAGATAGGAATAATGGAAGTTTTGTAAAAATAAATAAGTAGTCTAGATATGGAGCCATTTTTGAGTAGCATTAAAGATATTCCTTCTATTTCCTGTAGGACTCCCAGTAATATTGCTAGATATCTTTTGGAATATTTCATGCTCTGGGTATATTTTGTCCAGTTCCTAGATTTCTGCAACTACACCTTCCTCAGATAGTAGATATAATTGACTCTAGTGCTTCTTATTCATACAGTGATGAACAAAGTTGTCCAAGCATAAAGAGTAATGATCTTCACAAGTTAGACAAATAATCTGGGAAGCTATTTAGAATACTCAAAGATAGAAACATGGAGATAAGGTGAAGTGAATAATAGTAGTGCTGATATAATGAAAATGTTGAAAGATATGTGATGAATTGCAAAATATCTCCTTAATATATTCATAGCTCCATTACCAGACACCAAGGCTATACCTTAAGCTAGTTGTATCTTCTTTTCTGGAATAAGGATCTTACCCTAACTTTTGTATACTAAATATATTATTATCAACAATAGTGACTATTAAGTTTTATAACCCTAGTCAATGAAAAGCTTGGCACTAAGACCAATTTCCTTTATATAACTCCTTTGGTTCTTGACCAGAAATACAACTTAGTTACAACTCTACCTATTATCAATACCTTTTCAGTACAATATACAGTTACTCCCTCACCCCCCCTTTTGACAGTTTTCATCATCAGTTTGCAACACTCCTGTGATATAACTTGAAGTTATTATTTGCTGGACCTTGCAATTATTATTTCTTGACTTTTCTATAATTGAAAATTTGTCTAAGGCCCTGTTCGGCAAACCACTTTTATGCCATTTTTTTGTCCATAAAAAAGTTTTTTATTGGGGCAGTGTTCGGCAAGGCAATAAAAAATACCATATTTTTTATTTCTCTTTTATGCCATATTTCTTGCCATATTTCTTAGTATAAGCACAAAGGGTTAGGTAACTAGAATAAAATAAAAAATACCATGTTTGCACAATTTTAATTCCCTTTCGATTTACACATAAAATACTATACAAAAGGCAAGTATTCTCTTTACCACATATTATAACTATTTCAACACTACAAGAAAATTACAACAAAATGCAGAATATCAACCAACGTGAGGAATATACTAGTGATAGTGATACCTTATCGGAAGATGAATCCAGAAATAAGGTACTCCTTAATGCAGAATTTCTCTTCAAGTTAATCGATGCAGTAGAAGAAGAAATTGGGGGTCGATTTAATCCACAGCCATGTCGCACTTCTGAACTTACTGGGCAAGCATATACTGAGGAATTGCTTTCTGATGATACCAATCCTCGCAGGTTTTATGAGGTATTTAGAATGCCTAGAGATGTGTTTATCAAACTTTGTGATTGGTTAGAAGTGGGGCAACATTTGAGAAATAGTCGCAAAATAAAAATAAACGAACAGGTTGCGATGTTTGTTTGGACAGTTGGGCGACATGCCTCCAATCGAGATGTTCAGGAACGTTTCCAGCATAGTGGTGATACTGTAAGCCGGTATGTTATCCCTTTATTATATCTTCTATTGAAATTCTGAGTCCATGATCCCTGGTAGAACTTGAACTGTTGCTAATACTATTTGAGATAGATATTTCAACCTTGTCCTGGATGGCCTAGTCACTCTTCAGTCATCTGTAGTGAAGCTACCACCAAATGAATGCCCATGGGAGATTGAGCAGAATAAGAAGTTTTTCCCCTACTTCAAGGATGCAATTGGAGCAATGGATGGGACCCATATCCTAGCTTCTGTACAATCAGAGATGGTTGCAACATACAGAAACCGGAAGGGGCAAATATCCCAAAATGTATTTGCAGCTTGCAATTTTGATCTAACATTTTCCTTTGTTTTACCTAGATGGGAAGGATCAGCGCACGATGGTCGAGTCCTGAATGACGCACTTTGTAAAGGCTTTTCGATTCCACCAGGAAAATATTATCTGGGTGATGCAGGATATCCTCTGCACATAGGATGCTTAACCCCCTACCGTGGTATTCGCTATCACTTGCGTGAACAATATAATTCTCGTAATAAGTAAGTTTCAGCTTACCTATTTCCTTAACTTATTATCAAAGATATATGGAGCTTGGGGTAGGGTGACTCAGACGTTAGAAGTTTTTAACAAATACTGAGACTAATAATATATTGACAACTTTAGACCAAGATCAAAGGAGGAACTGTTTAATCTTCACCACTCACAACTGCGAAATGTCGTTGAGAGAATTTTTGGAGTATTAAAGCATCGTTTTCCAATCCTCAAAGGGCAACCAGAGTATCCTTTCACAACTCAGGTGAAGCTGGTTCTAGCCTTAACTGGTCTTCACAACTTTATTAAGGCCAATACACGACAAGTTGCAGATGATGAGAATGATCAACAAATGATTGAGGAGGATGTAAATGAGGGAGAAACAGATGGTATGTGTCCAGTAAACTCTCCAAGTTAATCAGATAATTCTATTATCTGAAAACCAATCAAAGTTCTTTTCTGGGATAGGAACAAGGAGAGCTAATAATACTATGAGTAATAGACACTCAGCAGAGCTCACAAGAGTCTG
>ML120351.1:514193-631604 GCA_003788595.2 Choiromyces venosus 120613-1
CATTGTGATATTTATTCCTTGGCACTCATACAATTTGTGTCTTGCCAAACACCAATATTTTCAGAAATATGCCATATTTTTTATACAACATATATGCTATATGCAGCTTTTATGGCATAAAAAATATGGTGGATTTGCCAAACAGGGCCTAAGCTTTAATTTAGAGTTGTGTTAATGGTTTTACTCAACAGCCAGTCACAGACAATTCCAGCAGTTGTTCAAACTCCACAAATATCATCATATTATCAGACTCCCTACTTAGCATCTTGGACCCCTCGACATCAAGTATATTTACATACCACTTTTGAATCTTTGTCTCTAACTCCAATTCCTTCAACAACTACTGGTGGGCAGTCATCTTATTTAATAATTAAAGATTCAACTCAGCTATTTTATAGTCTTTATTTTTTGTTTCTTTTCTCTCCTCACTCTACTTCTATTATCTCTTATTCTCCCAGGTTTTAGTTTTAATTAAACTATTTATTATTAAGATCTAATTGTCTATGATAAATAGGAAATTAGTATTTTGGATCAATCTGGTTATGCTTGTGGAGCAAATCTATTAGCCAATTTACAGGCTGTTATGAGTGAGGTAAGTTGATTTCAATCTAACTTCTATCAAATATTATGATTATTGTTATTATATTTCTATTCTAACATATTTTCTCTCTAATAGTTTAATATTCTGCATCAGGGTGATCAATATATAAACTCATACACTCAGTCTGTGATGCTGGCTGATAGTACTCCTAGTCAACCCTAAGATGAGATCTTGGTTTTTCAGCAAGAGCAAACAAACAATTTGCTAAACTCAATGGAGTCTTGGCTTACTTCATTTGAACAGACTCTACATAAAATTAAAGGTCAAATTGTTATTAGTAGAGATGTTCAACAAAGGATTCTACAAGCTAGTGAAGTGAAAAAAACTATTTCTTCTAACAAAGAATTTGTTGATGTATGTTTTTCTTACTAATGTGAGATGATAAAATGCAGTTGACTGACTCTTCATAGGTACCAAATAGTTTGACAAGAGAGGTTAATATTTTCAAAACCTTGAAATTAATTTCAAAGAAGTTGGGTGATCTTGAGAGGTTATTGACTCAGACTACTCTGAAAGTTACCAAAGATGAAAATGTAAGTCCTATACTGAAAATATGATTTTATTATCTTCCTTTTACTAAAACTAAGACTACTTTTTAGGTCAAAATTTGGAACTTTATTAAGTCTATCTTTCAGTAGATGGATCTAAAATCTGCAGAATATTTTGATCCTATACACCTTTTAGTAAGTACCCCTAAATTTAGGCTTCAGAATCCTTTTTATTGTGAGCTTTTCACTAATTTATAGCAGGCTTTCCTGAGTAAAAATGGTATGGTAGGATTGGAAGCATCTGTATTGATTAGAAAGAAGTTGGATATGCAAAAGATTCTCTCTGAATGTATTACTGAAGAGAAAAGCAAATTTGAGAGTATCCTCAAGAATTCTACTTATTGGAATCTTCCAATTGCATTCTTTGCAGAACAACTTTTTCTTCCAAAAGTTTATAATTCTACCTCCTAATCGAGATAGGAGAAAATGCAACTAGTAGCAGCCAAGTGAGTATGTATTATTTTAGAAAAACTAGATAATTCAAATAACTACTAACTTATTTATTTACATAGAGACTTATTACACAAACTATTTAGAGTCTGCCTCTTCCTTCTCGAAAGTGATGGTAGCAAGTATTTTCTCTTCTTGAAACTTTACATAAAGAGAATACACATAGCAGTGACTTGAGGTTTATTTCTGATATTATCCTTTACTTTATATGAATTTGAAATTCTTGATGGAGTAACCCCATCGTGGGATATAAGGTTAGGGCAAACTGATGGGATTGGGACGGTCACCATGTGGAGGGTAACTAGGTTTCCCGATGTTTGTGTGTGGTAGTTAGTCCGCTGTATTTTAGTCTGCATTGCGTTCCTTTTACTTACAGAGCATCGAACAACGAACACTCGTCTCTCAACGTCTTCTCGATAGTTTCCCACTGCGCACAATTGGTGATCCAGGAAAGTGTTGCCATTAGGTTATGAGCCCGGCGCATTAGCAGATGGGCCGCAATTAAAAATAAAAAGAAGTTTCGCTTCCCTTTTTCTTGTTCTTTTTCCGTCAAGTTTGTTCGTTTCGATTCCCGCATACCTTTCACTACGGAAAAATCGCACGAGAAAATTACACCACCACAATTGGACGCCAGATATCGCCGAAGAAGAGCTCCAACGAGCAGTACTGTCAGTAATAAATACCAAAGATGAATGAACAAGATGGTACATCATCGTTGGTCGGGATGAGTTTCGCGAAGCTCGATGGGTCCAACCATCGATTGTGGGTGATGAGGATGACAGATTACCTGCAGAGAGAGGGTCTGTGGGATCTGACGATGCAGGAAGAAGACATCTTGGAGAAGCCTTCCGTGGATGATAATGATTACAAGAAGAAGTTAGAAAAATATCAAACCCAGAGACAACGGATCCAAAAAGCAATCAGTACTCTCCGTTTGGCGATGACAGACGCAGTAGCTGTCAGATATTATGGTTCGACTTGGAACACACCAGCGAGGATCTGGGAAGACGTCAATTCGAAATACGAAACGGCTACTGGTTACGACTCGAATCATCTACAGAAACAATTATACGAATGTTCGCTCGAAGATGCCTGTTCTGTTCTGAATTACCTGAATCAAATTCGAGAACTATGTGATAAGCTCTTGATGTGCGGGCAGCCCCCGACTCATGCGCAATTAGTCTTTCATATCTTTGAAGGTTTACCAAAGACACCGGAGTGGAAGACGTGGGTTATGGTAACTCGAGCAGCCCTTCCATCTCAGACTACAATTACTGGGTATCAGAAGTTGAAGACGCTTCTCACCGCATACGAAGTTGAGCTTCGGAGAGAACAATCGATCCTACCCGAACAAGCCCTATTTACGAAAGTTCAAAGAAATAGGCCAAACCCGCCCCGTGGTCAGTATCACGTGAGTCAACAAAGTGAGAAGACCGGAGGACAGAGTCAGCGGTCCACAGCCTTTACTGGAAATTGTCACCGGTGTGGTAAAAAGGGCCACAAGAAAGTCGACTGCTGGCAAGGGAATCGGGAAAGTAAGCAAAATGGTCGACCACCGAGAGGAAGACAAGATACGCGCTGGAGTCCCCCGCGGGGGGACCATGCCAACAGAGCAGACGAGAATGCCTGGTTGAGTGAGGAAAAAGCGACGAGTATGGTTGAGCAGAAGGCGGTGGTTTCGGGGGAGCCAGAAAAAGCTGGTGTGAGAGTGAAAGAGGAGTGTGTAAATGGAGTAGAAGAGGCACTGAGAGGAGTTGATATGGAGAACGAGATGGAATGGGTCATTGATTCAGGTTGTACAAATCATATGACCGGACACCGACATGTTTTCATCGACAATACCTACGTTTCTTTACCCCCCCATCAGCGTCAGATGAAGACGGCAACGGGGGAGATAGTCTCAGCAGCCGGGATAGGAACAGTCCGAATGCATATTTGGACACCTGCCGGTGGGCGAGAACCACTACTTTTGACCGATGTACTCCATATACCTGGAGCGACTGAGGCTGGTTTGATGTCAGTCAGTCAGTTGACAAAGAAAGGAATAAAAATCGCATTTACGGATGATGCTGCAGAGTTTTACAAAGACGGAATCCTTGTCACAATGGCTGAAAAACAAAATCGATTGTATAAGATAATGCAGAACAGAAGTCAGAAGGATTTCGGTTTGCTTATATCACGAAAAGACAACTCGATGACAATGCTTTGGCACCATCGGCTGGGACATCTACATCTACCAGCAGTCCTAAAGATGAGTAACGGAGAAGTGGTGAGTGGAATGCCTTGTTTGCAGGCAAACAGTTCCGAGAACCGTTGTACGGCCTGTCTTATGGGAAAGATGACGTGTACGCCGTTCAAAGCATCAACGCACAAGACCACAGCACCTTTGGAGTTGGTTCATTTGGATCTTTGTGGTCCTATGCGGAACAAATCTATCGGAGGATGTTCGTATTTTATTCTTTTCGTGGACAATTTTACAAAGTTTACAACGATCTATTTCCTGAAATCGAAGAGTGAAGCTGCTGGCCATTTCCAAAATTACCAGGCGGCAGTCGAGAAACTTTTCAGCGGGAGTGCGAAGAAGTATCAGATCAAAGCCATCAGAACGGATGGAGGAGGGGAATACTCAAGTGGTGAGTTCCAAAAACAATTGAAGAGGTCCGGGATTGCATGGCAAGTCACTGTTCCATATACGCCTCAGGAAGATAGAGTGTCGGAAAACAGTAACTGGGTGTTAGTGGGGAGGGCAAACGCACTTCTACAACACGCTGGAGCGCCCAAGAGCTACTGGGCAGAAGCACTTTTGGCCACTGTTTACCTCAAGAATATGTCGTTGACAAAGGGGACACACGGGATAGATGCTACCCCCTACGAGTTGTGGTTTGACTCGAAGCCTGATATCAAACACCTCAGAGTGTGGGGATGTGTCGCCTACACGTTTATTCACCCCGCAAACAGGACGGACAAAAAGTGGAGTCCAAGAGCTGGGAAGATGATGTTTGTTGGCTATACCCAGACCACAAAGCAATACAGACTCTACAATCCAGCAACGAAACGGTTGATCGTGTCACGGGACGTCGTTTTCCATGAAGATACATCGTACTTCAACCCGATGGATCAACAGATTTTTCTACCATTCCGAGACGAGTCGGAAGCTACAACAGTCTCCCGATCACGGAGTCCCGAACGGAAGGAAATACCACCACCACCACCACTACCACGATCACCACCCACTGTCGTAGCAGAAGGTTCCTCAGATGACAGAAGACCTGGGATTTCAAGATCTAGTTTGGGACCCCATACGAAGTCAGAGATACGCACCAGCCTTGGTCCGTACTGGAACATTCGTGAGGGACGTAGAGGGAGGAGGAGTTCAGAGCAGATTGTGAGAGCAGTAGGAGATGGTGGAGTTGTGGGGGAGATGAGAGAGGAACAGAGGAGAAGAAGTGTGAATGAGGAACAAGTGAGTGCTACAAATCTCGGAATCGATTCTTCGTTTATGGTCACAGATGGTCCAGGATCGATTGCCGCAGCGTTGAGTGGTACTGCGAGAGAAGAATGGATTGGTGCAATCAACTCAGAATTGCAATCACTGGAAGCACACGATACCTGGTCAGTGGTGCCGTTCTCGGAAGAACCGGAAAATCTATGAACGATTTCTTCACGCATGGTTTTACAAGAGAAGTTGGGCGAGGATGGAAGAGTCGCTCGTCACAAAGCGCGTTTAGTCGCTCACGGTTTCCGACAACGACCCGGAATCGACTTCATGGAAACCTACAGTCCGACAATCTCATTCCCTGCGATTCGAATGGTTTTATCAAAGGCCGCAGTTGAGGATAAGGAGATTGCGCAGCTTGATATCGTTACAGCTTTCTTAGAAAGTGAGATACAAGAAGAGATTCACCTACAACTTCCGAAAGAGTTTCGAGTTTCCTCCGAAGGAAAGATAGTACTTCATGAGAGTGGAACCGGACTGGAGAATGTTGTGGTTCGGCTGAAGAAGAGCCTGTATGGTCTCAAGCAAGCCGGTTGTAACTGGTACAACACGCTCGAGTCTCATCTGGAGAAAGAACTCAGGATGACGAGCTCCAAATATGAAGCCGGTATTTACACAATGGAATCTGGCGCGACTATCATCGTATGGGTTGATGATATGCTACTGATTGGTAGCACAGAGGAAGTCACCTGGATGAAGTCGGCGATTCGCAAACGATTTAAGATCAAGGATCTAGGAAGCGTTAAGTTCTTCTTAAGCATGTTGGTTGAGCGAGACCGGAAGAAACGCCAGATATACCTGAGTCAAGGCGGATATCTAAATAAAATCCTGAGACGATTTCAGATGGAGGATTGCAAGGGGTGTGCAGCGCCCATGGACCCCAAGAGCAAACTCCACAACCATTTGGACGACGAAGAAGCAGCAGAGAAGTTGGTATACCAAGAGGCGGTTGGAAGCCTGACGTATGCGGCGATCACAACCAGGCTTGATATAGCCTACGCTAGTGCGCTAGTTGGATGATTTGCATCCAATCCGTCGATACATCACTGGACTGCGGTGAAGCGAATTCTACGATATTTACAACAGACGAAAGGAATTCGCCTTCGCCTTGGGAGCAGAGCCAATCGGAGCATTGGGGGAGTAAGCGGACACCCAGGAAATGCCCCAATTGTTGTCTACGCTGATGCCGATTTCACCAGAGAAGTCGATGGGATGCGATCTACGAGTGGATTCACGATACACGATCAATACGGAGCGATGGTTTATTGGAAGTCGCAAAGACAGAAGACTGTAGCGAAGTCGACCACAGATTCGGAATTCAATGCTACAGCACTGGCCGTGGAAGAAGCAATTTGGTTAGAAAAGCTACAGGCAGAGTTGGAAGGAAAAGAAGGTAGAAGTGAAGGGACATGTTTAGTATCAGCGTTTAATGATAATCAAGCATGTATCGCTAGTCTGATGAATGGGCAGTTTAAACCATCAACCCAGCATGTGGGTGTGAAATATTTCTGGTTACGCGAACTAGTAAAGGACGGAAGTGTGGAGATTTCGTACGTTAGAACTGATGAGATGGTCGCAGATGGGCTCACGAAGGGATTAGAGCGAGGAAAACACCAGAGGTTTATCGAGATGTTATCATTGACTACCTAATGTATTTAGTTATTTATGCCTGAGAGGTGGATATGTTTTTTTTTTTTTATGTTAGTTAAAAAGTTTTTTTATTTTTCTTTTAGAGAGATAGACGATGGGATTAGGGGGAGTGATGGAGTAACCCCATCGTGGGATATAAGGTTAGGGCAAACTGATGGGATTGGGACGGTCACCATGTGGAGGGTAACTAGGTTTCCCGATGTTTGTGTGCGGTAGTTAGTCCGCTGTATTTTAGTCTGCGTTGCGTTCCTTTTACTTACAGAGCATCAAACAACGAACACTCGTCTCTCAACGTCTTCTCGACAGTTTCCCACTGCGCGCAATTGGTGATCCAGGAAAGTGTTGCCATTAATTCTAAAGCTGACAAGCTATATATAATCACCTAGTCTTCACCAGTATCTTCTCTCTGAAGAGAGAGAAAAATATATTTTATCTGAAGGAGCTTTAAAGGATGAATTTGGAGATATACATGATATCATAGATGTTGATAATTCTGAGCCTGATTTAGATTTTGGTATTGATTCTAATAGCACTAATGGTAGTACTATAGAAAGTGAGTAAGAGATTGATGAGGAAAGCTTTGGTTCTGACTTCATAGATGGTAATGAAGAGACTTTGTTCTAGTATGTATCTTGATTAATTATTATATATTTCCTTGAATATATTCCAATAAAGAGAATAAAATGTCTCTTCTTATCTATTATACTAGAATTATAAGATATAAATATGGTGTAATTTACATTAATAAACAGATGCAGAATACTGACTATATTATCAACTACCATATAATCCTCCAAGGTTAGAAAAGTTTTTTATTTTTATTTTTTTGCCTTTCCTTTTATATGATATCACATAATATGTCTTATTTTATAATATAAAAAACTTATGAATAAAATATTTTTTTCAAAATAGGGGAGAAGTATAGTCCTCAACTTATTCTAGCAGAAGTAGATTATTTCTGATATAAGATAAAACACATATATAGTCATGTTAATTTTAGTTCTTACTACAAATACAATAATTTATTATGCTATTTATTTGAACTAACTGCAATATCTCTAAATCTAGGTACTAGTTGGTTTATAAAACAATGATAGTAGATACTTTTTACTATGTTCTAACAGGGCTCCTCATTTTACATGATTTTTGAGTATTCATATATTATATAAGGGACTAGTTTGACTAACTAGCAGGAGGCATTGATCTTACAGCAACATTTTTACTAGATCATATCATGTATATTTGACCCAAAGGTGTAGTCCTTTTCATAACCTGCTTACAAATCAAAATAAATATAAGTTACAATTGTGACTCATATACTCATGTAATATAAAAACCACATGACCCTGAACCTAGTTATGCGCGAAACTTACATGACTTCTAAGTAAGTTATATGTGCAAAATCTCATAACATCACATGACTTAATTAAGTCATTGTACAATAAAATAACTATGACTCATAAATGTGAGTTATGCATAAAACTCACATGACCTCTAATAAGGTCATATGTATGAAATAAATTACAAACCTATGACTCATAATTACAAGTCATGTGAAACCTTATTTCCTTACTAGGTTTGTAACACTAGTTCCTCCTTCCCATTGGTCTAAGTTCCATTAGGCCAATAGTCTATCATTCTTCTTTTGTCCTGCTAATTTGTCCAACTAGGCTACCATTCTCTATAGTTTGTAGTTGTTTCTTTTCCATGTTTCTTCCAACAATTTGTTTTGTCTTTCTATCAGCTTGAGTTTTCTGTTCAAACCTGTAATCCTTCATTCTGCCATTCCTGCTAGGATCTTCTGAGTAGTCACTATCTCTTTTAACCTCTCTTTTTCTTTTTGAAGGGACCTGTCCTTCCTTTCCCCCATCTTTACCTATCTTCGATGGAGTCTTGTATCAGTTCTTACCCCCTCTAACAAGTTTTAGAGGTGGTCTATTTATTTATATAGATCTTTGTTGATGTCAGGTTTGGCTGCCTCTGATGGGTGGTTTTCTGTTAGTGTCTGGCCCATCTAAGAAACCCTTTTCTGAGATTTTTTGCCCCTCCTTTCTTCAGTTTCATCTCTGAAACCTCAAATATGGAGGTCCTTACCAGTACTATTGATAATAATATGCATGGTAGCAGAGATGTGGGTTTATCCCATGCTGTCAATAGCAGTGATAGTGAGGGTGTATGGGGTAAACTCCTGTTATTTTTTTGTGGCTAGTATCTTGACCTTGACTTGTCACTGAAGTGTACCCAATAACTGTCATCGAAGTACACTGTCCAGTTCATTCAGTTATGTGCTTCCTATCCTGGAGTAATCTGTTTCAATGATTGGAGATCTGCTAAGTTGATTTAATACTTGTCACTCATCTATTCCTCTTCCTTGACTAGGCTTTCTTGGGTTTTTTTCAGTGAAAGTCTTTGACTACGTATTCTGTATTGTTGAAGTTTTCTGCAGAATACTACTCTAAATTTTGTTCTGGTAGGTATCTGGTCTACTTAACTTAACATTACAGCTTTCCATAATATAAGTGAGAATCAATGATTTGATCAAGTTCATATTTGTCATCTCCTTCTATTTCTATAGCAGAAGGAGGTTCTTTTCTTTGTGAGAGTAGAGGATTGTCTTGGTAAAGTTCAAGTTTGCTGATGTAAAAGACTGGATGTTTTTTTGTTGGTTGAAGGAGGAAGTGCAAGCTTATATATTTTTCTTCTTACTTTTTTCAGTATTTCATATAGTCCAAGTTTTTTATAATCTAGCTTTTTGGATAGTCTTGTAGTATGAATATCTTTTGCTATTAACTAAACTTTATCTCCTGATTCCAGTCTTGGATCAGGTCTTCTTAGTCGATCAGTATTTTCCTTTATAGTTTCTTGGGATGATATTATTTCATTTCTGATTATATTATGTAGTTGGCTCATGTCCTCACTTCATAATGTTTTTGTTATGGTCTCATGACTCATAGGTTTGTAAATGGGGTGATGTCCATAATTTGCATAGAATGGTATAGTATTGATCATTTCTTGTATGGAGTTATTGTAGGTGAACTCCATGAATAGTAGCTATTCTTCCTAGTTTATTTATGAATATTCTATGTATCCTCTAAGGAATTGTTATAGTGCTGCATTAATTCATTCCATCTGCCCATCTATTTAGGGCTAGAATGTCATTCTCAGTTTTCTGTCTATATTCATTCCTTTCATTATTTCTTTCCATAGGTATGAGGTAAATATTGATCCTAAATTAGTGACGATATCCTTTGGTAATCTATACAATTTGAAGATATTTTTCATAAATAGTCTGACAAACCAGGTTATTTTTATATCCTTGTCACAGGGAACAAAATGTGACATCTTGGTCATGTGATCTACTATGATACATATGGTATCATAACTATTCAATTTTGGCAAATCTGTAATGAAGTCCATGTTGATTGATTCTCATAGTTTTTTTAGTATTTCTAAAGATTATAGTAGTCCATATAGTACATGTGAGTTTAGTTTTATTCATTAACACATGTCACAATTTTTGACATATTATTTGATTTCTTATCTCATTCCTGGCCAATAGTAAGTCTATTGTATTAGTTCTAAGGTTTTTGCTATCACTCCATGACTACTTTGTGATATGTCATAGCTTCATCTTATTGATTCAGTTCAGATGGGCTCACTTTCTGGGAGCCAGACTTTGCCTTCATACTAGAGATATCTCTCCTTCCATTTGCATAGTCCTAATACCACCTTTGGGAATTCCTTATCCTCTCATTTTAGAGCTTGTCTTATTTTTTCAAATACCCAATCTTTTTCTGGTTCTTTCTTGGTTTTGTCCTTAGTATCTGTCTCCATAGTTTGTAGTTCTATCATGTTGACCTCTTTGGTCCCTGTTTCATATCCCTCATCTACAAATCTTTCTTTTGGCAGTAGGATTTGGTTCTATTGTATTCTTCTTTCATCCATTTCTTCTGGGAAGTCATTATTATGGGGTAGCCTGGCTGCAGATAGGGTTGGTCGGACTAAGCCATATACTTCTTGAAGTAAAGTAATGTAAAGTAGGATAAAAATAAAGATCGTTAAGGTAGGTTCAGAAAGTTGTATGTGTGATAAGTTTTTCAAGAGTAAGTAATAAATATATTAATAAGATCTCTTCTCCATTGCTTGATGTTTCTAATAGCTGGGAGTACCTCGATATTTGTATTCCACATCTGGATTATTGCAGACTACAACCAACTCCCATACTATCTAAGTACCTTCACCAAAAACCTCTTATTTTTCCTGAGTGCGAACACTCTTGACCCTGAGAATATTTGCCCTACTTAGCTTTAATCTCTTCAAACTCCTATTATTTCTAGGGGTGTGAATACTCCACCAGTAGGTAGTCTTTGATCTCTCTACCATATGAACTTATATTGAGTATGCTGCTCTAATAGCAACTATACCAATCGTTCTGCCTCAAAACATAAAGTGATCAGCTTTAATGAATGAGCACAGCTATTGCATTGCATATTTATGCATCACAAAGCCCATCGGGCATGAAGGACTTTTGGCCTGGATCAAGCCAATAGCTCATTGGGTAAAAACCTCTCATACCGATTCTCAAGCAGACCCTCTTGGAGTGCTACTTCTTTCAAAGCAAGAGGCCCTGCTCTATGGCTACCCTTTGGTGCTATAGGCTCACAATATTCAGGTCACCAATGGTTTCTTCCCAAATTGTCCCATTACTTATCAGCCATAATATTTAACCGCTAATGTACAGGATAATAGCTTGCTCAAAGCTTAACTGAATTCCTTTGAGTCACTTCTCATAGGTCGCCAAAGGTGATCTCTCATATATCCTATGAACAGCATCTGGTCAGTCAGACGGCGATGACATATACAGTATTATGTTGAAGGTGTCATTTATTGTTGCTAAAGTGTGGGGACTCAACTCAACCATAATCCTGTGATGATGCCTGGTCCCTACATGGGGGCTGTAGGGGTATAGTAGAAATAATCCTGAGTGAAGGGCAAGTAATTTTGGCTCTTTTTTCCCATATGCCTAACAGTCATCTGACTTCCTTGTGAGGGCATCTAGGTTTCCCTCTTCTTTCCCTGATCAATATTCTATCCAAGTCTTGATATCATATTGACTGAACTCCTTACTCCACCTGATCTGTCTTCCATTTAGCTCCTTGATGGTTATGAAGGGAACCAGATTTATGTAGTCTATTAGGATTTTTACCATATACATACTTCCTTCTGCATATTTTTACTACTCTTTCAGGACTTGCATTATTACCCATAATTCCTTATCATGAATGTCAGAGTTACATTCTGCCTTTATTATTGTTTTTGAGCTATAAGCAACTAGTTTCCATACTCAATTTTCATCTTGTTGTGATATGATACCAGAATAGATATAATTTGATGCATCTCTTTCTATCACGATCTATTGATCTAGATCAAAGTATCATAGTATGGGTGCTGTGGTTAGTTTTTCTTTCAGTCCTTTGAAAGTTTTTGGGCCTTTTCCCCCCCTTCCCACTTCTAGTTTTTCTTTATTAATTCATATAAAGGTTTGGCTGTCCTGTTGAGCCCTTCTATGAATCTTCAGTAAAAGTTACAGAATCCTACAAAGGACTATATTCCTTTGACTTTGTTTGGTGCTTTCAACTCTCTTATTGCTTTGGTTTTAACGGGCCCACTCTGACTTTATCCTTATTGATGATAAACCCCAGGTATTCCAGCTCTTCCTTATAGAATTTGCATTTTGTTAGTTTGAGATTGATGCCCATTTCTCTTAGTTTTTCTAGTACTTTGAGTATGTCCTTCTGGTATTGCTTGAAGGTATTAAAATAGATTAATAGGTCATCCAGGTAGGTAATATAGATGACATCTAGGTATTTGCTGAGGATAGTATTTACTGATCATTGGAAAGTTGCAGGTGCATTAGCTAGTCTAAATAACATAACTGTATATTCATATAGTCCATACTGAGTGGAGAAAGCTATTTTCCATTCATCTCCTTTTTGGATATAGATGTGTTAGTATGCATCATTGATGTCTAGTTTAGTGAAATACCATGCTGACCTTAACTAATATAATACTTCACTTATGAGTGGTAGTGGGTACCAATCCTTTTCAGATACTGCATTCAGGCCTGTGTAGTCTACACATAATCATAATCCTCCATCCTTCTTTTTGATAAATAAAATAAATATTCCTCCTAATAAGAAAGGTCTAATCCACCTTTTATTCAAGTTGTTTATCAGTTATTCTCTCAGGGCCTTCAATTCTTCTCCCCTCAGCTGGTATAATTTCATAAATAGGGTTATTTTTCCTTCTTCAAGTTCAATTTTGTGATCAGTATATCAGTGCAGGAGTAGGTCTGTCCATTCTTTTTCCTTAAAGAGTTCCAGGAATTCATGGCATTCTATTGGTATGGTATCCCTTTTTGACTCCTCTTTTTCTTTCCTATTTTTTATGGCTAGTTCTGTACTAATCATAGTTGCTACTAATGAAACTTTGTCTTCATTCTATTAGAGGATACTGGTCTCCTCTCCCTTTTGGTATGATACATTTTTCCAAAGGATCTCACCTAGATGCATGATATCATGGGGTTTTTTGTCAATCTTGGTGGTTCTTTTTGCCCTAGATCTATGCTTCCAAACTCCTTATCTCCTCTCTCATTTTCTTCTATCTCTTGTACCTCTTGCAAATCTGTTATAATAATTCTTTCAATTATCAATGAGGCGATGCGATACCCTTGACTGACTTAGTAGTCTCTCTCCATTAGGTTCACTAATAGTACTCTGATTCCTCTAGTATAGGCCATGTTGATCACTCCTGTATTAGTAGTTAGACCATTATGGCTCACTAGTCTACTGTATAGTGCAATATGGACATAGGTGTTTTCAGGGAGTCCTATAACTATTCCTGTTCTGATAAGAACTTGTCCTCTTGGTAAGATGACTACATTTTTTATGCTGTATAGGTCATAGCCCACATCTAACTGTGAACTTTTCATAGGTATCTTCATATCCTTTCTCAGCTTCTTGATCACCACCCTTTACCTCTTCCTGTAATCAGTACTGATATGCAGAATTTGACTTTCCAGTTCCCCCAAATTCTGATTTTTCTGACTTGTTTCCATCTGTGTTGGGAGGATCTGGCTTCTCAGATTTTCCCCAATGGCCTTCTCTTCTAGCACTGCATATACTGTTGGAGAACTATCATAGTATACTAATTTGTATTTTTTACTGTCAAGAGTGATTTCTTCTTTTATCCAACTGCTACTCGAGTTGTGATTTTTTAACTATATTATTCCCAGAATCATCTTATATTTGACTAGGTTTGCCACAAGGAAGGTAGCCTTCTCTCTGTAATCTTCTAGGTCTATAGGTATTTCAACTATATGGGTAATAGGTCCTACTTCCAAAACAGTCCCATCAACTTTGTAGATGTCTCTTAGTTGATCAATTTTCTTCAGAGGTATTTGATGATTTATACCAAAATTATAGCCTATAAAATCTTCAGTAGCTCCAAAATCAATCATAGTATTTGTTACTATGTGTTTCTTTCCATTATGAAACTGTACTTTAATTATAATGTAATCTCATTCTAGTTCTAATTCTTCTATATTGTCTGATACTGAGCATAGATATAATATTCTGATGGTTTTCCTTTCATTATCCCTCAGCCTATCTCTTACTAGCGACTTTCCTTATTTAAGGTCTCTATATCTTCTTTTTTGACCTCTATCTGACTGATTTTAGTATTGTTGACTTGATAGTATTTTGTGAAATGTTCCTTATTCCCACACTTAAAGTATCATTTTTCCTCTCTTTATTTCTGAAATCCCTCATTTGGTAATCATTGCAATCTCCTTTGATTTGTTACATCCAGATCCATTGGTTCCCCTCATTGGACTAGACTGAGTGTCACTTTGAACATTCCATTATGGTTTCTTGATGTAGCTGGCTCTTGTAGTTTAGTTCCTTGATTCTGTAAGTATCAAATAGTTGTCAAGTTGCTTTCTTTTTCAATGCCCATCAGGCTATGTCTTCTACCAAGTTTGGTTCTTGATCTTAATATCTGTACTCATCCTGTAATGTCTTTATCATACACATAAAGAGCCATTCTTTGGTAGTGGCATTATCTAAGTTTGCCTCAGATACCATTACTCACTACAGGTTCCAATACTCTATTATTATCTTGGTACCTTGAGTTAACTCTTTTAGTTCTATCCTTGCTTCCCCTTATAGATCCATAGTTCCAAACTGATTTTTCTAAATTTCCCTGAATTTCAGCCATGTTTGCTAGGTTATTTCACTATTCTCTTCCATGTAAGGTATGAGCTAACTACTGGCATCTCCTCTCAATAAACTGGACATATAAATTATTTTTTCCTGGTCATGTCTTACAGCCCATCCTACCACTGTAAAATAGATTTGAAGCTAAACTGGCCAATTCCTGAACCTTCTCCATTCTGCTGTGAAGGTTTCTAGTTCCTTGACTTTTGGCCTCTTGGTTCCTCCCCCAATAGCTTGTATAATTTGCTGGAGTTGCTCTTGTGTGAGCTGTGGCAGTAGAGGAGTGACTGCTTCTTCTGGTACTGCTACTGTTCTAGGTATTCTGTTATCCTCCACTTCATTAGAAGTAGTAAATCCTTCCCATGATCTGTCTTTTGGTGTAACTGAACTAGCAGCTCTTTGTCTTTCTGAGGCTGTTCTTGATAGGGTATGAATAACTTTCAGTAATTCTAATAATTGGTCTTTATATTCTGCTTCTATAGTATCATTGGATGTTGCTAAAATGCAACCAAATATTAGGATCACCCATTAAATCTCTCCTGTTTATAACTTGCAATAGGTAACAACCTCTTATCTAGATCTTGTGATCTTACTTAATTCTTCCTAAGACTTAGTTCCTGTAATTGTGTTTAAGTCTTCCTAAGACTTAATTCTTGTAATCGTACCTAAGTCTTTCTAAGACTTAATTCTTGTAATCATACCTCAGTCTTCCTAAGATTTAAGTTCTCATAGTATTACAATTGGCTATAAGATCTCTCCTAGCATATATCTCGCAACAGGCAATGACTTCTATTTTCCTCTATTAGTCGGGAAATACTTACCTCGACTTCTCTCTCTTCTTGAAAGCTCTAATACTTCGTTGTCTTACACTACATCTTAGATATTGACCGTTGCCAATACTTAGTCCTTATAGTGTGAACTAGTTATTAGTCCTGCTCCTTCTTCTTGATAGTTGGTCTTTGTAGATAAAGAGCATAAAGGTATTTTATTGATAACTTATAAGATAGGAAATAACTTAGGTGGTTGCATGAAGAACTAACTATCAGGTCCTATCAACCTCCTTATATAGTTCTTCCAGCAACTCACTTACAAATCAAATGAGTCACAACTGTGACTCATACACTGACATAACCTATAACCTCATGACCATACTTGGTCATGTGTGAAAGTCCTATGACCTTAAAGGAGTCATGTGCAAAACCTCATGACTCGTATAAATGAAGTCATGCCTCTTAGTCCTTATGACTCATATGCGTACATATGAGTCAATGCTCATCATACCAATCAAATTCACACATAAATAACTATGACTCACAATTGTGAGTCACGTGAAACTCTAAGACTCATACATGAGTCATAGTGTGAAAACATAATATCATATGACTCAACTGAATCAGGTGCAAAACCTTTAACAAATGAAATATTATGACATACAATCATATGTCATGTGAAACCATTACAAACCATGCCAGGTTTGTAATACTAGCTCCCCTCTTCCTAAATCCTCAGTCTCTTGAAGATCTATGATGGTACCTTTCATAGTATATATCTCAATCCACATTCTCTTGCAATCTTCCCACTTCATAAGAGATTCTTATAATCCTTTTTTCCACCTCTCTCCTTGCATATCTTTCCCTCTCCATCTCTTTTTCCAAGGCCTTATTCCTGAGTCTCAGGCCTTTTTCTTCCCCTCTTAGACATTCGATGGACCTTCCTGCTCCATCTACCATTCTTTGTAGTTGTTCCAGCCTCTTTTGCTGGTCTTTGATCATTTTCCATAGGTCCTCCTTTGATATGAACTTTTTATCCCCCTTTTTTTCCTCTAGTTTCATCCCTGAAACCAGTTTTTCTCCCCATTTCACTTTTTTCTTTCCTCCCTTGTGGAAAGAGCATTGGTTCTACATGCAATCCTTTGCATCAATCCTTTCATGTTTTGGTTCTTTTGATATGAATAGTGGGAATGATTCCCAGTTCTTTTCCCAGCTGTTGGCATCGCTGGATCTATTTGAGCTAGTAGTTGCCGTTCTGACTGTGGGCCAGAAGTCGTGTTTTTCTTTCACATCCTTGTGGATAGGGCATTTATCATCCATACATGCTATGAAGTGGTATGTCACATGCTTGTCTTTCTTTTCTTTGAAATATATTTTGCTCCAGTACTAATTTTCTGGATCCTGGCTTATGCAGATATCATTGGTGGAAGGTAGAGACTGCATTTTGGGTATTGGTGAAGTTGGTGGCTGGGTACCACACCCTTGGTCATGTTGTACATGGTAACCAGTCCACTTGGCCCGGTATTGTAGTTTTCTGTAATGTAGTCTCAAATCAACGATTTGATCAAGTTCGTATTTGTCTTCTCCTTCTATCTCAATAGGAGGAGGGGGAAGTTTCTTTTGTGAGGGTAGAGGATTGTTTGAGTAAAGTTCAAGTTTGCTGACGTGGAAGACTGGGTGTTTTGTTTTCATTGAAGCCAAGAGGTCTAGTTTATAAGCTTTTTCTCCAATCTTTTCGATAATTCTATATGGTCCGATCTTCTAGTAGTCCAGTTTCTTTGATAGTCTCGTGATCTGAATGTCTTTCATAATTAACCAGACTTTATCTCCTGATTCCAGTCTTGGATCGGGTTTTCTGTATCGATCATTGTTTTCCCTCATTTTGTCTTGTGCCATCTGTATTTCTGTTTGGATGAGTTCATGTAGTCAGCTGATGTCATCCTTTTCCAATATTTCTGGTAAACCTGTGTGTCCCATAGGTTTATTGATGGGTTGATGTCCACAATTCACATAGAAGGGTGTTGTCTTGATAATATCCTGTCATGTGTTGTTGTATGCAAATTCTACAAATGATAGCCATCCTTCCCAGTCCTGTTGGGAATATTCCACATATGCCCTTAGGAATTGTTCTAGTGAGGCATTTGTTCATTCTGTTTGACCATCCGTCTGAGGATGAAATGCCATGCTTATCTTTCGTGTGATGCTCAATCCTTTGGTCATCTCTTTCCATAGGTCCAATGTGAATATTGAACCTCTATCACTGATGATATCTTTTGGTAATCCATGCAGTTTGAAAATATTTTTCATAAATAGCTGCATAAATTGTTTGGTTTTCATATCCTTCTGACAAGGTATGAAATGAGCCATCTTGGTCAGACAATCCACAACAACCCATATGACATCATAGTTGTTCGATAGTAGTAGGTCTGTGATGAAATCTATACTAATAGATTTCCATAGTTTTTCTGGTATTTGTAGTGGTTGCAGTAGTCCATAGGGCACATGATGACTTGGTTTTATCCATTGACACATGTTGCAGTTTTTGACATATCACTTAATATCTTGGTGCATGCCCAGCCAATAGTACATTCGTTGTGTGAATTCCAATGTTTTGGCCATTCCGCCATGTCCATTTTGTGGTGTGTCATGATTTCTTCTGATTGCTTCAGTTCTTATTGGTTCATTTTCTGGTAACCAGATTTTTCCTTCATACAACATATATTCTTCTTTCCAACTTGCATGACCCTAATGCAACCTTCGGATATTCCTTATCTTTCCTTTTGATGGCTTTTCAAATATCTTGAAGTAAAGCATCTCCTGATGTTTTTTCCTTGATATTCTTTTCCATTCCTTGATCTTCCATCGTCCATAGTTCCATAGTGTTGATTTCTTCTGAACTTGAAGCATACCCTTCATCCTTGAAGAATTGTTCTTTGGATAAAAAGATCTTTTGCATTGCATAATGCAATCATCTTCTTTGGTTGATATGTCATTTATTCTTCATGTTAGGGCATCCAGTTTTGCCCCTTGATTGCCTTGTCTATATTCGATTTTGATGTTGTATTGGCTGAGCTCCTTGCTCCATTGTATTTGTCATCCATTCAGGGCCTTGGTGGTCATGAATGGGACAAGGTTCTTGTAGCCTGCAAGAATCTTGACTGTGTGTGGGCTTCTTTGTGCATATTTCCTCCATTCCTTGAGAGCTTGCATGATTGCAAGGAGTTCTTTATCATGGATATCATAGTTGCATTGCACTTTGGTCATTGTCTTTGACCGATAGGCTATTGGTTTCCACAGTCCTTCCTTATCTTGTTGCAATATTATTCCAGAATAGACGTAATTGGATGCATCTGTTTCGATCATAATAGGTGCCTCCAGGTCAAAGTGCCTTAGTATTGGAGTTGTGGTGAGTTTTTCCTTAAGACCTTCATATGCCCTTTGCTCCGGCTCTCCCCATTCCCACTTCTGATTCTTTTTTGTCCTATTGTACAGTGGCTTTGCTATTCTGCTGAACCTTTCTATGAATTGTCGGTAGAAGTTGCAGAATCCCACAAAGTTTTGGATGTCTTTGACTTTCTCTGGTGTTGTCTATACTTTTATGGCATCTGTCTTTGTAGGGTCCATTCATACTCCTTCAGAGTTGATGATGAATCCTAGGTATTCAGTTTCTTCCTCAGGGAATTCGCATTTTGTGGGTTTCAGGCCAACTCTAATTTCCTTGAGCTTCACTAGTATCATGATTATATCCTTTTGGTGTTGTTCCATGGTATCCAAATATACCAATAGGTCATCCAGGTAAGCTATGCAGTTGACATCCAAGTATTTGCTGATTACATTGTTGACCCATTGTTGAAAGGTTACCGGTGCATTGGCTAATCTGAATGGCATGACTATATATTGGTATAGTCCATATCATGTCCTGAATGCTGTCTTCTATTCATCTCCTTTGGCAATCCTTATATGTTGGTATGTATCCTTGATATCTAGTTTGGTGAAATATTTTGCCATTTGCAGTCGATCCAAGGCTTCGCTTATCAACAGTAATAGATATCAGTCTTTTTCGACACTGTGTTTAGGCCTCTGTAGTCCATGCAGAGCCTTAAGCCCCCATCTTCTTTCTTGATGAAGAGTATGGATGCTCCTGCTGATGAGGATGAAGGTCTTATCTATCGTCTTTCTAGATTCTTTTCCAGGTATTCACTGAGTTCCATAAGTTCTTCCCCTCTTAAGAGGTAGAGTTTCATGAATGGTGGTGGTGCTTTCATTTCGATCTTATGGTCCACCTCCTGATATGGTGGTAGTTCGGTTCTTTCTTTTTCTTCAAATATGTCTAAGAAGTTGTGGTATTCCTTAGGCACTATTTACTTTAAAGTTTCTTTTCCGCCTTTCCCTTTCTTTTGCAAGGCTAGCTTAGTGCTGATTGTTGTAGTCGCTAGTGTAAGTCTTGCGTCATTCCACTTCAGGATTCCCATGATTTCTCCTTTTTTGTGTATCCTATTGAATGCTTGTGCTAAGATAAAAGCTATTGATAGCTTTTTCTTGTCCTGAGTTGGTTCTTTCTCTTGGTGGTCTGTGCTGCTGAATCCTTGGTCACCCCTTTCTGTGGGTTGAAGTTATTGTACTTCCTTGAAGGGTGTTGAGACTATTTTTTCAATGATTATCTGGGCAATCCTATCCCCTTTGTGGACCTCATAATCCACTTCTGATAGGTTTGCCAATAGGACCTGGATCTCTCCTGTATAATCCACATCTATGACTTCAGTGTTAATGGTGAGGTCATTTTTGCTTGCTAAGTGACTTCTGGGTGTGATGTAGGCATAGATGTTCTCTGAAAGTCCCATTGAAATTCCTGTTCCAAGGAGCTTTTGTCCCCTTGCTGGGATTATAGCTCCTTCAATGCTGAACAGGTCACTGCCTGCAGCCTTTCGCAAACCTTTTATAGGTATCTTCATGTCCTCTCTCAGCTTTTTAACCACAACTTCATAGTTGAGTCCTTCTTTAGTGTTGATCCTTAGAATCTGGCTTTTCAGATTTTCCTGAATTGCTTCCTTTTCTGGTACTGCATAAACCACCGGGGATGCATCAAGGCATACTGCCTTACACCTATCACTATTGAAGATGATTTCTTCTTCTCTCCAGTTGATCCTTAGGTTGTGGTCTTTTAACCATGTCATGCCATGGATGGCTTCGTGTTTGACAAGGTTCACTACTAGGAAAGTTGCTTTCTCTTTGTGGCTTCCGATATCCATAGGGATTTCTGTGACATGAGTGATTGGTCCTGCATCTGATACAGTTCCATCCACCATGTATATTTCCCTTGGTTTTTCGATCTTTATCAGACGTAACTGATGGCTTATAGTGAAGTTGCAGTCTATAAAATCTTCGGTTGCCCCTGAATCTATCATCGCATTTGTCAATATTTGCTATTGTCCATCATAGAGTTGTACTTTAACCATGATATGGTCTGATTTGAGGTTTCGTAATTCTTTGTTCATGATTGTTAAGTGGAGGTGTGCTATTTTGATGGTTTTCATCTTGCTGTCCCCTGGTCTATCCTTTCCAAGGGACGTTATCCTTCTTTTGATGGGTTTTGTCATGTTGTTCCTGGGACAACTTATTCCTGAGGACTTTCGTCGTTTAAAGCCTCTTCTTGTTCTTTCTCTACCTCTATCCCCCTGATCTTAGACTTGTTGATGTTGGCCTTTTGGGTTTGACAATCCTTTGCCATATGTTCCTTCCTCCCACATTGATAGCATAATCCTTTTTTCATGCATTTTTTCCACTCCTCCTGGGGTAACCTTTAGTACCTTCTTTACTTTATGGCATCCAGGTCCATAGGATCCCCTCATGCAATTTCTTTGGGTACTGCCTTAAAGGTGCCATTGTGGTTTCTTGGGGTGTCATATGTTTCCATCTTGGCTTTCTTTGTTTAGCATAGATTTCTGAGTGTAGCTAGTTGGATTTCTTTGTTCATGGCCCATATTGCTAATTCTTCAACTGCCATAATTGTCTGATCATAGTAGTTAAATTCTTCTTGCAGTTTTGTGTTCATGCCTGTGTATAGCCATTCTCCTACTATTGTGTTATCTAGTTCTGCTTCTGTTAGTGCCAGTTTCAATTTGTTCAAGTATTCCGTCATGGTCTAGTTTCCTTGAGTCATATTTTTGAGCCGTATCCTTGTGGCTCCCTTCAGATTGATTTCCCCAAATTGGATTTTGATTGCCTCCTTAAATTCTTCCCAGTTGTTCCAGGTTTTTGTTCTGATTCCTTCCTTATAGGGTGTGAGCTATGTGCTTGCCTCCTTTCTTAATAGGCTGGACATGTAGGTGACCTTTTCTTCGTCATGTTCTTGTACCCATCCTACTGCTTGGAAGTAGATTTGCAGTTCCAATAGCAAGCTCCTAAGCTCTTGTCGTTCACCTGTATAGATATTTGGTGGTTTAACTTTTGGCTTCAGGCTGTTCATTGCCTGTAGTACTTGGGCTAGTTGTCTAAGTGGTTCTCCTTCTACTGGGTATAGATTTGGTCCTGGGTTTGTGGCCTGTCCTGAGTCTTGTGCATGTCCTGTACTCAACATTCTCTCTTCTCTCTCTTCTTCACTTGAAGACTTGTTATGTGGTGATTCTTCTTCTGATGTAACTGGACTTGGTGTTCTCCCTCTTTCCGAAGCTGTCCTTGCAAGTTCTTGTGTGACCTCTAGGAGTTCTAAGGACTGATCATTGTATCTGAAATCTATGTTGTTGTTGTGTGTTGCTTAAGACGCAACCTAATGTTACGATCAGCTATAAAATCTCTCCTAGCTTATACCTCACAACAGGCAACGACTTCTGTTTTCCTCTATTAGTTGGGAAATACTTACCTCGACTTCTCTCTCTTCTTGAAAGTTCTAATACTTCGTTGTCTTATGCTATGTCATAGACATTGACCATTGTCAATACTAAGTCCTTATAGTGCTAACTAGTTATTAGTCCTGCTCCTTCTTCATGATAGTTGGTCTTTGTAGATAAAGAGCATAAAGGTGTTTTATTGATAACTTATAAGATAGGAAATAACTTAGGTGGTTGTGTGAAGAACTAACTATCAGGTCCTATCAACCTCCTTATATAGTTCTTCCAGCAACTCACTTACAAATCAAATGAGTCATAACTGTGACTCATATACTCGCATAACCTATAACCTTATGACCATACTTGGTCATGTGCGAAAGTCCTATGACCTTAAAGGGGTCATGTGCGAAACCTCATGACTCGTATAAATGAAGTCATGCCTCTTAGTCCTTATGACTCATATGTGTACATATGAGTCAACATTCAACATACCAATCAAATTCTCACATAAACAACTATGACTCACAATTGTGAGCTATGTGAAACCCTATGACTCATACATGAGTCATAGTGTGAAAACATAACATCATATGACTCAACTGAGTCAGGTGCAAAACCTTTAACAAATGAAATATTATGACATATGATTGTATATTATGTGAAACCTTTACAAACCATGCCAGGTTTGTAATACAAAGTCACTTTCTCCTAATCCTATAAGGTGAATATAGTTGAGCTCCTTCTTAAAGAGAATAAAAGTATTTTATATTTATAAAGTCATAAAGTTATAAGTAGAAAATAACTTAGACAGTTGTGTGAAGAACTAACTACAAAGCTGTATCCTCCCCTTTATATAGTCCTTCCCACAACCTGCTTACAAATCAAAATAAATTTCAAGTTGAGTCATAACTGTGACTCATATACTCATGCAATATAAAAACCACATGGCTCTGAACCTAGTTATGTGCAAAACTCACATGACTTCTAAGTAATCCATGTGCACATGATCTTATAACATCATATAACTTAATTAAGTCATTATACAATAAAATAACTATGACTCATAAATATGAGTTATGCATGAAACCCACATAACCTCTAATAAGTTCATGTATGCAAAATACATTACAAACCTATGACTCATAATTACAAGTCATATGAAACCTTGTTTCCTTGCTAGCTAGGTTTGTAACAATGTATTTCAAGGTTGTATCTCATACTCAGAGACAATACCCTCTAACTATTTAAAACCTCATTAATAAACAATTCATAAAGATCAAAAACATACTTAAAAACATACAATACAAGTTCTAGCTTCCAATAGAACTATTTGTACAGTCACTGAGCAAAAATGTTTGTGAAATGAGATTTCTCTTACCCTGCAGAATGGGCCCCATTGCCACAAATTGCATCAGTGGTCTCAAGCAACTAGTCTGTCCTCAGGTACCATCAGACTAACTCAGGCTTTTTTCATGATGGCTACAGTGATCTGAAGTGGCTTGTCTAATCTGTGATTCAGCCTGCAGGTTGGCAGTCAGGCTATAATTCTGAAGAGTCTAGGTCAGTCTAGCTTAAATTATTTTTGGCCACCAAAGCCTAGTAGTGCCCAGGTAACCCCCAAGTCAAGAGATTAGACAACACTTAATTGCACAATACCCCCTCCTCCCCCTTTAATTACTTTGATCTCCATCATATGAAAACTCCATTTCACAAACATGTTTACATAGTGACTGTACTAGTAAATTATAAAGAACTTAAATAGAATAAGATAGAAGAAAAGAAAGAAAAAAGACTCTGCACATATAGCCTAAGGGTAATATCTCATCATAAAACTGAGTAATCAATTGTATATCATTTCCCTGAATGTTTCAAATAAAGTCTAACTATTTGCTAAATTGGGATTTCACTTCTATGTTACTTCCAAAAACCTTTCTCTCAGCTCTATCCTAAAACCATATTCAGGTTTCTTTTCCATACAATGGCAGTAGTGACTTCTTGAAATGGCTAAACTGTTGGTAGAAAACCTAGTCAACAGAGAAAGTGACAGTGCTCAATAACAGATTACTCTTCCTCTGGAGTCAACTTCTGCCTTTGAGAAGCCTCCTCTTCCTTGCTCCTTCTCTCTTGTTATTGATGCATTACTGTGGTTGGTGCTGCTCCTACCATTTCTGCTGCTACAGAAAGGCTCAATGCAGCACCTGTGACTACCATTTCAATGGCCATTTGTTCTCGAAGCTGTGTTGGAATTTCAATATCTTTTGATGCCATTCTTAGGGTTGATCAAAGTTAGGTACTTTTACTACAATGATGAAATTTGGTTTTCTAACTACTCCCCACCAAGCCTAGCTAAGCCTTGTTGAGGGTAATACCTCACTGAGGGCCCACATGGTCTATGGAATCAGTCGAGTGAAGAAAGCTTCAGGAAAACAAGGCTTGACATGCCCAGAGAACCCAAGAACACTTTAAATAATCATGTATAGAACAACAAGAAGAAGACAAAAATAAAATTGAAAATAAGAGGATGAAACTACTGGATATATATTTTCTTTACCAGTGAGTTGGGTCCTCATGTCATCGTAATAGTGTAGCAACTCTTATAGGCATTCCATCGATCCATTTATATATCTCCTAGCAGGGAAGCCCCTCCCATACCTTCTGAGCTAGCTTGATAATTTCTTCACAGCCATGGGGTGAGAGGGAGTGGTCTCGGCATGCTCAGCAAAAATGGGATTTCCAGAGCGACCATACATTCTCAGTCAGATTGAGATCTGGCAAATGTGGTGGCCAGTCCATTTTCTGAATACCATGCATATACCTAAAGGTGTGGGTTTATGCCAAAGTATGATAGGGAGTGCTATCTTCAATAGTCAGAACACCTCTATCTATGCCACCCATCCTACTCTAGAGTGGAAGTATATGAGGAAGCATGATTTTGTTAACATATTGAATTGAATTAAGCCCTAGTTTATCCCTCTTACTAGTGCACTCTTTCTCAGTCCTCCTTCAAACAGGAACTAAAGCAGCATGCCGAAATGCTGAAAATGCACTGAAGAACTGAATTGTGACTGGTTCACCTATAAAGGTAGGTGCTAGGTTTCATTCTTAAAATGAAGTACCTGGCAGTTGATGAACTTTTGGTCTTGTGTGAGCTCGACCAATCTGCAGAAAAACTTCGTCAGTATAAATATGCCTTCACCAATCCACTGAGCAATTTCGATAGTGCTGAGCAAACTCTTTCTACTTCCATCTGTTATCCCTATCATACCAGGGCTTGCGGTGACATATCCGCACCCAGAGGTTCTGTTCCCTTAAAGTATCATCAACTAATCGTTCTGACACATGTAGGCCTGGATCAGCTGTGATCTGGGATATTGTTGCATGAGGATCTTGCATAGCTAAAAGCCTGAGATATCACTTATCCCATTCTGAAAGCTTTCTTGGCCTGCCTGAGTGTGGAGCATGATGGATTTTCCTTTCTCTGTCATAGGTGGTCATGATTCAATGGGTGGTAGAGACTGAGATCCCAACTTCGCTTGCAATTTCACGATAGGTCTTTCCTCCTGCTCGCTTTCTAATTATCTCAACTTGCTCCTCCATGCTTGTGTGTCTTAGCCTTGGTCGCTGTTTGGGTGGCATCGGTTGTATTGTATTTTCTTTGCTATTTCTTTTGTATTGAGGTGGTTGTTGTGGGCTGTGGTTGCTCACTAAATTTCCCGAAACTTTCTTCACTCGACTGGAATCACTTTGCTCAGCTTGGCACTTTGGATATGCCCATTTATTGGCCCGGCGATTACTACGCTTTGTGGGTGTCCAACTTCAACTCGGCCGCGGGAGTACTCACCAATCTTTGCCAAGAATGCCTCCGCCAGCCGATATTTTGCGGGAGTCCTCACCAAATCTTCGGCTCACGGAGTCATTCCCGGCAAAGATTCGTGAGTACCGTACAGTACCGTGCAGTACAGTTTTGGCGAACCTCTACGAGTAAAATCAGGGTCAAAACGAAGGTTTGGTGTGGCAACCAGATGCACCCTTAATTTGGTTGCAACTATGTCATGATCGTATGTCATGATCGACAAATATCAACGAAATGGCAACACAAGGATAATATTCGATACCGCTAATTACTACGTACCACAGGGTGCACCGAAATCATGCCGAGTTAGTTTACCGTAAGAACTCGAATAAACGGACCATGTGTTAGGTAGTCCAAAATTTCCTCCTCTGGAAAAGAGGCGAAAAACACAGCAAAAAAAACCTGCTTTCCGAGACAAATAAAAAAGAAAAAAACACCAGACCTTACTTGGAGAGGCAACTCCAACGTCCCAGCACAAGGTCCGTTTATTCGAGTTCTTACGGTAGTAGCCAAACCCATTCCAATGCCGAATTTCCAATCAATTATGTCCCCCCGCAGTAGGCTCGCTGCCGGCCTTCTCATAGTCTATGGGTATTGCTCTGAAGTTGCGAAAGAAAGCTTACAAATTCGTCATTCAACCCTACACTGCTGCCAACACTCACCGATCCCCGATAAAAGCTACGATACCCGCCTTGTTCAGATGTCCGCCCGCACTCTCCTCTGATCATTACATCTGCCTCGCACAAACACACATTTTTTCCCAACAGCTTCCCGCATCTCAGTTGCCAAAATGTCTTCACTCCCGAAAGTCCAACGATCAGTTCAGATCAATTCTCACGGTGGAATTGAAGTTGTCAAGGTTGTCACGGATGCACCCGTGCTGAACCCTGCGGATAATGAAGTTTTGGTCAAGAATGCTTATGCCGGGTTGAATTTTATCGATACTGTTTGTCCCTTTTTTCTCCTTTCATGCATTTAGTTTAAGGGGTGATGTCGGAAGCTAATTAATTAATCAATGGTGTAGTACTTCCGCTCCGGTCTCTATCCGGTATCTTCGTTCCCGTACACCCTTGGACGCGAAGCGGAGGGGACTATTGCTGCAGTTGGAAGCTCCGTTCGGAACTTCAAGGTCGGGGATAAGGTAGCATATCTGGGAGTTGGTGCACAGCAAGAATACACCACTCTCGATCCTCTCCATGTTGCTCATGTTCCCTCTGCTATTCCGGAAGGTGTCGCGGCAGCCAGTCTCCTTCAAGGTCTTACTGCTCTGACTCTCGCCCGTGAGAGCTACGAAATCAAGAAAGGAGACTATATCCTCATTCACGCTGCTGCCGGCGGTTTCGGCTTGTGGCTTCTTCAAATTGCAAAAGTTATTGGTGCACATGTTATTGCAACTGCTTCCAGTGAGCAGAAGCTCGCACTTGCTAAAGAACATGGTGCGGAGTTTTTGATCAACTACTCAACTCAGAATTGGATCGCCGAGGTCAAGAAGATCACAAAAGACGTTGGCGGTGGCGTTGCTGCTGTGTTTGATGGGGTTGGCAAGGATACTTTTGATGGTGACTTGGAAGTTGTGAAGAGAAAGGGAACTGTAGTTTCTCTTGGGAATGCCAGTGGGGCTGTTCCGCCACTCACACTTACGAGGCTATCGCCCAAGAATATTAAGCTTCTGAGGCCAGCATTGTCTGCCTATATCGGTTGGTGCCCACTCTGAAGCAGTCTAGGATAGACAGATAGTTGTTAATAGCGTACAGCCGAGAGAGGGGAATTCGAAACCTATACTAAGGAAATTTTTGATTGGATCATTGAAGGCAAGATCAAGGTCAACATCCACAAGATCTATCCCCTCAAGGACGTTGCGCAGGCGCAAAAGGTAATTCACTCATTCACCGTATAATGTAGTTTAGCTAACACGGGGCTACAACCTAGGACCTCGAGTCCCGTGGCACTACCGGGAAATTGGTTTTGAAAATTTGAGACAGAAATTCTGTTTGAGGGCTCTAGATGGAATAGACATTCAGAGTCGAGTGATGGATTGTGTAACTAGCCACATCCTGTCTCGGATACAGTGAACACCTTCACCAGTACAAGGGCTAAATATGAAACAAATGAAAATAAGTGATGCGAAATTCACAAAATTGGTTACAGTCCCTGGCGAAATCACAAGGAGGAGGGCGAGGGCGATCACAGGGGTTAATCGGACGATCCTATCACCAGCCTGTAGTATGTGGCATGTAGGAAAGTTTAAGCAAACGTAAGAATCTGACCATCAACTCAAATAATCAAACAGTAAATTGATCTAAAGCCCAGAAACACTAAGACAACGCAGAAATCATTTAACCAACTCTGCGAGCAACCTCTCAGCACTCCTAACCCCCTGCAGAACGTTTTCGTCAGGTCCTTCGCCAGGGGTCCAATTGGCATGAGCAAAGTCAATTAACTTAAGTTCCTCAACCTTCTCAATCTTCTCATCATCTTCGCTATCATCATCCTCGTCCTTCGGAGGCTTCTTAGCATTCTCCTCCTCCTCCTTCAACGCAGTCTTAAGAACCTCTCCATCACCCTCATAAACGAAGAGGAAAGAAGCAGAATACATCCTGCTCTCCTGTCCCTCAAGCGCCTCCCGGATTTCCGTAACCTTCTTCAAGAACCTCCCAGCAATCAACTTTTTCTGCTCCTCGCTAATCTCCCCGGCAAAGTACTCCTTAACCGCCTCCACGCAATTATCCGCTGTGAAAGTGCGTCCGTAGTGTTTGTCGAAGACTTTGTACCCGCCGGCAGCCTCCCCCTTCCACACCTTCATCCCGGCAATGCGCAGACCGAGCGAGCGGGAAGTGGTAACGTTGGAAACAGCGTCCAGACGATCACGCTTGTCCTGCGGCGCCTCGTCGTCCCAGAGCTGCGCTCCCAGTTTGATGTCCATGACGCAGGCTTTGTCAAAGCCGTAGGTGAGGTTCTGCAGAACGATGGAGGTGTTGCGATCGTGCGTGACGGGTCCCGCGGCCGGTTCGCTGCTGGAGAGCTCGAGGGTGCCGAAGAAGGTTGGCATCCATTTCTGGAAGTTGGGGTGCTCGGCGGCGGAGGTGTAGAAGGCTACTTCCCGGGCCGTGCAGGGTTTGATGACCAGTGCTCCGGATTCATCTGAGAGGACGCCGTCGCTGTCCATTTGTTAGTTCGATAAGCTTAAGTTTGTGGGGTTTGTTTAGATGGGTAGTGGGTTGGTTGGTGGGAGGGTGGGGGTGTTTTAAAAGGGAAAGAAAAGAAGAAGAAAAGGCTAAGGGAGGGTAGTTAGATCAAACTTACTGTCCAGCAGCCGCAAGGTCGAACGCGCGGAGGTCTGAAGCTTTTAGTCCGGATGCTGCCATTTTGCAAATTTTTTTAGTCGACGTATATAGTGTTTTTTTGATTTTTTTTTTTGATATCAAGATTGAAGGATAGTGGGGATGGAAATTGTTTTATATTCGCTTTTACTGGGAGGGGGAGTCAAGGCTCTGAGGAAGGAAGACAGCAGGGTTCATAAGCCTTTCCCACCTGCCACCATGGCGGGGTAACACAGACCCTGAATAGCTGAAAATCTCACCCCTTGGCACCTTAAATATTGTTTCGCCCAACCTGCTTACCGTACCTGTCCTACAAAAAAAAAAAAGCGGGGAAGGGGACTTACCGGTATCGTAAGATCACTTGGATTTGGGATGTTGTCAGCGGTTCTGGTCATTCTTATAGAATCCCGGATTGGGAAAGTTCCTGTGTTTGGCATCATTCACCTGTGAAGGAGGAAGGGAGGGAGGGGGAGACACTTTGGTCTTCTGAATGGGAATTTCGGTCATGAGTGTGACAAGCTTTGAGTTAATGGCTTTGAGTTAACGTGCTGTACTGTGTGATAAGGTAAGGTAAGTGAGGTACTCGGAGGGGAACTTAAGATAGTACACTACCTAGGCAAAAGTCTTGGTGAAATGGCCTTTTCACACCAAAAGTTGCCATTCCTGATCACCCCCCACATGTGCAATTACTTCAAAAAATGCACACAACTTGCTCAATTATTTTCACATTGATTTTAGCTTTCACTAGATACCACTTGTCAAGTTGGTTTACTTTATGGTGTTTAGTTATCAGGCTTCAAAGTTGACACTACCCATTGCAATAGCAATTTTGTATGTAAAATGACACTTTTTGGCACATCAAAAACTTTGCGACTACATAACTTTTCTAAATCTTCACTAGATTGATTAAGATTTGGATGAGAGTAGGGGAAAGCTAGAGTAAATAGATGCCTCAAGTGAGGTTGGAAAAACACTTTGTAGTTCCTAAACTGCGAGCAGCTGAAATTTGCTGTTTTTGGTGTAAAATGCTCATTTCACCAAGACTTTTGCGGAGGTCCTTTAGATAGAAGGTGGGAGCATGTACAGCACAATATAGCTTAATACCGGCACCATGATAATAAGACGAAACAGGACTCGTGGTATCATAAATTATTAAAAAAAATTTTCTTAATTCCCTAGAATTTATTAATGTTATTTTCCTGCCTGCAGAATATCGTAAATCTACTATAACTTAACTATAATAATCACCCCACGATGCTGCAGTACTGTACATACCGTATAAATTCCCCATGGTAGTTTGTGAGATATGATACGGCAAAGTTGAACAAGAATGCACCGCGGAGAGATCAAAGAAAACTTCACGATTCCAACCAGTCCAGAGCCGCATGGAAAGTTACAGTACAGTATGCAGACATGCTAAATAGATAGAAATGAAAGAAAAGAGAAGATTAGAGATAAATAAAAATCTTTAGGCCACCCATCGTCAAACAACCATCATCTCTCACCTCCTTCTCCCTTCTCAGCACGATTCGGGGCAAAACGCGTGTCTGGGGAGAAATTTCCCTACGTACCATTTGTTTCGTTTCCCTCAATTCGTTACTTCCCCTTCCTTCCTTCCTCTCTCTCCCTCCACCACCAACCAAACATCAAACTTTAGTGGGGTTCGTCAACACACCAAGCAACAAACAACCACTCCATTCATTCACCACAACAAGCAACGCCAACGAACAAGCAATAAGATATAAGACACAAAAAATAAATAAAAAATGTCTCAATCCTCTGAAGCTGTTATTTCCGAGGCGATTGACAGACTTACACTGGCTGGCAGCGGCGACGATGATCAACATGAAGACGAACATGACGAATATAACGAACATGAAGATGAAGATGAGCCTAAGATTGGGAAAGTAAAGATCACGGAGCTTGAAGAGGTGCAAGCTCCCAAGAAGAAGAAAAAGAAGAAGAGGAACAAGCCGAAGAATGTATGGTTTTTCCCACCCATCTAACAATTTTTTTTTTAGTGAATTTTTTGCTAACAAGGATATTGGGATTAAACAGCCTAGGCCTTCTGGATTTGAAGGTGAGATTATTTTTGAGCGATCATGTTCATTAAAGTTTTGAATTTTATTTTTTAAAAAAAAACTAATTATTGGGGGCTATAGAGAGTCATGTCGAAGGTCCATTGACCCTTGCAACTGTTCAGGAGGAGGAAGCGCTTTATCATCCGTATGTTATCTCTTTCCACCTTATCTCAATTTCGCAAACAATTACTAACATTCATTACTCTAGGAGCAAGCCGTTTTCTGAGTATGTATATATACAACACTTTCTATAGCTTTGCCTCCTCAGCAGATGAAATTATTAACTAGCTTGCTTGCTTCTTCTTTCAGGCGTATCGAGATATGCATTCAACGCTACAAGGCCAAGCGTAAATTCGATGCTCTCCGTTCCCAGATATTCACCACCTACTTGACTCTCGGTGGAATTTCCACGGGCCCCAAGCAATTCTCCGGAGGCTTGGATTATAAGCAGAATGACCATTTGGATAAAGAGCAGCTAGAGACCATGGCTGCGACGGACTTTGTCTCAACTAGTCTGGACGAAGACGACGAGTGGGAGGTTGACTTTCCGTTTGTGGTCCGCGGCTTCTTGTCCCATAGAGTTCCCTATGTACTTGGGTATATTGAAGTCGCGCACTTAGAACTTGCTGCCCAAGTTGTTCGCAATTTCCTCAATTATGTGAGTTTTCGCACATTTCCTTGTTCTTACTTGCAAAAGAAAAAAATTCTAACCTATCTGTCACAGATCGTGTACCACAGCGTCGCTCCCGAGCACGCTGATGGCATCCAAGAGGCAATTCGGATCTGCGACCTTGCTGAGAAGGAATTAGTCCTTTGCCGTCATACTTCCCACCGCCTCCCGGGAAATTTCAACATGGCTTGCTCGACCCTTTTCGGTGGTCACTACGCCGGCATGAAGGATGAGTCCCAATCCTGGGACACCCTGTCTCCCCCCGTCGGTTTGACCACCAATGAAGCCATCGAAATCTTCAACGCCTGTGTCCAAGCTCGTGGAACCCCGGAGCAGAAGGAGATGGGCCTTGACGTGGACGTTGTTAAGGCAGAATACGTGGGAATGGAAGTCACTGGCATCGTCTTCCCAAACATCGAGAGGAAGAGGGTGAATAAAGTGGAGGCGAAAGAAGAAAACACGACCACCACCGATGCCAACACTGACGGGAAATCCAACCCTCCTACTCCTACTCCCACTCCTGCTGGTACAAAGCAATACGAAGCAACCGGAGTCAGGGCTCTCGGCAAACTCCTTGTAAAACCATGGACCCCAGACGACGAAATACAGCCCGAGACCGACCTCGGCGAGTTCGCCATCTGGCTTGAATTGGAGGTTCTCCAGTTCTGCTTTACCGGGATGCACCTTGAGGCTAAGGTTCATAGACTTAGCTCTGGGATTATCTGGATCGACAGTGTTACTGTATGTTTCCCCCATAGCTTATTTTACATTATTATCTATTAACAGTTCTCACAGGCCGTCCAATGTTCCTTCTACCTCCAACTCGACCCACCCGATAAGGGCGGCGACAACCTCAGCGACGACGATTTCGACTAGTTTAGCTCGCTTTGACTGGATGATTGTCGGTGGGGGTGGAATGGTGTTTCTTCTTTTTTTCCTTTTTTTTCCAAGTCTCTCCGTGATATCTTTCTTCACGCTTGTAGTGAACGCATATATCATGGTCTGTTTGAGAATAAAAAAATAAAAATTAAATCAAAAAATTTGATTTGTGAAGTGCAAATATTTGGCCCTCCATGATAATTGTGATCTCGACAGTCTCTACCATAGCAATTGACGTCCTGGCGGTGCGCCGAGGCGAGGTGAGTAAAAGCTGCCCCAAATCCTCACATCTGGCAATGAAGCATACCTTCATGCAAAGAAAAGAGCGTCATCATACAAACTCCCGGCGGGGGGAAGGTATCTTCTCCTGCTCACTTTTTTTCCCCACTCTTTGGCAGCGACAGTGCAGTTAATACTCATACCCATACCCATAATATCCATTCCATTCCATCCCTTCACACACACTCTCTCTTAAATCCCCATGAAAAAAAAAATGATGAAAAAAACACCCCCCCCCCTTCTCAAAATCCCACCGGTCAGATCTCCCATTTCCGAACCAGCACCCAACCAACCGCCCAACCAGCGATAACCACAAATACATCAATGGGAGTCCTAAATAAGGCCGTCCATCAGGTACTATTGATAAGTGCACGGGATACATACACTACCGGTATGCAAACAATCTCCTCCCCTTCAGGCCATTGGGCCCAGAATTTATCCCCAGCGGCAGCGAGTGCATTCATGTCTGATATGCTCATTACAATAAGTTACTGCAAACGTTTGAAATTCCAAGGTTTCATTTCATGTGCAAGTCATATATCGAGTGAGCGGTTGTGATCCAGACTTTATTTAGCTTACAGGAGTGCCAAAAAAGAAATTACAGCAATTTATTCAGAAACAGTTTACTAACTTATACCAATGTAGGAATACACTAAAGAAATCGCAGATACAGACTTTGGTACAGAAGAGAGAGGGGAAGAGAGCCTGATCAAGCCAAAACGTCTATTTTGTTTTTCTCATTTTTTTAACTTCTAAGGTGACAAAGAAAAGAAAAAAAATATAATATAATAGAAAAGTAAAAAATAATGTCACCAACCGTGCGCCGTACCGTCTTATCCTACGCCTTCCAGGTTAAAAAGCAAACCACCCATAGAAAGGAAATTCATAGTTGTGAGACGGTTTAGACTAGATAGATGGGAGTCTGTCAGTTTGATGTTCTCTAAATTGAAAAAAAAAAAAGACCTTGGCTGTGAGGGAAGACGCTAAAAGATCATTCACTTCCCCCTTCCAGAAACTCAAGGGGTAAAAGTATGACACTTTCAAAAATAGGAGATCAATATCAAGTGGATATTGGGGGGATTGTACAACCATTTAAAAAGAAACCCACTATCCTTCCAGCCTGGTAGTAATAATCTTATCCCCAACCATAGTGGGTGACATTAACCCCATCTCGGTGATAAAGCTGGTAATGTATTTCGGATCAACGTAGTCGACAAAAGTCAACTCCTCCTGTGACATGGCGCCTTCGACTCCCGGGGGGTTGAAGACGATCACGTTTTGTTTGACCGGGATCATGTACTGATCTACAGGGAACATATCGACAAATTTGTGGGTCTCCGTAGCAACATAGACTTTACGATTGATGTTCTTTGCTGCGAGTGCGACAGTTTGGGTTCCCATCTATCATAAATAATTTTTTTAGTCAAGATCTAATATATTCCCAGTATCATATAAGTATAGTTCGATAGGAGATTGATACATACCACATTGATAATACTAGCATCAGCCAGAGTTCCTTCAGCACCGACAAGGACGAAAGTGACTTTGTTCATAGCGTATGTGACTGCATTATCGTCGATCACAGCAACCGAGATTCCAACGGCTCTGAGTTCTCTTGCAGTCCGTAGGCCCTGGCAGCTAGGGCGTGTCTCGGTACAGATAACTTTGAATTTTTTACCCTTCTCCCTGGCGTGGAGAAGAATAGCCATGACACACCGACTGTATCCATGGACAAAGATGACCGCGTCATCCAAGAACAACTTGAGTCCATTCTCAGCAACTATGGATCGAGCCTGGCGAGCACGCTGGGCAAACAAATGCCCATTCGACTGAAGCTTCCTCTTAAATGTATCAAAGTCACGAGGGTCGTCATGGGAATGACGTGTAATGAACCTCGTAAACAGATCACATCCAGCTGTCAAGGAGATTGCGTTTGGTACAGATTCCTTGAGAGTGTCCGAGCCCAGTTGGATAGTTGATAGGAGCTCGTGAATAGTATTGGCTTCAATCCCATCACAGAGAGCACAGAGAGATTCGATGGCTGCAATTGGCATGCTCTTGGAAGGGTCTTCCTCTAGGAGACGAGAGTAATGGCCGAGAATATCGAATTCGCCCATTTCAGAATATACAATTCCGCGTTTAGAACCGGAAGGTTTATCGTTTGGATTGAGGATGTTTGGGTCTTCAAAGTCGAAAGAGAGTAATGGCAAGGAAAGTCGTAGCGTTAGTGATATTTTGATCACAGGTCAAGGGCAGGAGTGAGGTTGAAGAAGGAGGCTCTTTGTAGGCAGTGGGAGAAGAGGGAGAAGAGGAAGTGACGTGGTATGGGAATCACGATCAATGGAAAAACTTACGTGACATCTTGCCCGATTGCGAGTGTAGATATGTAGTCCACGCGGTTAGTAGCAGTTAAAAAGCAATTGAATTATGAAAATCTCTATGAGTACACTGGAGAGACTGGTAGAGAGAGAGAGAGAGAGAGAGCTGATCAGAATAGAAGCGAGAAATAGTGTATGAAACTGAAGTTTATCGTATACCGTAAACAGAAATCAAGTAAAAGATGAAGTTTGATAGATAAGCAAATTATGGTGAGAAGGATAGGAGTTGAGTTTACATGAGATGGTTGCTGCTGCCCCTCCATTCTCCCTACCCCACCAGAGTCCCTGGTCTAAACCTATTCTGGAAGAGTTCACATCCCAGCCTTGCAGAAGGCTTATTTATCGGTAGGAGAAAATCGCCGGGTCTATGGGCTTTGTATCACGTTAGTCATTGGTCAGACAACATCTGATCTCCTTCATCCTTTTTCAGTGCTGCACGAGTAGAAGAAGGTTACCGTACGGTAACTTGCTGCAAGAGTACTTGTATCATACTCGTAGCCGTACCGTAGATGTTATTAAATAATATCTATCTTTTTCCTAGAATTTTGTGCTCGAGATCTCATTCAACCTCGGATAAAAAATCATCACAAACCCCTCTTCACCTCAATAATAAAAACTCGCGAAGCTTATCGATATAGCAAAAAGATTAGGGCGTAAACCCTTCAATGAGCCATACGGTATGATAACATGACGGCATCTCGCGATGCTCCGCCTCGTTTCTGGTGGGGGAACTTTGGTAACACAACAGTCGGCTGACGACAACTTTACCTTGCTTTCCCTTGTTTGGGCCATCTCTTTCTCCTTCAACTTCGTATCTTTCAGGTACAATAATCTCATCTCACAACTGGCCACGTCTATTTTACTTCTCAACCCCACCATCGTCCTTCTCACTCTCCCGCCAAACACTCTCTCTTTGACTATTTTCAAAAGTGTCCACATATTTCTTTCATCCTTCCTCTCACCTTTCAACACGCCATCGTCTACATACGAGTCAGCGTAGACGACAATACTGTCATCGGCTAGATCATCACGATAAGGAAATCCTCATTTTAAAGGAAATAATGTGTTCCTCTGATTGTTTCTTGGCTATTTTGGCTATTCTCTTTCCTCCTCTTCCTGGTATTATATCCCATCATGTTGTTCGAAGCTATTTTGTTTGCCATCTTACTGATGACTCATCCTGGAGTTTAGTCTGGGTCAAGCGTGGTATTTGTTCGGCAGACTCACTTATCTCAATAGCGTTATGTTGCCTTGGATGGGTAAGATTCGGATCTATCGTCTACTGTTTGTTTAATCACTGACATGTCTACTGCAGTTTCCCGGCCTCCTTCACTCTTGGTACATCATTTCAAAATACCCCGACCCATGGGATAATGCCTACATGCCGCTCGGTCATGAATCGCAAGGCACTACTTACTACTATCAAGTCGCGCATCCTCAACACCCCCCACATCCCTACACCCACCAGCCGCGTCCCCAGTATCAACAGCCAAATCCCCAATACAGCACGTTCGAAAGTGGAAACCCTGGACCTGCAGGTGCTGAGCATGGGCAGCCACAATATACTATAATCCAGCCCGTCCCCACGTCGCCTGCCCCTGCTGGAAGTAGACAGCCAGAGAGGTATACTAGCCACGAGCAACAGACTCCTCCAGAGACACCAATGAACGGTCCTGGAGGCGAAGGAAGTAGCACAAACATCCCGTCTGGCGAACCACCTAGCTATGCCAGCATCATTAGAGGCGATCACAAGATCCAGACAGATGATTAGAGATGTGGGGAACAAAACTGTAGATTAGATGATGAATGGTGGTGGGTGCTAGGGAAAATCGTTCTCTTATTTGTTTGTTTTTTCTTATCTTTTATCTCTTGTTTTCCTTTGGGGGTTTTCAAATTTCAATACTTTCCTCTGTTGCTGTTTGATATCAACTACCGCTGCTGGGGCAGATGGGGGATTTTAATGGCATGAGAACGATGATATGTTCTATGATTTGGGTTTCGGCGTGTTTGGATATGGGTCGGTTCTTTTAATACTACGGCACCTCGGTTTTAGTTTTTACCTTTTTATTTTATTTTCTATCTCTGTGTTACAATTTTTACCTCGCTGATTTCGCCTTTTTCATCTTAACGGTATAGTGTTTCCTACCGTATCTAACATCTTGTTCGTTGCTGCATCACTTGAATGAGCATCATTTCGCCTAAGAGTACTCTAATTTGATGAGTGTTTGCTCAATAAGTGAATTAAACCTCACTCAGTACTTTTTCAGTAATTAAAAACATTGATAAAAAATCACTCACTCTTTTGTAATACGGTATCAGTAATCATCTACGGTATGGCATTAGAAATACGGTAATTCTTCCATGAAATTACGGTCCGTTGTGTGTCCTAGCGCATATCGTGTCAGAGTTGTAGGATAGAATCAGTGCTCAGTAGAGGAGCGGTTGTTAGCCCCGCCTCGGCGGTCATGACAATCGAATGCCAACCTACTTGTACTGCTGAGAAACACTTAAGTTACACCTCACCACTCTCATCCCACTAACCATCCATTAAACCATCAACCATTCTCACCCCAAAAACTATCTGTTCCCGAAACCTTCATCTTACAGTAAACGCCTTATTCAACGAGATCATTGTTCTACTCCATCCTCACTTAAATTTCAACCGCTAGCACACCTGTAACTTCGAACAGGATTCGCCTCAAGAAATCAGAGCTAACTGGTTCACTGACTCCTGCCTTCTTCACTGCAACAAACTGTCGAAAAGAAAACTCTCCTCAGAATTATCGGTTCGTCCTGAGAAACAAATCATGACGGTAAGCTAGCACTACTAGTTGGGCGAACTCTTTTCCACAAACGACAGTAGCTAACTGACTTCGGCTTCCCAGGACACCTCTTCAAAGATGCAGCTAGATCCACCAGCTGATACCGCTACTGGCACTATCGATGAGGGGCTCTATAGTCGCCAGCTGTAAGTTGTTCCTATCGTCAGGAGCCTCAACTTCTCAAATGTTTGTCTACTAACTTTGGCCTTATTATTAGCTATGTTCTTGGGCACGAGGCCATGAAACGCATGAGTCAATCCGATGTCCTCATCGTTGGCCTAAAGGGACTAGGTGTCGAGATTGGTAAGCCTCACTTCTCCCCTGTAGGATTCATGTCGCTATTCCTCGGTACTTTTTTTAGTGGGTATTTCAGATCGTTAACGCAAGTTTTCAAGCGAAAAACATTTGTTTGGCTGGTGTTAAATCCGTTACTCTTTACGACCCCTCCCCTATCAAGATTTCAGACCTTTCCTCCCAGTATTTCTTCCAGGTATCAGATGTTGGTAAACAGTCTGATGAGGTTTCTGCACCTCTGCTCGGAGAACTAAACACCTACACACCTGTATCTGTCCTGCACTCGAATCCATTCGACGATGTTGAGCTTCTTGGTAGATATAAGGCTGTTGTAGTCGCTGGGATACCCCTTTCTGCTCAGCTCAAGGTCAATGAATATTGCCACAAGAACAAGATCCCTTATGTTTCAGCAGAGACTAGAGGGCTGTTTGGTAATATATTCTGCGACTTTGGCGAGGGCTTTATAGTCATTGATCCTACTGGGGAGAACCCGGTTAGCGGTATTATTGCTGGAATCGATAGCTCTGGACTTGTCACTGCCCTGGATGAGACCAGACACGGTTTAGAAGATGGAGACCACGTTACATTCAGTGAAGTCCAGGGGATGGAATCACTAAATGGAGCAGAGTTCAAAGTTGAAGTCAAAGGTAATTTTGTGCTCCTTCTCTCAATTAAACTCAGCTTTAACCATTTCGAAAATTTTTCAGGACCATATACATTCTCGATTGGCGATGTCTCTTCGCATGGGATATACGAGCGCGGCGGTCTTTATACCCAGGTCAAAAAACCAAAAAGCATCAACTTTAAATCACAAACAGAGCAACTAAAAGAACCCGAATTACTTGTTACTGATTTCGCAAACTTCGAGCGACCACTGCAGCTTCATATTGGTTTCCAGGCCCTCCACCAATTCCGCGAAAAGGGCGGCTTACCACGGCCAATGAATGAAGAGGATGCGGCCGAAGTATTTAAGTATGCTTGCGCTATTGCGGATGCGCTTGGGGAGTCGAAGCCCAAATTGGATGAAAAACTCATCAAAGAGTTGGCATATCAGGCAAGAGGTGATCTTGCGCCAATGTGTGCTGTTATCGGAGGTTGGGCAGCGCAAGAGGTTGTTAAAAGTTTATCCGGGAAGTTTAGCCCGATTGTACAGCATGTCTACTTTGATTCTCTTGAGAGCTTGCCGACTTCGGTACCACGCACGGAGGAAAATACCCAACCATTGAACACTCGCTATGATGGTCAGATTGCTGTGTTTGGGAAAGACTTCCAGGATAAGATTGCCAATATTAAGGAATTCCTTGTTGGTGCCGGTGCCATTGGTTGCGAGATGTTAAAAAATTGGGCAATGATTGGCTTGGCCACGGGTCCTGAGGGCAGAATCTCAGTGACTGATATGGATTCGATCGAGAAGAGTAATCTCAATCGTCAGTTCTTGTTCCGGTCTCAGGACGTTGGCAAACTAAAGAGCGAATGTGCTGCGGCGGCTGTTCAGAAGATGAATCCTGATCTTAAGGGAAAGATCAATACCCTGAGAGATCGTGTAGGAGCGGACACTGAGAATGTTTTCAACGAAGACTTCTGGGAATCCTTAGATGGTGTGACAAATGCTCTTGACAATGTTGAAGCACGCACATACGTTGACCGCAGATGTGTTTTCTTCCGAAAACCGCTTCTGGAGAGCGGTACTCTGGGAACCAAGGGTAACACTCAAGTTGTCATGCCTGGACTTACAGAGAGTTATTCTAGCTCCCACGATCCTCCGGAGCAATCCTTCCCCATGTGCACTGTTAGAAGTTTCCCCAACAAGATTGAGCATACAATCGCCTGGTCGCGTGAGCTCTTTGAGCAATACTTTGTTCAACCTGCCGAAAACGTTAATCTTTATCTCTCCCAAGCGAACTTCTTCGAGGCCACCCTGAAGCAAGCTGGCAACCAGAAGCAGATTTTAGAGACTATCCGTGATTATCTTGTCTACTATAAGCCTCTCACATTCGAGGAGTGTATTAGCTGGGCTAGAACTGAGTTTGAAAAGCAGTATAATAACAATATCCAACAACTTCTATACAACTTCCCCAAGGATTCCACAACAGCTTCGGGCGCCCTGTTCTGGAGTGGTCCAAAGAGAGCTCCGGATCCATTAGCTTTCAGTCTTGACAATGAGACTCACTTAGCCTTCGTCAAAGCTGCGGCCAACCTCCACGCCTTCAATTATGGTATCAAAGGAAACACAAGCGATGAAATCTTCCGCAAAGTTATTGGGGATATGATTATTTCAGAATTTACACCTTCTTCGGGTGTGAAGATTCAGGCAAGTGATGCAGAGCCTGACCCGAATGCTACCCAGACTGGCTTCGACGATGAGGGCGAAATTCAGCGCATTATTCAGAGCTTGCCAGCTCCGAGTGCTCTTGCCGGATACAGGCTGGTTAAGGTGGACTTTGAGAAGGATGACGATTTGAACCACCACATGGATTTCATTACCGCAGCGTCAAACCTTAGGGCGCTCAACTACGGCATTCCCACTGCCGATAAGCACACTACGAAGGGAATTGCTGGCAAGATTATTCCTGCTATTGGTAAGAAGTTCCATTTCTTCTCCCAGCATACAACATACTGATCAATTGAATTTTTAGCAACAACAACCTCCATGGTTACTGGTCTTGTGTGCCTCGAGTTCTACAAGATCATTGACGGTAAAAATAAACTCGAAGATTATAAGAATGGTTTCGTCAATCTTGCACTTCCCTTCGTGGCATTCAGCGAGCCTATTGCCAGCCCGAAGGGAACCTACCAATCCAAGGAAGGAGAGGTCACCATTGACAAAATCTGGGATCGATTTTACTTCGATCACGACGCTACTCTACAGGAGGTGCTGGACGTAATGGCCAGCAAAGGCTTGACTTGTTCTATGGTTAGCTGTGGAGTCAGTCTGTTGTACGGAAGTTTCTTCCCTCAGAAGAAGCTCAAGGACAGGCTTCCGATGAAGTAAGCATATATTCCTCCCACTTGACTAAGTAACCCCTAAGAGAACGATACTAACCCATTTTTGTTGTCTTTTTTACAGATTAACCAAGCTCGTCCAAGAAATCTCCAAAAAGCCCGTCCCAGTTCACACCAAGAACCTCATCCTCGAAATCTGCGCCGACGATGAGACCGGGGAGGACGTGGAGGTTCCATACATTTGTGTTCGTATTAGATAGAGCATAAAGAAAAACAAAAAAAAACTCTGTATGTTGACACGAAAATCTTGTTATGTCTACCTAGAGAGAAGAGAAATTCCTTTGTCTTTCTTTACTTTCTCGCTTTTTTTTTTTGTTCGTTACTACTACAAGTACTGTACTTCGAGAGATTGTGAATTTTGAAAAGGTCTTTTTTGTCGTGTCTATGTTTACTTACAAGTTATGATACTACCGTTACCAACATTTTTTGTTGTCGACTTACGATGACAAAAAAACCAGCTATCATCATATCAGATCATACGGGACTGTACTGTGCCTTGTCTAAGCTTGAGTGATGTTTTGTTCAATCTTTGAAGTACAAGTGCAGTAGGACTCTCCAGTCCCGTGCTAAGCATACTCACTCACTCACCTCACTGTTATCAGAAATCATACCAATACCACCCCCTCATCCCCTCGATATATAGGTATCATATCACAAATGGCATCACACCCACCCAAACTCCCAATTTTAGATCATCACAAGTGTAATTCTGTCTAAAAAAATAAAAAAATCCAAAGGTCCCTTTTTCTCCGTTTCATATAATGCGTTAGGATAATTCAAAATTTCATGCACAAAAATCAGATCAAGTTAAGCAAAAATCGGGATACAACAAACGTGGGTTTCTCTCTGTCTCTCTCTCAAAAACACCCAACTTAAGCTAAAGTGGGAGAACACAAAAAAAAGAAAAGAAAAAAACAAGAAAAGGTATGATAGGTAGATAGATACAAAAGCAACCTGTTTTTTAGAGAAAAAAAAAAGAATTCTCCGGCTAGGAAAAAAAAAAAAGAAAAAAAAAAAACTAATCGTCCGAAACGCTGGCAAACTTCTCCATCATGTCGTTGTATAGCTTCTCGTACTTTCCTACGATGACTTTTTCGCCTTCGTCGGGGATCTACATAGGATTCCAATTAGCATTCGATGGTTTCGATAAATAAAATAATGGAAAGACTATTGATCATACCTCAAATTTCATGGACCGAAGCTGATGTTGTATATCTGCCGTCGCTTCCCTGATCTTGGCCCAGCTGACGCCGGACTGTACCGCCTTCTGAGACTCGTCATAAAAGCCCATCATAGCCTTCATCATCCAGAGTGTCTTCCAGACAGGGCAGTACTGATCATGCTTGGAATATCCATTCTGCTGGAGGAAGTCTTCCTTGATCAGGGAGCTTACGTCGAGGGTGATCTTGTCCGGGTCTGAGAGGGCGGATTTTCCGACGAGTTGGACGACTTGGTCGAGCTCTTCGCTGTCGGAAAGACTAGAGGTAGTGTTAGATTTGTGGAATTTATAAAAGCGGTAAAGAAAGGGAGGAATTCACAGTTGCTTGATGCGGTCTCGGAGGACAGGGAAGTCGGAGAAGTGCTTTTGGTAGTAGCCGTCTAGGACGTTTGTGTATTTGCTGTAACTGAGGGATGTGTTGATACTTGGGAAATGCTTGCGTTGAGCAAGTTTCTTATCGAGACCCCAGAATACTTGCACTATATGGAACAAATTAAGCTCAGGTTAGGGATCGGAATTCTCCACATTCAAATTACAGGGTGGAGGATAAATTAATCATACCAATACCAAGGGTGGCAGAAGTAACCGGGTCGGAGAAATCACCACCGGGGGGAGATACGGCACCAACGATGCTAACACTCCCCTCTCTGTTCGGGCTACCAAGAGCTTTAACCTTTCCAGCACGTTCGTAGAAACTTGCCAATTTAGCACCCAAGTAAGCCGGGAAACCTTGATCAGCCGGCATTTCTCCGAGACGACCAGAAATCTCACGAAGAGCTTCGGCCCAGCGGGAAGACGAGTCAGCCATCATTGCAACGTCCTTCCCTTGATCACGGAAGTATTCTGCAAGCGTAATTCCAGTATAAATAGACGCTTCACGGGCAGCTACGGGCATATTGGACGTGTTTGCAACGAGCGTTGTCCGCTTCATGATGGGTTCTCTACGACCATTAATCTCAATTGAAAGCTATAAGTGAACTATTAGCCTCTTGTTCTCACCCAATTTTCAAGGTAGCTACAAACCTTCGGGAAATCCATCAAAACTTCAGCCATCTCGTTACCGCGCTCACCACACCCAACGTAGATAATACAGTCGGAATTGGAAAATTTCGATAAAGCCTGAGAAATAACGGTTTTTCCGCAACCAAAAGCTCCGGGAATAGCTGTCGTACCACCTTGTACACAAGGGAACAGGGCATCCAACACTCTCTGGCCAGTCAATAGCGGATAATCCGCTGAAAGCTTCTCCGACACCGGTCTGGGGACTCGCACAGGCCATAAATGCATCATAGTAAAGATCTGCTTCTTGCCTTCGAACTCGATTTCGAGAACTGTATCCTCTAAGGTGTAAGATCCCTTCTCGGAAATATGAGTGATGGTACCCCGCGCACGGGGGGGTAGAAGAATTTTATGATCATCAAGAAGTGAGTTTTCGTAGACACTCCCGAAGATATCTCCACCAGTGATGTGATCCCCAACCTTGAAACTTCCGGGATTGAAGTCCCATGATCTCTTACGGTCCAAAGCAGGTGTTGCGATACCACGAGGAATGTAGATACTGTTCGAAATTTCGTTAATGGTCTTTAGAGGTCGTTGAATTCCATCGTAGATGGTCTCCATCAATCCAGGGCCAAGCTCCACAGAGAGGGGCTTTCCGGTACGCAAGACAGGATCTCCAACAGTTACACCAGCTGCATCCCCATAGTTAGTTTCTGTCATATTGCTGGAAGTGTTGTGGCATCCGAACCTGTTTCCTCGTAAACCTGAATTGTAGCTTTATCGGCTTCTAGTCGAATGACCTCCCCAACCAACGAATCGTGTCCAACTCGGACCTAGAGATCAAAAATTTAGCAGAAGCTCATTTATCGTATTCCCATTGAATAAACTCACCAACTCGTACATGGCACATCCTATCATGTTCTCTGCCACCACGACGGGCCTGTTTGCTCAGTTCGTTAGCAAATGTACTGCGGGGTAGCTTTGCTTTTAAACCCATCTCATTCCACATACCCAGAAACCGAGAAAATAGAGCCTAGAAGATCATGTTAGCACTGAAGTTCTTGAGATGCTGAAATAAAACATGGATTGATTGATGATACTGAGGAGAATTAAGGTGGATAGCTCAACGACGTCTTACCATAATCTCCTTCCTTTGCGTTCTCCTCCGCCTTTCGTGCCTCCGCGTTTTTAGACTGTAAGTTACAAGTCAGTAAGTAGGTCGGGATTTATTTATTATTGATAGGACGCACCATAGTTGGGTATCGGGTTGTTAAAAAGTAAAGTGAGTTCTCTGATGGAGGATTGTATCTCCAGTACAGCACAGCACAGCATGCAACTCGTGGGGGTTATTCCGCCTCGGTAAACAATAGGATTGTTCGCCCTAGACCCACCTCGCCACGGGTTACCTGTGGTATCCTTCTTACGCAGGCTTGTGTATTTCATCTCACGGCAACCCCGCAATACAACTAGTTCTGAAAATGTTGATAAGAGTTCAACTTTATCACAGTTGAAAATAATAATTCTTACTAATTCACGCTATATATCTTTCCAATAGAATATTATACGATATCACATAGCACTCTACTTCCCTCTTCTTTCCTCTGATACGAGATTTTACGGTGGTTGCTTATTCTCGGCTTCTGCTCCATAAACCCGCCACTGGGGGGGGCTTTCAGCAAGCAAATTTCGCTTCTGCACTTTTACCACAATAGCTCGCTTCCCTCGAGCCATGAAAATGCCTTGGTCGTAGGCTGAGAGATGCAGCACTATCAAATTGGTTCATGTTTGCTTTTGAACCACATCCCAAAAATTCACAGCCAAACTACCACACTCCCAGGGAATCGCCCAAGAAAAACAGCCGAGCTTAAACTCCACTGGGAAAAAAACTGCTTGTCGCCCACCACACCTTTTCCCATAGATACATAGAAGGCACAACGATGCTTCGAGAAAAATAATCACTCCCTTCTTTTTCTCCTTTCCCATCTTCTTCAGCTCCCCTCCATCCCAGGGAGAACCCAGATATTGACAGAAGGCGGCTAATGTGGGACAGGGCGCCCGATTTGCTGTAAAACATACCCATATGGCTGCCATATTTGAATGCCATGCTTTCTCCGGCTACCCGCATTACATGAGGGTTGAAAGAAGATAAATAAATCGTTGCGAATCATAGGACACCTGCTCACTGTAAGGTCTCTCATGTGAGCAACGACTTATGCATGTAACATTAACTCACTTAAGTATGGTAAGCGCACAACTATGATCAAAATTGTGGGAAAAACAAAGTTGAGTGAACTCCTATTCGAGCACGGTAGATTTTCACAGAAACGAATTGTTGGTAATTGATTCGATTTGTATGTTGAGAATTGCATTTTCCCTTCATCATCGGTAGATTATTCTGGGGTTATGAGTGGGAAATACAAGGTTTAAATATGTGTCTCCTATGCTATGTCAATCTGGACCGGCAAGTGGATTCTTGTTGGTTCTGTATCATACTGGCGTCCGCAAGTCGTCTGTTAGTTCGATGTCACCGATTTACATTTTGCGGTAAGGAGATGAATTTTACTGATCGCACTCGCCGAAGGTATTGGTTCTGCAAGAGAATCTCTTGTCACCCTTTTTGATGGCCAGTTTAGGTAGCACAGGCTATTAAGGCTGCCGGTGGAGAATCGACAGCCCAGGAAGCTAATTGGACATCTCTTATGCAGCATAGAGCTTTTCTGTTCAGTTCATCCGCATCTTTCGACAATCCTTGAACAATAAAAAATAAAAAAAAAAGCAAGCTGTGACGCGAGCCAATGGGAGTACTGAATGTGATGCTCTGTTGCATTGCAGTTGGAATTCGACAGGCCATCGATTTCTAGCGGATAAGAATTGGGCGCAAGAAATCACAAGCAGGAGACGGTGTATATGCTTAATGCCTAGGTTAATTAGTATCGGTACTAAAGGAAATAAGAGTACGGGGAATGATACAGAATGGAGAGGCTCCAAGGATTCCCACTAACCTGAGCCCCTATCAATTGAAACGAGGAAAATGAAAATATCTCAATAGACCTAGCAAAGAGGTTTTATCATACAACCAAGTGATGTACCGTTCATCGATACACCAATATTTTGTGCGTGCTTGTGCGCCTGCGTTATGTGCGAACGAGCACATCAGTATGAAGCTGTGAGGAGGATTATTAGAATGGTAAATACCGTAAGTAGGTGAACCGTGCTATCATAGATCAATTAATATGTTGTCCTGTCAAGGTGCTGCCTGACAAGTGAACCCTTGTGAAACTTTCAGTTTTAAAGCACCTTGAAGGCTTCCCACCGGAACACCTCCAGTAGCCCAAATTATATCAACCTTGACCATTTTGCACAAATATATATATATTTGATTCAACTTAGTTGTCACGAGCCTTCTCTGTAAAGTAGAATTACATAAGCTTGTAAGAAGAGCATTTCCCAATACGCACGTTTTATTCTCCATCTCTTTCTTGCACACCATTCGTGTGCTCAATTCTTTAGACGCACCCTGTCTAACCCTGTTAGGGCACCATTTTCCGATCCTCCGTCTTTCTCCCACTTCAAGTCCTTCTCCCTCATATTTCTTCCTGTTCTCCCTTCTCTCACAGCTTGCTTTGGTCTGCTTGTTCACGTTCACTACAAGCTTACTATCATACCCTGCCTGGTTGCAAACTCGTCCCTCTCCCCCCATTTTCACCTCCTTTAATCCTCGAGACTGTTTCTCGACCTTTTCCTTTGTATTTGTGAGCTCTCTCCCCTGGCTACATCCCTCGTCTACTCCCGCTGCTCTTGCCTGCTGTGTGTCCTGTCTCGCTGTGCCGTTGCTATTCGGTTCTGCGCCCTCATCCCGTGCTTCTGTGCTAAAAAAGAAAGGAAAGGGTACCGAGACTCCAAAGAGATCCTTGTCGTTCCACTTCCACCCTAGGCGCACCCCTTCTTCTTCACGAATAACCCGAGTCTCTCTTACAAACTCCATCCCCCTCGCTCGCCTACACTCACCCGTACTCATCCACTCCTTTCCCGTTCTTTCTTCATATTCGGGTCAGGTTTTTATATACCGAGAGTCATCTGAAAGATCTTCTTTTCAGTTAACACGTTAAAAAAAAAAGGTCACTTCTCCTTCTTGGATACCCTTATTGCAACGCGCAGGTAAGGGGCTTAACCTAACGTTACCTCTATCCACAATTGAGGCGCGTTCGTTTGCCTTGCATTGAAGCCTTCTGCTAACAGTTCTTTCAATAACCATAGACTCACATCCGATTAGTCAATTCTCAACAGGACTTGCACTATATAAGCATCTCGGTCTTCATCTTCAGACGACACAAGTGTGACAGATAATTGTTGAATTCTTGTTTTCTTTTCTTAGTTGAAAAAAATACAATGTCTCCCGTATGTAGTACCCCCTTATATCACTGTCTCAACATAGACCTCCTTTCTGAGCATGATTTTTTCTGAACATGATTTTCTTACGGAATATTTATGTCCCGCTTTTGCTTACGAAAGTTAATCTGTGTTTCTGTTTGCATAGGCTCAATTTCTTCGAGAATATAAACTTGTGGTAGTAGGTGGCGGTGGTGTCGGAAAATCTTGCTTGACTATTCAACTGATCCAGAGTCACTTCGTTGATGAATATGATCCAACTATTGAAGGTATTTCAAATACTAGGCTTTCTTTCCGATAGACTTAAGTCTCGATGATTTTTAATAGTTCATTTGGCTAACAAATTTAGACTCCTACCGCAAGCAATGTGTGATCGACGATGAAGTCGCACTACTTGACGTCTTGGATACAGCTGGTCAGGAAGAATATTCTGCAATGAGAGAGCAGTATATGCGCACCGGTGAAGGTTTTTTACTTGTGTACTCTATCACTAGCCGTACAAGTTTTGAAGAAATTGCCACCTTTCAACAGCAAATTCTTCGAGTCAAGGACAAGGATTACTTTCCCGTAATTGTCGTTGGAAACAAGTGTGATTTGGACATGGAGCGTGCTGTGAGCCAACAAGGTAACTAGCTCTAATTCCTTAAGCTCTCTAATTTCTATTTATTTATCACGTTATTATAGAGGGTCGTGACCTCGCCCGCCATTTCAGCTGTCGCTTCATCGAGACCTCCGCCAAGTCCAGAATTAACGTAGACGAAGCCTTCTACAACCTTGTACGGGAGATACGCCGTTACAACAAGGAGCAGTCTGGTGGCTCAAACTCTCCAGGTGGTGGAAACATGAACAACAATGGTAGTGGTGGAAACGGTGGTGGTGGGGAGTACGGCAAAGGCGCCGATGAGAAAAACGCTGGGTGCTGTGGTAGTTGCATCATCTTGTAGGATGGTGCTAGGATGATGGAAGTTGAATATTAATTTAACTGGATTCTAGCAGCGAAAAGTGGGTTGGTCTTCTTCACGGTGGTCGATAGGATGGGAACTTGCAGGTACACTTCGAGGACGACAAACCTCTAACCGCTACCTGCGATACTCGGCTATTGGCTATCTACTTTATTCTCTTTATATAATCCCTGTTTCATATCACAATGTTCTCAGCTTTCAATACCTTATACCTTATATCTCTCCTTTGTTACCTCAATGACAAGGCCGCGGGCGACAACGTACAATGCATCGCGACTCAGGTGTTTTCTTGTTTCTTTTTTATACCATTCTATTCACTACTCTTCTCTATGTAGTTTTTTTTTCTCACACGCATCCTTTTCTTTTTTTTTTTGTCTGTCTCTCCGCGGTGGGCTGGTAGTTTAACGCTCTTGTTGCGATTTCTTTTTGATGTTTGTGCTGACCGGCCATTCGGGTCGGGCTTTTGTTTTACCTTCCACTGGGAGCACCAGAAGAGAGAAACTTGGTGTGGAAAGCTCGGAGGAAATCTTGGGAGGAGAAAGTGATCGTGAGAGAAGACCTGACAAAAAAAACAATCTAACTAACCCCTATCATACTGTAATTGACCCCTCAAATTCATTCTCCTTGTATTTTTTTTTTTTTCGTTTTTTTTTTCTTTTTCTTCATTTTCTGTTCAATTCATTTTTTTTATTTCACCTTTACACATTTTTTTCCTGTGACCATTCCCTTTTTTTTCTTTCCTTTTGCCTGTTTTTCTTTCTTTTTTCTTTTCTTTTTTTTTTTTTTTGCGGTGGCTCTCGTTGACAGCCCATCTGGAGTAAGTGATACAAGGGATAAAATTTCTCAAATAATGAAGTCGAAGTGTTTTTTTCAAAAAGATTTTCCAGTTTACTTTTTCCCGTCGAGTGATTTTTCATGTCCGTTCTAGATTCCACCACGTTAAAAGGGAGGAAGAAAATCTCGCCCTTGCATGTCAACTTATGCACCCCTCTATTCCTCCTTGACCACTTCATCAAGTTCATCATACGTACATCCGCGCTCGGGAGTATCCGTATCGTACCGTATCGCGGATAAGTTATTCCTGCCGAAGGATAGCGTATCATACCGTAATCGCGGCAACGTGATTTGATTTGATTTGATTTACTGTAAACTTAGTTTAGTTTTTTTTTTTTTTTAGAATATAAACTCCCTTCCTTATTTCGTTCCTTCACTCTAAGACAGCTGTTTTGGACTACCGTATTGTTGGCGGAGCAATTCGAAAGGTTGAAATTGGAAATGTTAGTTAACTGGTAACGTCCGCCGTGATAGCAGTTCCAAGTAATAGTGGGAAACCACTGTACTATCACACCGGACACATTGCCCTGAACATTACCATGTATCACAGAGAATGCTACTCCTACTATATATTGAAGGTATAGAATTACATGAGGTCCAATGTACTAAGTTAGTCGGATCTGTAATAATGAAGGTCCCAAATGTAACAGTTTTTGAGAGCCCAAACACCCACCATCGCCTTGTGAGTCCGGGACCTTACAGCACTCTGTGCCGCTCAATCCCTCTTCACAAGCAATGGCGGGACTGTCTCTGGGGCTGAGCATTAAAAACATCGGAATCACTTGGGGCACTGAGAGAGAGAGACTCTACATGGCTCATTATGCCAAGTTATGTCAAGCGCAACCCAAGTATCTATCCTATCGACCATGTTGATATAGTTTCCGCCACTTTGCGAACAGAAACTTCCGAATACTCTTGCACAGATGGCAACATGAATATCCTATAGTTTTTTTTTGTGGATATATGGCAAATGAGTAGAGTACTGAGGGTAAGTACCTTTTCAGCTCACACCCATAGACCAGGCAAAGGGAGCATAATAGCAAAACTGCTTCACGCCTGAAGAGGAGCACAACCCCCCCCCCCTTCCCCCCCTTCAGCATTTGCGAGAATTTCGCATGAGATCTCTCTTATCGGATAAGATAATTTCGGCTTTTTTTTTCTTTTTTTTTCTTTCTTACAGCCATACGTAAAACCCTTCACTTCGTTCAGGGCAAAAATCACATGGCGCTCCCACCCCCCCCCCCCCTTGGTATATTTTGCGGTACTCCCCGGAGAAACTGGGATAGTGTATTGTAGCGTATGTGGGGGTGTGGCACGGCGGCGGGGTGGACGTGTAAGGCTTCTGTCTTCCGAGCGGGCGGGAAGATTAGGTTAAGTTTTGGGGAAAGAAACCGGGGGGGTTTGTTGACTATTGAGTTTGTGGCTGGTTTCGCCCCCCCCCTTCCCTCCCTCCCTCCTTGGAGGGGGGGGATAGGAGGTGGAGGTGGAGGGATTAAACTTTTTGTCGATGTGTGGGAAAAGTATTCGTCAGTTATCAAAAATGACTAAACACTTTCCAGGTATCATATAGCAGTGGGAAAAGAAAAAAAAAAAAACTCCCGCCCCGATGCCCGATATTTGGTGAAAGTATTTTCCGTTGCTGCCAGGAGTTACTTTTTGATAATTAGCAATATATAGGTGGATGGGTGTTTCGTATATTATACTTGAGGGTAATGGGAGGAGTCAGTCGTAGAAGGGGGTGCTTTAAGTTCCGAGCGGGGTGAATATCTCTGATAGGTGTTCTAGAATGCATAGGTATGATAGGTTTTTGGACAACCTGTGCGGTATGGCGCGGTGATGTTTGTGGTGGTGTGCGTGGCGCTTCGAGTGATTCTTTGTGATTTGGAAGGTGTGTAGTGAGAAGTTTGGTTTCGATTTCGTTGGCTGGTGTGGGCTAAGATTGTTTGTGACTATTGAGGGGGTATTTGGGATTTGTAGTACCGTAGTTTCAATGTTTACTGCTTTTGATAACTGCTAAAAGGTAAGTTTTCGAGGTTGAAGTAAGTGCTGAAGGTATTTAAGGTAAAGATGATGGGAGTAAGGGTAGAAGAGGTTGTAAGCAAATTTGAGTGCTGTAAGTTGTAATGAAGTTCCTACTTGTTTGGCACTGATTGCGTCGAATTGTGATCCGAATTGTGAGAATTAAAGAGCGGTGGCTTGCTTGTTTGTAGGGGTTGAAGGTATTGTTTGACTGGAGACAGTACGCCCACCGTGAAACTAGCAGACTTTCGTGTCATGTAATGATGTCACCTTCGTTTAATGCCGGATTTCACAACTTTAAGTGTAGGATAGAAGCTACTATCAAAGAATGATTGCGGGTCAGCAGTGTAGTATATGAAAGAGTGCAGTATAATGTAAGTCATCGGCCGCTAAAAAGGATCAAACTTTTGTAACTTTTGGGGAGTTTTGATAATGAGCGTGAAGGGGATTATTCTATGGGATCGTGAATCCTAAATATAAGCAGACGCCACTTCTACTAATAATCTCGACTGGTGTTCAAACCCTACTGATTATTGGTTTTTTTTCTCAGACACTAGATATGGCTCGCTATGTCGCGGAATCACTGTGGCGGGGGATAAAGCACGTTGTACGTTAGTGCAATCCAAAATGATTACGGTACTGGTGCTTCGAGGATCATGTGGCCTGAAGCAAGGAAACCTTCATCAGTGAGGTGGCTCAGGCGAATGAGAAGCTCTTCAGAAGCCCGTTGTGTAGTTCCCCCACTCACTGCTATTTAAAGTGCATCAATATTGATATGATCCTTATTCGTGGAAAAACTTTTCGAGAATAATACACAGCAGCGCTAGGTGTGCATTAAACTAGCCGTTTGCACCCCGATGCAATTCATGCTTTGTTTGTACGGTGTGGGCGTAGAAGTGAGTCCAACCTTGTCGGGTATATCTTGAGTCAAGAGTAATACCACAATTTTGAAGATGATTCACCCAAACTTCAAACAGGCAGCAGCTTAGATAGACAGTGGAAAACCAACATAAGTTACCATATGCTATATTTAACACCCTTCCTTCCTTCCTCGCAGCGCAGGTCAAAGCATTGCCCTTCATCACCACCCAACGATCCCAAAAGCCAATCTCCTCCCACAAACCACAAACCCCAGCACAACCACAACCTCCACCCAGCGAAAAACGCACAGCCCTCCATGCAAACCATTAGAAACCGATTACTGTGCAGCTATCCGCATTTTGGCTGAAGTAAAAAAGAAAGAAAAAAAGTAAAAGGGGGAGGCAGCCAATTTCCAATACCAGGCTACAGCCTTCATTCACAAGTGGCGTCCTGTCAATACCTCCCGAGCCAAATCCCGGAATTGATATGATACCATTAACATCGCACAATCCCAGCCTTATACCAAACCGCACACCACACACGACCCAACCCGGGGGAATGGAAAGTTATATTGACTAAGGCGCGAACGCTGGTGCGACATATAACTTATAGGTAGAAAGGAGAAGAAGAAAGAGAAGGAGGGGGCCTCGGTCTGTTCCTGAGACATAGCTGAAGGTGATTCAAGGTTTTGACACCGTAGCATGTACATTGATTCTGTCTTTCTGGGATGTTCGATGTTTTTTTCGATAATGCGGAAAATACAATGCTGTGAGAGGGGGAGTATTGGCTTCTGGACTTTGATTGGCTTCGCACTTGGTCATTTGGAATCACTCGTGGGGGAAGGTCCTATCTGATTGCCAATTCAGGGTGATACAAAGGACGGCATCCGGTGTGTTCTGTAATTGGTTCCAGTCCCGGCTTCTGCGCATCCAGCTGTCCTGGAGTTTTACAGTGAAGCGGTATGAACTGTAGGTATTCTGCCCACCGCATATTATTTTTTTTCTTTTCACCATCCCTAGGGTTTCCGCTGTGCGTTGTTAAAAAAATTTTATCCTCAGGTGCACGTTTTCGTCAAGTTTACTTGGGTCTTCATGTCTTGCCCCACTGCACCCCTCCCCCCTCCTTCTTCCACCATTGATATACGGGTGAGCGCTGGTACACAAGTTACTGGCATGATGAATCAGAAAATTTGAGTTCGAATTTAGTATGGGCGCTCAGATACGCAGACAATTTGCCATACAAATTTTTAATCCCTGTGTTCAGGTTCATACCGGTAACTTGTATACTCGTACCGGTACTCGAGTACCGTTATCATATTAGGCCACACGAAGAAAAAGTGAAACTCGTGCACCCTTCCTTCTGCATCCAAATACCAATCGGCTCTCGTTGGAGGACTGTGAAACTGGGAAATCATGTGTTTCCGATATTTTAGGAAAGGCGGTTAACTTACTCCGCCAGCATGCAAACCAGTCCCCTCCTCCAAGTAGGATCCCAGATATTCCGGCGACCAACCAAGAGGGAAAGAGGCGCCGGGAGGATTATGGAGGGAACAGGTGGTGGAAAGGGAAATTGCGACCCGAAAAACAAGTTTAAAGGATATGCTAACGCAGTGGGTCGTGACCACGGCAACGCTGAGAGCTTCGAGTGATCGTCAGTGTCTCTCCTGTTTGCGTGTGGGGAGGAAAAAGATTGGCACTGTTGGAAGCGCAACCTTCTCCTCCTCCTCGATCAACCGAGTTCGGACTGCCACAGCAACGCAGCGGTAGTGGTGGTGTGGGGAGCTGTACCGGTGTGGGAGTGCTCGATGGCTTTCCCGGAGTTGGATGGTGGTCTGACCAGGCGCACTTGTGTGGGATAAGTGTAGTCGTGACCCGCTCACTATACCGGGGGATTGGAAGGGTAGACTTGACCCCGGATAGATACGGCGTAACGCTGCTGATAGGCGATCAAAGGAACACACGAGAAAGCTAAGCCCAATAGAAGTGAAGTGATGACTGAATTGACCGTTGAAGGAAGGTGGGGTTGCACTTGTCTAACTAAGGAAACACGAAGGTGCGTTATAAGCAGAAAACTCTGCACGCCAAGCTATCTACTAGTGGGCAAGTCACAGTGGGAGAAAATGTCCCATGAGACCCCCCAAACTACCCTATGATATCGCCCTAGTCCACACCGGTACTCGAGTAGAGCGGGGTCAACTTAAAAAGCATCGCTTAAACAGACTACCATAATCAGGTCAATTAAACTTATTGGTCGCCCTGTATCAGCCTATTGGCTCTTGCTCGGAACCCGCAACATTGGAAACCGGACCGGCCCAGGGAGATTAAAAACATTTTACTGGCTGTACCCGAGCGCGCCTGTTGCAACAGAAACGCACTGTACCGAACTGCCACCCCCGAGTGATCATTAGTGACTGACTAGTTTTGTCTTTCCCGTTTGATGGTGTGCTCTTGATTGCTCCTATGCACTGCACTGCATAATACCCCCTCTCCCCATCCCCACCCCATCTTTACCCTCCCTTCCTCCCTTCATTGATGGAAATCCTACTCGCATGCAAATGGCTTGGAGTTCGCTGCCGAACACTCTTGGCTCGCAAGGCAAGCAGCACTTTTTTTCTCCGCTGGTGCGCCCTTCAGCTGCCACCATCACGGAAGCCTTTATCGATTAACCCAATTCAATGTCATATCGCGCGTATCGTATCGTATCGCGCGATCTATCAACACCAAACAAAACGGAAGAAAAAAGCAATCCAAACAGTAATCCTCGATGCAGTCAGTCAGTTACCATTGAGCCCTCGATTATAAACGTAGTATCGAGACCCAGTGATTTCGTTTTCACTAGGCCAGTCGCACAACACGGACTTTTATGTGAACGTCGGAAACTAACTTATAGATTAACCCTAATCATCGAGAAGATAATTGCGCAATACGGTACTTTTGCCGAACAGTTGACACCCGTTCTTTTTTTCCTTTTTTTTCCTCTTTTTTCCCTATTTTTTTTATCCCCACCACTTCTATTCATAAAAAAAATTTAAAAAAATCCGATTCGCCTGAAGTTGAAGGAAGAGAGGTCAGCCGGGAGGAACAGAAAAGCCATGATGATGATGATAAGTTAGATCAACTTTATGAAAAAGCCTAGAGATAATGATAAGAAAAAAAGAAAAAAAAAAAAGAAAAAAAAATCCCCGCAAAGCAGAGCAGGTGAGGAGTAAGAAATGTGGCAAATTAAAAATAAAGACAAAAAATGCTAGCACTAGAGTAGAGGAAAGATTCTAGACATTTCAACCTAACAGTTACCCTATTCCCTGCAGCATAGCATACCGTACAACTCAAACCTGACCCATTCGCCTCCTCCCCTCTATTAACTCTAACTGCTTTTCAGTCTTCTTGCAGCAACCTAGTCTAACAAGGGAAGCACCTCTGAGAATGAGAAACGCACTTCCACCTCCTCCTCCTACTCACAGCTGCACCGTATGACCGACCAATGCCATACCATACCAGACCACTGGCTCGTATCGCAGCAAGATGGCTTTCGACATAGACAGAAGAGAAAGCAGTATAAAGAAAGAATAACCGCTAATCGGCACTTTGTAACCCCGAGAAGTCTGGGAATTCCAGGGTGGTGGTGAAGATACAAAATCTAGTGGATCCAGGCACGCACTCTGCTCACGCAATCCCACCTAACCTACCCACCTCTTTTCTTCCCCGGCCCTGCTTTTTTAAGAAGGAAAAAAAAAAAAGGAAAGAAAACAAGTTCCTGGTGCAGATGCTGGTACTGGCTTTTTTTCTTCTTCTTCCACGAATCACCAAGTCGCTGGGATGATTAAAGTTTTTTTCTCTAAACTTAACTTATCTCTTTCCTGTTCTTACTTTTGTGGTTTATTTTACCAATGGCCTAAACGAATGAGGGAGTGAATGAGTGCTACGGCACGAGGCTCTTTACCCCATTGGGGGGGGGGTTTGTAAGTACTGTACGGTATATACTAGTTGGCGACAAAAATAGGTGAGCAGAATGGCATGTAACAACCCAAACCATGCTACTTCACGCTTTTCCGCTCCATAGGTTCTAAAGCCCCAGGAAAATTGAAAAATTGATATCTCCCCAAGAGCCTATAGATTTTTTAAAGAATTTTTAGCTACTTTGGCATGCCACATTGTAAAGTTGGGGTTGAAAAAAGCGCCAAGCCTGACCATTTCCCATACAATATAAGATCATCAAAAAAAAAAAATGCGCCAAGAGCAATGTACCGACCACAGCTTTCTTGATAATGAATCTTCAGCCAGTTTGGATACAGAGTTCTAAAGGGTAAGGAAGTAAAATCTAAGGAATTGTCTAACATAGACGAAGATTCAGTGTCAATTGCTTGACTTGGATCAGTTGTTGGAAGGTTGTGAACATGGCTGTTTTGGGTGTGAAACCCTTAAACTGCTCATCTTTTTTGGCACCAGCCTCGTACAAGTTAGGTATTTCCCCGGAGTGCGCCGTAGGTTTATGCATGTTTTTGCGAAAGAAGAAGTCTTGCCTGGGATGGGTAATGTTGATCCCGATCCCTCGGGCTACTCATACTTGCCCCGGCTTCTTTGGAAGGGTTCGGGAGGTTCGTCTCGAGTGGGCTTGTTGGCCAGCTATACGATAGTTAGTAAGTTGGTAAGTATCATACTGTACCGTAAGTAAGTAGTCCTGATGATCATTATCAAAGTTTAAAAATGGTGAAAAAGGTAACTTCTTCTCCAAGGAGCATTTGTACTGGTTTCTCTTTTTTATTTTTATTTTTTACGGGCTAGGCCGGAATGGATGTTATGAATACTCTGGATTCCATCATGGCATGGAGTAAGTAGGTAGCGTAGGTCCCTTTCTTCCACAGTGCCGTAACGTAGAAGAAGGATCAACAATGAAATCCCAGCATCTCTACAATACCTACTGCAATCCAATTCACCCCCAGGATAAATGGAATAAAAATAAAAAATAAAAATAAAAAAAGACTAGACGTCAGACCACCACAACACCCTAGCCTCTTCCCTCTCCTTAAGAAAAGAGCAAAGCTTAACGTACCTGAGGGCATACCGAAAAATACGGCACAACGAAAAATTTGGTGAAGAGCAAGGCTTCCACCACCTATCATTTCCCGTTGGGCCGTATGCCCTCAGGTACGTTATCCCAGCGACATCAGCCTCTACTCGTAATTGAACGACGTTTGCGAACACGACTGCTATTGCATACAGGCAAAATTCGGCCTTTTTTCACGGATCTGGGTGTCATGCAATAGCAGTCATGTTCACAAACGTCGTTCAATTACGAGTATCATACAAATTCCATGCGAACAACCCACACCCACCCCACCAGCGAGCAAAGACCGCGGAGCTCATCTATCCACACCACCGGCCACCCTCCTATCTCCACCAGCAAAGTAACACGGTACCCGATCACCAATAATCCACCCTATGATGTCCAAATAATCGAATCACCAGATCGTCGGGTTTCCCCCAAAATACCGTTCCGTCAGTTAACTTAAGTTTAATCGTTTCCATCCATCCATCCGGACTTCGCGCCCGGTATTCAGAACAAATGTTGGCGGTAGAGTTGTTATTATTATTATTATTATTATTATTATTATTATTATTATTATTATTATTTTAAGTGGTATTATTATTATTATTATTATTATTATTATGATTATTATTATTTTAAGTGGTATTATTATTATTATGATTATTTAGACGGATGCTAATATATGTGAGTAAACCGCTGCATGGTGATGATGCATACTAAGGGGGAGGAGCAGGAGGAGGAGGAAGAGAAGGAGAACGAGGAGAATGAGAGGATGAGGAGGTGGGGGGTCCTAATACGGCTACATCCCCGAAAACCAGCTTGTTATACGATACGATCGTATATCGGGTACGCTTGTTCTCTGGGACCGTCGGTCGTTATGAACGTTTCCCTTTTTTTTTCTTTTTTTTCTTTTTTTTTGGGGGGGGGGGAAAGAGGTTTAGCGTGGCCGAGTCAAGATTGGTGATTGAGGTTCGCTCTTGAGGGATGAACGGGATAGTCTTTCTAGCTGAAGGAGGGCTTACATTACGGTTTGTTCGCAGCACAAGTGATCAATCTAAAGAAGGCACTCTGTAAACACCGCTTACTAGGCGCAAAAAGAGGCATTTCTGAGTAAGTTAGTCTAGTCTGGTGGACACTTTGTTTACCGTATTTGTCTGGACAAGTGCTGGAATACAGTGGCTGTAGAACCAAACATCTTGATATCACCCTTCATCTTACTGACCTTATTTACACAAACAAGCACATCTTACTTAATTACGAGCTGATCCTTCTCTCCTTCTTTCTTTCTTTCCCTCATTCCAGTACTACCCGTACCACGATGATATCCCCCCCACACCCACCCATTTTATAAAAATAAATATTTCCCAAGATAATCAAAAAAATCTCCACAACCCGTACCACCGTGAAACCCCACTACCAAAGACACACGCACGCACCAACCAAACTGACATTGATCATCCCCCCCTCTCCCCCTCCCTTCAGATATCAAAATCTCCCCCTCTCTGTGTTCGGGAACACATATTTCCGACCCAGAATCTGCCGCCTAATTCATCCATCCACCTCACTCCCCGGGGAAGGAAAGAAGGAAAGTAAAAAAGTAAAAAGCCACGCGACCAGCACATTCTAGGCAATTTTTCAAGTATTCGGAAGTGGCAAAAGGTAGTGATCCGGTCATGGTACAACCAATGCGTCAGCTGGGGGGCCCAATTTCGAGTGTAAAGCCATAACCCACTCCTGGAGTCAAGTCAGGCAACTCACGTTCCGATTACTAGTACCTTCCCCCATACAAACAAACATCCAGAGGGTGAAAAGGCGTGCCACAGTAAACCGGTGTGGAAGGGAAGGGAAGGGAAGGGAAGTAAATCCGCCCCCACACTCCCACCGAGTAAGAAGGGGGCAAAGAGCTAAGAATAAGGGCCCAGCACGCAATCGAACAATCAGGAAGATGTATACAAACAACTTTGCAAGTGAAAACGTAGATGAAAGGATTCGCGGACGGAGGTGTGTGAGGACGGAAATCTTCCAATGCTTTGGACGATTAGTCAAGTTATTGTCTCAGTGAGGGAGGAAGCGCACCTTTGCAATTACGTTAGGGCACGGTACGGTACCCGACTCATTGTTCCAGTGCGGTGGGTGGAGGTGGGATACACGAGTATAGACTACCATATTTCGCTTTTCTCTCTCTCTCTATCTCTCGTTTCGCCAAAATAACCTTCAAAATCCCATACCGTAGTATAGTAACAGTGCCACATACCCCACGAGTGATCAACCCCCCCCCCCTTTTCTCCTTCTCAAAATAATTACTTACCTTACCGCCCACCCATACACCCCGTACACAAGTCCGCTCTGACATCCCCAGCCAGCCAGCCAGCCAGCGCCTACTGTACCTCCTACTTACATTACCTGCTGAACAGAAACAGAATAAAGTATGATAATAAATTTAAAAAAAAAAAAAAAAAAAACCTGTATCATACCGAAACCGTTGTGTGCGTGCACTACAGCACATTAATTATAAAAATAAATATAAAAAAAGTTTTACTGGTAATATCAAATTGAAGTTAAGCCAACCGCCAGCCAATCAAGTCGCGGTTCCTGAGAAATGGGAAACACCACCAACCGCCAACTCATTCGCGCATTTTACGTATTCATTCATAGGAGAGGGAGTTTTTTTTTTTTTAGTTTTTTGTACATATGTATGGTATGTACAAAAAAAAAACACACACCACACCCACCACAAACGAACATGCAGGATATGTCTTTCCTTGGGAAAAAAAAAAAAAGAAAAAAAAGAAAAAAAAAAAGATATCCTTCTTTCTGTGGAGAAGAATAGGTACAATCAAATCAAATCAAACTCCGCGTATGTGTATGTGTATGTGTGGGTGTGTGTAAGTTATGTATATGTGCGGATTAATCCACACTTTGTTAAAAAACTAACTGCTACAGTTTTTTGAAAATTGAAATTGAAAAGAAAAGAAAAAATAGAAAGGAAAAACCTTGTACGAGGTGAGAGTTGTAGAGTTAAACTCGCGTGAATGAATACAGTACAAAATGGGAGCTGTTAAGAAATGGGTTCTGTAAGGTTATTCACAAGACCTGTATAAAAAGGGGAAGAAAACAAAGGAGAGTTGATCTTCATATTTCGTAATATCATGAACAGCCGTGGCAATCCATCAATGAAGGAACGCAACCGAGATGAGATACTGAATGAAGAATGAATAAAGGAAATGAAAGAGATATTTGCGGAGAGCTCAAGATACACAGCACCGAGTCCATTGAGTCCAGGTTCCTTTTTTTTTTCCTCCGCTCTCCACAATCCCTCTCGTCACGTTCGCCATGTTGAGGGTTCCAAAGCATGGTTTTAGCAATAAAATGATGGTTGGTATTGAAAGATCAAATAGCAAAAAAACACTAATTCGCGTGCCAGGAAACACCGCCGTTCCGGAATGCACACAACGCTCAAACAAGGGGGAATTGGGGGGCAAAGTGAAACAGCAAGACGTCAACTAAAAGAATAATGAAAATGAAAGCAGACTCCAGAATGCCCGTTTTGGTTATGTCAAACTAATTGCCCGTCATCCACATGAAATGCAATTATAGCTGCTCGTCATGAACTTTTGAAAAACTTGACAGGATAGTATGATGTATCGGCACATTGAAGACCCCACTCGTTCGTGCCGAGCGAACCCACGAAGTATACATCAAGTACGCGACCGGCAACAGACGATTGGCCGAGGAAGAAGAATGTTGAAAAAAGAAAAAAAGAAAGTCGTGATAAAGTTGCAAACTACACAGGAGGGACCATCATGAAAGGACATTTGGAAGAATTAAGCGGCTGAGAGAGACGTCTGCTTAAGACGGTCATCCAGCCTCTGGATATCTTCGTCTGTCGGCTTGTAAGGCTGCTTTTTAGGACTATTTGCAAAACCAGTTAGCAATTATTATAGGCACCTATGATCGACATAAAACTTACGGATCCCTCAAGCCCGTGTCATCCCTATTACTGCCACATCCTTCACATATCTTTGTCTTCTCCACAAAGGTCGTGGTACACTTTGTACAGATCCAATGAACTCTACGGCGGGGTTTCTTGTAGGTACGACGGGGGCGGGTAAGAAGTTGCTTGTCCTCCTCACTGTCTTCGGGGTCCAATCCATCATAGTATCCAGGCGGCTTGTTTTTGAATCTTTGTTTTAAAAAATTGTTTAGTCCAAACACTCATTAAATATTTAGGATTATATGGGTTACTAACGGTTCGCGTGGGCAATTTTTGCATCTTGTGTGTTGACACTTCTTGCAAATCTTCCCCCCAGCAAAATCGGTCTGACAACGATGACATTTACGGTGAACTCTCTGGCGTGGAGCCTTACGAACCAGATCCTGTCCACCGGTACGACTGGGAAGCATGAGATTGGCATCGTAGGTCGGCTTCTTCTTCTTCTTCCGTCCAACCTTCTCACCAGACCTCTCACCAACTCTCTCCTTGCCCTTGCCCTTGCCCTTTTCCTTATCCTTATCCTTGGACGACTTCTTAACACTATTTTCCCCAGTTGAGTCAGTAACCATCTCCACCAATCCCATCCAGACGACAACAAAAGTGCAAACTTACGGGTACCTCGGACACTTCTTGCACCTCTTGTGATTGCACGAATTGCAGACCTTGTCGGGACCGAAAGAAGACGAGCACTTATGGCAAGTGCGATGAACCCTCATACGAATATCCTTTTGAACACGATCACCGGGAGGGGCAGTTGACAAAGGCCAATCAGACGCAGAAATCTCCAAACCGTGCTTCTTGAAAAGAGCATGAGCACGCTCGACAGCAGTCATGGCAGGCGGTGGAGCAGTCGTAGCCCTAGGTTGACGAACGGCGGGTCTAGCCCTAGTCCTAACCTGCTCCTTCTCTTCGGCTTTTGCTTCGGGTTCCAGCCGGATGACGGAGCTGGACGCGGGCCTATATTTCGTGACGTTAATTGTGAACACCAACAAATTTGGTCCTAAAGACCTTAAAACCAAATAACAGGGCGTGAACTTACTCAATTGGGGCGGCCGGTGACAAAGGTGTAGTCGGTGTAGAAGGTTCGCCAGCAGTGTCCGAAATGATTGAATGCCTTGATTTTCCCGACTTAATGCTCATAACCCTCTTGAACTGAGATGCAAAACGCTTGCGCATGGATTTCTCTCCATCGCCCGAGCCACCAGTGGGAGTTCCACTAGACATTGTTGTAAAAATTCGTAGTAACGATTACCGAGTTGTTGTATGGGGGTTTGAAATTCCAAGTGAAGGACTGTGGGGGACGGTTGTTGTTAAAGAGAAAGGAATATCAGGCCGTCGAAGTGACGGTTGGTCCTGGAGTTGGAGACAGTGTGAGACGAGCTGGGAAAATGAACTCGGCTGACAGATTGAGAGAGGGGGTGGGAGAGAGTAGAAGAAGGGGGGAGGAAGAGGTGGAGGTAGAGACTGGGTGCAACACAAATTGACGGGTGAAGCAAGGAGGTAAGACGAGACACAACGTGGTAAGGTGTGCGGTCTCTGGGCCCAATACCTGCTGAGTAGGTAACGAGGTGCAAGAGAGGGCAAGCAAGCAAGTCCAACGACCAGCAGGATATCAAGTGGTAAAAAAATAAAATATGGCCTGCTGCGTCCCTTTTCTTTTTCTTTTTCTGTTTTTTTTTTGGTCTCCCTATCCAGCCCAATGGGAACTAGAACCGCCAAAGGTTATTATTACGGGACAGCCTTGGGCAAGTGTCGCTTAGCGATTGCAATCTCTCTCTCAGAACTGGTTCACAGCAGCGAGGGATCGCGCGACCAGTTCAATCGATCAAATTATGCTGGCCGCGCCGAACCGGCATTGACCAGGCCGGGACAGAGGTAGGAATTTAAAGAGGAAAAAAATAGAAAAATGTTTAATAAACGTAGTCAATTCCCGCCTCAGTCAATCGACAACTTAGAAGTATCGGTTAGTTTTTTTAGAGGCGAGAAAAGTCTACCTTACGCTCAGTGCAAGTAAGAACGGGAGGATATGGGGGAAGTAAAGGCAAGGACGATGATGGGTGGATGGGGGATGGGGGATGGATACGTTAGATGTGAGGTGTACCGTAGTGCACCTCCAGTGATGCTGGTAGGGACAAGAGGGGGAAGGCGGGAAGGTGAGAGGGAAGGAGGAGCAGCGGGTGGCTCTTGGACTAGCTGCCTAGAGAAATACAGACATACAAACCTAGAGATTACTACGAGTACTCGATTACAATGGTAAGTTATATGGAGAGATGCAGCGATTATTATGGTTCCGGCTCCGAGAGAGAGGAAAGCCAGACCCCAGCAATCTTTTTTTTTTTTTACCACGATATTACCGCACTTTTACCATACATACACATACATGAAATGGACGCGCAGAAGATAGAAAAGAGAGCGAGCAGCATGAAGAAGGCAAGGGAAGGATAGACAACCAGCGGGCAGCCCAGCCCGGACAGCCATGTAGAGTAAAGAAGGCTAGTCCGACAACCATAAAAAATCCGGCTGTTTGTAGTGGGGCGTCCCTTGGTTGGATGGATGAGAGAGTGCGAGAGGGAGAAAAGGGCAAATTCACAATTTGGCACAATTACGGTGTAGCTGGGCTAAGAGGGCGGGTTACAAGGGGGTGCATTTGCACAGTTGTAGAAAAAGAGGCTTGGATTATCAGCCAAGCCAGCTTTTTTCATAGACAAGAGCAGATTAAGTTAATGAAGCCCCAAAGTTGTGGTTGCCATTCCCACTTTTTTTTCACACATACGCATACGGTACGGTATATAGAACATTTATCATAGCACTGATACCGCGCTCTTGCTGTCTTTGCCAGCAGTGCCACTGACATACCGACGCTGAAGGGAGTATCCGGCTTTCCCACGCCGCCCATCAGTGACGAAAAGGATGATCTTTTTGGAGAATTGGGCAGATTTCAAGTAAAATTGTATGGGACATTCAAGGTACAGAGCCGAAGAAAGGAGGGGAGGGGTGTCGCGGTTAAAAGAGGCGCGCGCGCATGAGCTTTCATAGACGATTCGCTCCTTTGAAGGAGATGAAAAGAAAAAAGAAAGAAACACGAACAATACAATTTTTAAATGAGCACAGGTACCGCTACATAAGACACAGTCTCGACCTTCTACAACTCTAAACATAATTTGCACCTCATGGCCAGTATGATAACACCAATTTTCACCTCGGTACTAATTCTTATGAATCCCTAGTCTTGGAAGTGCTCTTGCGTGGTGCCAACATGGTGCTGCTTGCTTGCTGCGCTGCAGAAGCAGTAGCAGAGACCTTCGAAGGGTCATCTGCAACGAACCCCCCCTCATGCCGCGTGTGGGAAGAGAGAGAAAAAAACGAGAGCAAAAAAGATTGCTGTGTGGAACTTTGGTCCAGGTCGGCGAATCGGTCACTTCACTTCAGCACCTAGCTAAGTTTCGTGTGAATTCGTAGTACTTCTTTTTTCACATGTGCCGGTATCATAACTACTGTAGATATTCCCTGGAATAATAGCAGCAATAGACTTTCCGCTATGCAAAGTGAGATCTCAGCGCAAACGCCCGAAGGTGCCAGATATATCCATGCGAGCGAGAAGGAAAGGAATACGAGTAGAATGGTGAGGGAATCCCTTGCTTAACATTCACTGGGGTGAACTGTCAAAATACCTCGGTTCGTGGTCAAGTATTCCCAAATATTGTTAACCGCTGGGTCTAACCGATGCTCTCTCGCTAAAAACTAGCGCTCCCCATCCATTTTTTGTGGGGCGTGTGAAGAAGGTTTCAGTGAGGCGGGGGTAAGAAAAAGGGAGAACTTGGCCAATTATCAGCGTGGCTCAGAATACCGCAAGTGACAATGTGATATGTTTTCTCACCAATGCAGAATGCTTTGACCATTTTGTGTGTCAAGGTCTAACTTAAGAAGTGTACCGTACAAGGGCTGGCTCAGCATTGGGAAAGTAGGTATCATACCTCGGTGATGCGCACCGCCAGATCGGATAAACGATGCAGCGGCCGAAAACGACACCTCACCACACACACATATGTCAACCCGTTCCTACGGGATAAACCCTCATTTTTGTTTGGAGGGATAAAACGGCTGCCTTCCGAATGAAGCGTTTCTATTGATCATCAACATGCCTTTAAATGTCAGAATCTAAATCCCTTAAGAAAACACCGTAGATCTGGGTAAATTCTGTCCCGTTAAGCCCCCGCATTAAGGGGGACCCAGAGAAGAAAACAATTCACAACACCCACCGTGCCGATATATATATATATATATATCTTGATATATGGGAGGAGAAACGTATGATACAATCAACGCAGGAGGACGCAGCATCTCGGAGGTTGAACCGTGGGTCTATTAACTTGTTACGGCAGTGTCTTTCGATTACGCCGGGTCTAGCTAGACTACCGGTGTAGTTATGTGATTTGGCATATGGTAAAGTATCATAGTAGGACGGAGATAATGAAATGGCATTGCGCAGTGAACTATAACCCCGGAGGTTCAGGAGAAAGCAGTCTGATAGTCTATCTTTTTCTCTATGTGGGTATCCAGACCACTCGGAGCAACCACGGAAAAATGCAGATGCAGCGGATAACAGCATCACAAGCAACTACCCACCCGAAGCCTTGTCCCAAGCAATCGAGAAGTGTGGATGAGCAGTCGCCCCTCTCCCGTGGGGTCATCACACACTTCCGCTCTTTGCTATTTGGGTTCAGTATCCGGCATTTGGGCTTTCTTACTTTCCACGCTGTGGATGTCTTCTCCAAGTCTCAATTGCTGGATGCGCTTTTGAGTCACTCCCAACAAACTTTCTGCTGGGACATTTTTTGTTTCTGAGAAACAATATCACGTCTTAAGCTTTGATATAATAACCCCTTATATGTGTAGTAGTACGAAGGGGGTGGTTTGAACCTTTGAACATGGCATTCCAGTAAGTAGGATCCGGCGTATGCATCTACCCACCACATGTCGTAGATCCCACTTTTTATATTACCGGGATATCGTACCGTGTGCGAAGTGCAGTATTGGCCTCGTCAAGGAATGAATGATTATTACGGTACTGCCTTTTCAAGCAAGCATGAGAAGTCCAGCCACCGGCTACCGTACTATCAAAGGTCTCGGTTGTAATAATATATATATATTTTTGACGCACAGTTGCGTTGTGGAAATATGCTTCAGATTTCGCGACGCCCAGTTGTCGATAGTTCGAGACCTTTCTTCAGCCACATCTAAGCAAAAGAAGCAAATCATTTCCTCGGAAGATTGAAGGCATGTAGAGTGGCCTTCCACTTTGATGTTTTTTTTTTCTTTCGCTAGGGGCCAAAGCGGGCAAAGCTTGAATTCAAATCATGGAGTGGAACGAGGTAAGAATGTCTGGATATAAACATCCTACTAGTAGTACCGTGCAGTGCGGTACGAATACCGTAGGAGCGGGAATTTTTTTGCCCCGGGTAGTCGTATATTTACTCGACTTGAACTCCATACTGCACTCTGACAGAGTTCGGACAATGTTACATATGCGGTGAGTTGTTAGTAGTGTATGATGATGGATGATGCTACCACCATCATTATGTGCGAAGTGGTATTATATGTGGAATGATTTTGGAGCATGACATTTGTACCGTAGTACCACAGCACGGGTAGCAAAATGTGAGCCTAAGGGACGTTACGAGTAAGCTATCATAGAGCCTTGTTACAAGTTACTGGCATGAAGAACCAGAACATTTGAGTTCGGATCAAGTATGGGCGCTCAGATACGCACAGATAATTTGCGACATAAATTTTTAATCCTTGTGTTCCGGTTCTTCATGCCAGTAACTTATAGTAAACTACAGTATCATACAGTAATATCGTCGGTAGTCGGAGCTTTCTGTTCTGTTCATAGCGCACGGACAGATCCGTTTCGTCCCACTCGACCCTCTGGGGGTTTGAAACACCAGGTCTCGCCCATTACGACGAGATTCTGTAGACCCTTTTCCTCAAGCAATCATCACAAAGGCCGTGCGAAGTCGTTCGCCCGATAAAAACAGGAAATACAGTGACTATTTGGGCAAAACACAACACATCTAGCCCAGATGAGGCATGCTCGAATGCTTTCCCCGCATCCGCGGTCTTTCTCTCGAAAAAGTCCGTGCAAGTGACCCTAAAAAAACCCCGGCTGAGGCTGGCGAGATGTTCGCCGCATTCATCCCCAGTTCTCACTCTTTTACAATTTTTTGTTTTCCGCATCTACCGATCGTAAAAAAAAACAATAAAAAGGCACTGTTGGGTTAGACCCTGCGGCAAAGTCTCACTATTTTTTTTTTTTTTCCAACAATTACGAATCTTGAGAAGCTAGGACGACATACGGTATGATACCTGAATTTTTCATCAATATTTGACGATACCTTGCTCTTAGAACCGGCCAAATGAGTGCAACTATCGGGACCGTATCGACCACGATAACCCTTAGTGAAATGCTCGAGTTCTGACCCCACTAATATTAAAAATTAAAAATTTCTTTTGCTTTACATTACGGCCTCAAAATTCTGTTGGCAACGCTTTTTGCCTGCATGTATCCGTTTTCGTGGGTCAACTTCGGCAGAGCTAGGACTTCTTCATCGCCAATCACTAACTCTCCAAAATGGTGGTTTCGATTCCCCAAGCTACAGTAATCCTGGCAGACCCAAGTGGTGAGAGAAAGAAGAGCCGTAACTTCTCTTCCATTCTCGCACACACAAATATACCTAGGTAGACCTTGTCAGGACTCTCTTCTCCCTCATCCAATTCCCAAATATGCACAAATTGCTGGAAGAAAAACCTGGCGGTGGTTATGACAACGCATCACCCAGCTAACGGCATCCTCATCGAGCATTAGGCTTCCGGAGCGGTGGGATCTTTTTTTTTTTTTTGCTTTACCTGGCTATTTCGCTGGACTCGGTAAATTCCAAAATTTGAGTGCGATTTAGAATATAGCATCCATTGGCTATGGGTGAATACCAGTACCGGCTTGTGCGGGACCCGGCTGCTGACTGTACCTGCACTTTTTGGAGTGCCGAATTATCATTCGGTCCCAGAACTCACAGGGCCAGATGCTTGGGGGCCAGATCTTGGTACAGTGGGTTCTTCGGAAGATACCAAATAGCCCTAATTCGCCCGCGTAGCGAGGTCTTTTTTGTTTTCTTTTTAACGAGCCTTCCATCCTGTTCCTCCAGGATTTACGGACTTCCGGTAGCTAATTTTCGATACAGGGTTAGTATTTCTACAACGATTGATTGGGTACAAGTCGAATACATGGAAAGTGCAACGGTGGGTTGGTGGTGGTGTTAATATTCCTTCCTTTTTGTGTGGGGGGTTCACGATTGCCAAAGTAGCGACCGGCAGGCCGTTGTGATATGATATTGGGTGTAAATGAGCTAGAACGGGAAGTGGGCCTCCGACTTCCGGCTCCCCTCCTTTCTTGATTTGAAAGTAGACTTCGAAAAGTGGGTCCTTCCTCCCTGTGGCAGACCCACTGTTCCATTTTTCCAGACAGGCTGAACGACACAATTGGTACAGTACGAGCAACAACGCTAACCCACTGACTGCCACTGTGCCTACGAAAACAAATTGAAAAATAAAATAAAATATTAAAAAAAAAAAGGCAACAGTGTCATTTGCAGTATCACGCCAGAGTCCGCCCTCAATTCTGATGCGGCCGCCTGGGCTGATTTCTTCATATTCCGCTTCAATAATAACACAATACAATCCCTCTTCCTTGAAAAGATCTCTCTTCAACCGGCGTTACAAAATAAATATCTGGTCTCAGTCGACCTTTGACCGCACTCCCGCACCAATATCTCCTTATATTATACAACTTCCATAAAATCTCGAGAAATTGGGCTGGCTTGGCAGTAAGACGCAATGAGAGAGTCACATATGTGCTACATACCTAATTTGGCAATAAAACAACCTCAAGTATGGTTTTTTTCTTTTGGGGGAGGGTTTAGGTTGACTTGTTTTCATTTTGGTCCAAGCATATTTGCTTTCACATTCATTTTTGATATGGCACTTTACCTACTTTGTAATAGATCGACATTTTAGTGGTATTTTGTATTGCGAATTCTGTTGAGGCGCACTGCCAAGCCAGCCCAATTTCTCGAGATTTTACGGTTATCGCAGGCACCCTGGCAAGCCCAATGTCAAAAAATACATGCGTGTACCGTACAATACTCGTCACATCCAAGTACCGTCTGGTGACAGGAAGTGCCGTGTATGGTCAAATTTATGAGCACTACCTACAGTATGATATCTTTCCATACGGATTGCGGGAAAGATACAAATGCATAAAGTACTGTACATATGTAAAAGCAACTTTTTTTTCTTCTTCCAAAGTGCGTATTTACATTAAGCGTTGCTGTACGGTGTGAGTACCGTATGGTATTTATTCGAGCATGATGTTATTACCGTATATATCCCTCCAAGTTACCAGATTCCCAATCGTACATACCGACCGACCGACCTACCGACCTAACTGACCCTCTGAGCTGGTTTTTCGGGAACTTTCCTCAACGTGGAGCAATGGGGGGAAGATCCCCACGAGGGAAACACGCCAGCAAGTAGCGATGGATTATCATACCGGTAGCCTGCAGGGAGCTATGATAGCCTATCGGCGGCTTGGACATTTGAAGTTTTAAATCTTTTAGGGGGAGGCGGGGGGTTCGCTCACCGATGCCCACCTGTCGATAGTTTTGTGGGTCGGGGTGCTACGGTATGGGGAGAATTATTCACCTTCAGTTTGATCCATGTACCAGTATCATACTAGGAGCACTGGTATCGTAGGTAGCCATTCCAAAGGCGCTCTCAAATCTCGGATCCATAAAGATGGGTTTTTTTTCTCCTCTTCTACATCCCTCCCTCCCACGCAATATCAAATGCGACTACAACCGGCATTAGCTTTGTGATGGTTACTGTTGTCGGTATTTCAACTAAGCTAGCTAGTTAGTTAAACGACAACAAGGCTTATAGGGATCTGTTTCCAAACTAACAATTCCCTCATCGCCTTACGGATAGAGACCATAATACCGTATTCCACGCCATAGCGAGCCATCCACCCAAATCCTAGCCACTATTTAGATCTCAACTGAGGTTCAACCAATTCCTTTGCCCAAACCTGCAGATGACTCGCTATGGCGTGGAATACGTTAATACCAAGTTTTAGCCTTCGCCAACGCGCTTACCGATACTTTCAAATATTTAAATTTTAAATAAATAAATTATAGATATATAAAGCACCCTTTAGCTACCTCGACGTTAAGATATCATACCGTAGATTAAGCTATATACCCTACCACATTCTGTATTACTTTCTTTCCATTAGATTAGATTAGACCTCCTCGCCCGCCCGCTCCGTCTGCGTGTGTAACGGCCTTTCTTTCATTCTTTCACAGGAACTTGGATCTGCATTCACGGTGCTAAAATACTTGTATTGTAACCATAACCCCACGTTTACGGCACAGCACAGCAACACAATTATCTCGCCTTGAAGGCCTGAAGCCAAGAAAAACGTTTATTTTAGATACCGTACTGTCCCGGCAACATATCGTATCATGCCTTACTCTACTGTAGATAATATCCATCCATCCATCGATTCATTACCGTACCTTCCTATCCTGAACCTTCCTTCCTCCCTCCATACCGTACCGACGTGGAGTAAGAAACCTTACATGTGACGTTTCAACCATAAATTTCTCAACGTGGGGTTTTCTTCTTCATGCCTTAAACGTTCGTCAAGTTACTTACGATAATCGGAATAGCTACTTAAGTACCACATCGTATCGTATCACACCTGGATGGCTAGGGTCCCATACCATATCATATCGTAGCAAAAGCAAAAAAAAAATAAAAAATAAAAAACATACCGCACCACTCACTCACTCACTCACTCACTCACCCACCCACCCAGATGAGTGAGGAGAGCACAAAAGCAAAATCCACACAGAACAGCAGGCTATGGTACTCTGCTGTGCTATGCTGTATCATACCATACCGTATCATAATATCACCATCTCATCCAAGTAACGAAAATAAGAAGAAAAAAACCCCACCTACCTACCTCCCTAAGTACCGGCACCTCCCTACCGTACAAGGGCAGGCATTTAGCGATCGCACACACCACTTCAAATTCTCACCAGTTTTTAAAGATTTTGGCGGATAAGCCACTTTGGTGTGTGCGAAGACTTTATGCCGGACCCTTGTACAAGTAGTCAAGCCAAGTCCACTCAACTCCCCCCATACCTTCAAAAAAAAAAAAAAAAAGTAAAGAGATGTGGGAAGAATAAAAAAAATAAAAAACGTGAATGAATCGATAGGATGATCGGGTCAGCCGTTCCTTTTAGCTCCTTTTAGTTTTTTTTTCTTTTCTTTTCTTATTTCCTTTCTTACACCTTTTTTGTGTGTTCGCAAAGATTGCTTTTTTTTCTTTTCTTTCTTTTTCCCTTCTCTTCTCGTTGTGGTGGTGGTAGTTTCCAAACATCTTCACTTCACTTTCACTTTGCATGCGAAAGGGGAATGCCGCTTTATCCAGCTTGGCGAACCATTTTCTGTGACTTTTACCTTACCGTAAAAGGTCTTGCTTGCTGGAGCATGAAATGCTCAGTTTTGTAATTACTTTTGTTACAGTAGCACAGTACTTGTATTGCTATTTATTTGTATGATAGTGCGCTGTATATATTCCCACCAGCACCAGCACTTCCAACTTCTCTCCCTCTCTTCACCCCCCCCCCCCCTTGCTTCCTTTCGTCACCTCCCTGCCGTCTCTACCGCGCTTGCACAGTACCGTATCTCGCTTCGCCCGTTTAAGCCAGTGGGGCGGGAAATATATTCCCAATAACAACACGTTATTTTGCGAGTGATGCGTTATGGTGCGCTTGCATGTGTGTTGGCTGAATTCAGTGCCGTATTACCGGTACCTTACCATATTACCGGTATGATACGTACGAGTATGATACCAGGGGGATATGTTTTCGTACAAGACAGGGATTACGGTTCACAGGTTAGGGTTTTTGTCTCACTTGAGAGATAATGTACGCTTACGGTAGTTCTAGCTAAGCTAAGCGGAAGAGTTCACGAATTTCGCTAACAACCCACAACAACCAACAACAAACCATCCACCACCACCTTTTTTTATTTTCAGTTATCATCAACCCCTAAGACAACCGAGCTACGGGAAAACACGCAACAAAATGAAAGGAATTTTAAGGAATTAAAATTCAACAGGCTCAGTCCGGTGTAGCAACAAACACAGAAAGTAAAAGCGAGTTTTCTCTTTTATCCCTTAGTCTGTCAGAGCACTCGAGAAATCGGTGGATTAAGGTCTCAGTTTGAAACTCTTGTAATTTATTTCCAGTTAAGGAAGGATACTTTCCAGATCTCTTGCGCGCAAGCACCCGACAGACTATGGGATAACCAGCACACAAGTTCTATACCAGTCAGATCAGTACGCCGACGGATTGGGCCATATTGTCGATTGGACCACCTCGTTCAATTGGACCACCTCGTTAGAGAGAGTAAACTCTGGTCTTTCAGAACTTTCAGCCATCGTGTATTGGTGATATTCCCATCCCGTGGGTTCTCCGGTGATTGGGATGAGGTGTGGTTTATCATCCCTTAGTGCTTATTAAGATATTCAACTAGCTATGGCGATATTGGGGATTTATTTTCTTTATTGGAAGGGGGGGGGATGGGATATGCACCGATCAGTTGTCTTCTGGCTAACTCCAGTCTTCTATCATACTAAGGTACTCGTAACAGTATGGTGCTGCTGTGCAGTGGGAAAACAAGGCATGATACGATACGGTAGTCTAAAACCTACAGCACGGTGAACATGGCGGGATATCCCGTGGGGGTAAATTCCTTTCCTTCCTTCACAGAGACTGGGGTTTTACATGTGAAGTGAAAATCTTTTTTCACTCTTTAAAGCCTTGGGTGCTTCGCACAAAGTTTGAGATTTCTTGCTCTTGTCTTGGGGATTTGCTACATGTGAGATTTTCTTGTGCATTTTGGTATTGAGTGGGTGGGGTTGCGGGAAAGTACAGTACAATTCTGGGGGCTAGTGATGGGTGAGGTGGAAATTTTGACGACAAGAGTCTGTTGTTTGTCTCCTCTCTTGTGGAATCGGGGCACTGCTGTTATACCGGTTTTACGAAACAAATCTAGGCTCTGGAGGATAAAATGGGTTGACTTCGTGGCGTACGTTACTAGTAGTACGTGGCAATATGGCGGAAGACGCACGATGATGGCGAGGAGATAAGTTGGAAAAGAAATGAATAGCGTACATGTTGCGCGACATGGATAGCAGGAAAAACTGAATATGAAGAAACTTGAAGAAAAAAGTACAAGAGGGAACAACGATCATCATTATCATGATGAATGACTTGGATTTGTACTGTATTCGATTTCATGCTTCTTGGGAGGCCATATATCATACCGTTACTAAAGTGATGTCAGCACACTTCGGGTTAGTAATATTCGAGATATTGGGGCTTCCGAGCGGTGGTACCTTATGGGAGCATCCGGATCAAGTGCCTATCACATATCAAGTTATTTGGGGAAAAGGAAAAAAAAATTGTGCTCTATTGTACTCGCGCATGGTTCTAAAGGGCAAAGTCGGGCGGGGAAGTTGGGAGAGAGGTTGCAATGTGGAAAAAATGTTGTCTTGGCAGACATTAGGGAACCGGATTGAGAGTATGTACAGTGCTCGAGTATCTTAATAATACACAGCATTTCCTCTTCCTCTCAGTTAACTTTTTGTCCTCCACCTTTGTAGTATCATTATCCCCTTTCCTTACTTACTAGCATTCTACTTTGTTTCTATTTGCTTATTCTTACTAGCATGTATATGTAGTGTTATCAAACACAATTTTCTTTGCACTTCATCATGGATAGTCACTTTGTGCAACAGCTCAGGTTTTAGATGTCCTGAAACACGGCCCTTTTTCCACCTACACACCTTGATCAACACTCCTGATCCTCGTTTTGCCACCCAAAGGTTTCCGCCCTTTAGAACCATGCGCGAGTACTCGTAATTCTCTGACCCTTGTGAACACCAAAATCCTGAGGCTCCGGCCGATTTTCTGCCCGTATGCAATAGCAGTTGTGTTCACAAACGTCAGAGAATTACGAGTACTCAGGGTACAGTATTGGTAGTGCACTTTTACTGGTGAATTTCCGCTGCGGTCTTGTTCCTTCTGGATGGTCCTGTCTTGTCTTATCCCACGGCTCTGGTGGTTGGACCGTCGAAGGGTGAAGGATAGTGGCTCGCACTAATGATGCTTAGCTGCAGACTTTTATCTCCTTGTATGCCTCACGCACGATCGTCCTGATCCCAGAGATAAAAAGTGGGGAGTAGCATATAGCATTCACCAGTCTGATGTGATGGTGGGACTTCGATTCTGGGCCGCGCGGTCAGTAGCAAGAAAGGCTTGAAAGGCGGGGAAATTGCGTTATTATGGGACATACCGGTAAGTGGCTGCCTCAAAACCTTATTCTTACGGGGCAAACTAAGAAAACTCGGCGAATCCCTTCTCAATCTTTTATGCTGACTCGGTGGAGTGTTCTTGGCCTTTAGCAGGAGTTGTCGGGCTGCGCGATTGATGTAATCATATTATATCACTCGGAAGAGGCTTGTATTTTCTCTTGATACAAGGATTTCTTGGTGCTCTTTGATGCTTTGTTCAGGATACGATTCCTCTTTCATACGCCAAGACCGGCTTTTCTTCCCTTTGCCGTTCTGGTCCTTCTAGTTTCGCTTGTATCTTTCTTCCTTTGACCTTTGATATTTCTTTGTTCAGGGTGTCCGGGAAAAGTGGTGTGGGTGGCAGGTCTTAGACTACCTTTAAGCTGATAAATAGCTGGACTATTATCCGTCCTATTGTTTACTATCTTTGTGTCGAACAAGTTCTCCATCAAGTCAAATGCTTACCGAACTTGCCGAAAAATCCATTTGTCTGTTACTATCATTCCTGTTAGGGGATATTGAGCATTGCTATTTTTTTCTGCGAAAAAAAAAAAAAACCCCCCTGATAGCACATAGAAGTAATGGCAGCTGATGAACAGATAGTTCTTTTATTTCGAGAAATAGTAAACGAGGGGAATGCAGATAGATCAGCTATTTATGGAAATGATTGCAGACCACCTAGCTCACCATCCATACACTTTCACGGCATGTTCATTTAGCGGAGATACATGAAGTATTTAGCACAAGGAACCAAGAGAACGAGAGTGACGATAGCATCCACCAGTCATAACTAGAAGCTGGGTTGACAGCCAGATAATGTCAAAAAGGAAGTTTTTGAGGGGACAAAGAAGTCTTCATGTCAGCATTTTCCCCACGTAAGTTTCTCTTGTCCACATAATCAAGATTAAGAAGATAAAATTCCGTATATCCATATATCCAAAAGGAGTGAGATGTAGAGCTAGAGACAAGAGAATAGTAAAAAAAACACTAAAACCCATGGAGACCTGAGTACCCCCTATACAAAACCAGCCAATCAATAATCGATGGCATATGCGACCTTCATCCGGAGGAACAAGCAAACACAAAAATGGTCATCAACATAAGAACCACGCAATCCCTCACATAGGCAGCAAAATTTAGCATCCACCCCCACCACCGCCGCAGCCTCCTCCTCCGCTACTATCACCACAGCCACCTCCACCACCACTGGAGCTGCTGTGGCTGCCATAATCACAGCTGCTACCGCCATAGCTTGGAGAGCCAGATTTGGAAGTAGTAGTTCCTGATGATTTGCTGTGGGACTTAGTCCCAGCACTATAGCTAGGCTTTGGTGTGGACAAGTAGGCACTGGTGCTGGATGGGGCTGCCTTAATAGGCGTAGCAGTTGTCTTTCGAAGTATTGTTAGACAAAAATCTCTAGTCAAAGGTTTAGAAGCCGATATTAGCTTACTAAAGGCTTCTCATTCTTAACCACAGGCGCGCTGTCGAGAGCAGCAGCAGCGGTTGTATAAGGATCTGGTCCAAGGTTTGGTGGCGACTTATAAACCGCCTTGGGGGTCGGGGGAGAAGCCCTTGAGGTCTGCAGATGGTATCACTCGTTAGAAGAAAAAAAAAAGCTCGACTGACAACGGACATATTGAAGGAACTTGCCGAAGCTGAAGCCGATTTCTCAGCTATGATGGCTGAAGGTTTTCTGTTCTCACGCCTCCAGATTTTGATGAATCCGAAACACATTGTTGGACCGTGATGGTTATGCTGATGGGTGGGAGATAGCTGGTATAATTGTGGTATTGAAGGTGGATTTTTTCTGATGAGATGGAAGACGAATGATGATGAGGAGAAACAGAGGATTGGACTCGCCCTTTTAAAGCTGAATTCAAGCTGTTATTTCAGGTTCCTGGAGTTCGCCTTGAAGATCTTTGCCTAAGCTCTTTGATGGAAAGAGAATGGCATGTGTTTTTTTTTTGAACTTCTAAATACTTGTCCTGTCTCCTTTGTGTCACAGGCACACCTGCTACGCCTTCAGGAATACGGTTGTCACACAGGGAAATTCTCTCAACACCGGAGCGACGTCTATACTCGAAGATGTTGTACCATCTGGTGCCATGAGTCTTCCAGAATGAATAGCGTGATTTCCGTGGCTGACGGTTAGATCCGGTCTTTCCTTGTGGCTTTGGTGAATTGTACAAGTACAAAACTTAACGCTTTCAAGGCACCGCATGGGGGAATAAATGAATACGATGTTGAGTTAAGGTGCAAGGCACACAGGCAATGAGGGACTGGAATCAGTAAGTGACGAATTAAATGGCAGTGTTCCCTGCATGGTCTTATGATGGGTGTTTGTTTCGAACAACACTTCCGATCCTGGGCGGTGCAAGGTTTACCAGCTTAAGCTTTGAGGCTGAGCTATGTTACGCCGGTCAATCTGCGTAACGTTGATTCTCACGACTTTCGAGAAGTAGTGATTCGGTACTCGGAGAGTTGTTACTGCATACGATAGGAAAAAATCCAGCGGCAGTTAGCAACTTCAAACAACATTTCAGGATAGCCAAGCGTTGACAAGCATCACTTGGAATCACTCGGCAAACAATGACAGTTAACTTCTTTAGATTTTAAGGATGTCAACTAGTACCAGTTAAGTCTGCCTTTTTTTCCTTGCTTTGGAGAAGTGCACTTTTCAAAGATCAAATCGTCTCATTACCAGAAAACAGTTGAGTTTAAAGAGTGAATTGATATTCGGTCCCTCAAGTTTCCACCAACCCCCAATTATGTTTAACCACCACATCCACCACCTCCGCATCCGGCTCCACCCCCTCCTCCATCTGCACCACCGCCGTCAACTCCACCTCCATGCTGTTATTATTCTATTAGCGAGATTCACATCATGGATTGGGGAATTGGTAGTATACATACGCCGGAGGACGACCTTTTCTTCTTGGGCTTCGCGACCTTCGGCTTCTTGACTCTGGCAGGCGGGTCATTACCAGTGGTGCTTTTCTTGCCGAAACACATCCTGAGGGTTGTTTGTTTGCTCGAGAATTTTTGGGGCTCTGGTGATGCAATTGCTCTTGGTTGAGAGTTTTCGTGGGAGATAAGGTGTCAGGAGTGGGATTCGAGCTCAGGAGATTAAGCTGAGTTGAGTTGGTAACAAGAAAACAGGAAGGGAGAGTTCCTGTGGATTTAAAGAAGTTGGGGCTTCTACGGTACTGCACGGAGAAGCACCCGTAAGTCCTCTTTTCACCAAACAAATCGCACGTGATGTTGGGTCTCTGAATCCAAAGAGACATAACACACGTAACACAAAAACAGAAAAAAGCCACTTGGAACGACTCCTCCTACTCTCTGGTGGGGCCTCCCTCCCTTTTGTGGCTCTGCTCATAACGGAGGGAAGGTCAAGAAAAGCGAAAAAAAGGAAAGATAGACAAAAGTTTACTGGGTAAGCCTTATTTTTATAAGTTACAAACTCAGGATCTTGTTTGCCTTTCAGTGACCTCCAACTCTCGTGAAACAAGTCTGATGTGGGATTCCTACGTTACAAATATAGAATATTACTCCATCACTGTGGAGAGGAATGCACCGGGTTTAAAGATCTGGACTTCTCCAGGCCAGTTAGAATAACTTTAATTATCCCCCCCACTCACCTCTCTCCGTTTAAGGCTTATTTTTTCTTTTTTTTCTTTTCTTCCTATCGATAAAACGAGCTTATTTTGTGCTTCTAAGGTCCCTGTCGAATCTTCTTATGTTTAGTGGAGGATGGAATTGCTATAGCCACGATGTTGAGGTAGACTGACTGAATGAAGGGCCGATTTGCACTCACGATCTTCGTGATTGTGTTACCTACCTGCCTATCTTCCAATGAATGGTCGATACGTCTCCAAGAAAAACTTTGGAGGTTGGCGGGCTTGAGCTCACTGGTGATCTAACTCGCCCGTTGGGCGAGAATTTACGAGGGGAATTGCAGATCCACCGTTAGTTTGTGGGGGATAGTGTTATGATATATCTATCTATTGGTCGTTTATTTATTTATCAGATACCATGCTCACAAAGCGCAGTAATTGTACGAGAGCTGTTGCTAACGAAATGAGCTCGACGAGTCTTTATGATATTGGATTTCTGAAGGATAACAGAGCTAATGTATCTTACTGACGCCTTTTTTCTCAGCCTTATTGAATAAACAAAGAGCTAGCTATGATAGCTAATCAGATAGCTTCGCGAGCACCCGAAACCAGGAACCGAAAGTACTATCAAAAAAAAAAAACTAAAAAAAAACTAGCAAAAAGACCCTAATTCTATGGTACAGCCAGCAGTCTACTCCCCCTCCTCCACTATTACTACCTATCAGATGTTAAATTACTGCAGTGCAAACCTGACGACACTTGACCTACGTTACGAGATACCGTAATCCGGCAGACACCAAGGCGTTCCTGCGCTACGGTACGATGCATCATGACATCTACCCTCTTCTCTTCTTCTTCTTCTTCAAAAAAATATCAACCATATCCAGCGGACTAGCTAGCACAAGCGTAAAGATACCTCCGCCATGATCAGATAGCACTTTGACATGACCTCCACAAGCATACCTGTACTTACTTACCGCCCTTTACATCTTGTATAGTAGGATAGCCACAAAAAAAAAAAAAAGCTACCATACCTTACTCCAACTCACCCCCATGCTAACCCAATCCACTCCTATAAAGGCAGTGCCCAACCCACTGTTCGCCGTAACGCAACACAAAACAAAACACAACGCCCTGAAGTCTACTTCAGACGGACTTACTTACCTAGGCACGCAATATGTGGGAGTGACGGAAGGCTCCGTCGAATTATCTCATCACGTGCGCTGGGCAAGCAAGGGCGGCGGGGGGGGCTCACATTAATCCTCCATACAAGTATTTTTTTTTTTTTACGTTCAACCACCCCAATTCTCTTTTTACAGTTAGTTAGGGATGCCACGGGTATACTATTACGGGAACTGCGGGTATCGGGGGGGCCTTATCTCTTGCATATATGGTAGAGTGCAAGGGTAGAAACGGTTGCATAGCTACCGTAGTCGTTCTTTGTGTCGCGACTACAGTATGAGAGGCATGGCTTGGACTTATTCCTATAGAATTCAATGAGCTTAGAGGCTCGAAAGTTTCCAGTGCTACTTATACTGTACTCGTCCGAGAACCTCTCCCTCACTTCGGGGGTCAAGTTGAAAGCACAGCGAAGCTCGTGTACTACTGGTAGTCTCGGCGCAACCAAAGTATCACAGGTTAAGTAAATCCAATCTTCATCCCTTCCTTGTATATATAAGTACCAGGGGGTTTCCACGCTTTCCAATTCTGACGGAAAAGAAGCGAGGGATGGCGGAGTTGCCGGGTGGTGTTGTGGTAACTGGGGGGAAGAAGAAGGGAAGAAAGGAAGAGTGCCTTGGAAGTTGTGTGGGGGATGGGTGAAGGGAAGGGAGTTTGGTGCAAGTGTTGGGATTAGATTAGTAACCTGAGTGAAGGTATTCGGTATACCGGTGTGGTGTTTGGCCGATTGGTGGTGGTGTTTTATTTGTGGGTGGTAGGAGTGGGTGTATATTGCATGGTTGGGATAATCTACGACATATCATACGATTAGACCTCAATCTCCCCAAGCTGGTATTGTATAATTTGCAACTCAAGAATTCAAACATTTATATCGCACCAATACAATGGAGGAACTGCCTAAAGGCGTACGGAAAAAGGATGGAAATAAACATTCGCCCAACACCCACGACACAGACGCAAACGCTTGGAATATATAAAGTATCAAAGATACACAAGTTTTTTTTTTGCTTTACGTAAGGTAACTTATAGTCTGGTGAAGAACAACAGACGACTATAAGTAATAAGACATAGTCTGTCCTCCCTTCCCGTCACATTCCCGCCTTGCCAGAGAGAGAGAAAGCAATGCCCATTATCAACGCAGGCGTTTAAGAGTCTCCAGAATCTCCACCACTTCCGCAACACTAACGCCCAACCTGTCGTACTCCTTCCCATGCCCTTCGACGACGGCCTCCGCAACATCGAGTGGTAAGTCCAGGAAGGTCTCGAGAAAGTCCCCGTCGACAAAGCGTACTGGCTCGGGGTTGATGTCAAACAAGGACGTCGATGTTCCGCGGGACTCCAGGAAATCGATGTCTCCCAATCCCTTGCAAACCTTTGCCAGGTTGGTCTGAAGTTTCATCAAGAGATCTACATTGGAAGGTGCAATCTCTCCGACGAGGTACATCGATCCTTCAATCTGTTTGTTTGGGCCAACTGTTGTTAGTGGAATTTATAATTTACTACATCGTATATCAGGTGAGAGGGGAATATTACTGTTGAGAGGTAAGCTTTTGGTTGAACTTTGCTTCCAGCCAAGGTCTGATCAGATACTATAAATAAAGTTAGTTATCACATCTGTACATGACATTGAGCTATTAATGGATAAGGGGATACATACTCCTGCCAATTCTATTGACATACTCTCTGATTTTTAGGGATGAAATTGATCGAAGTTGCTTTCTGTCCTCCTCGGTGACTCCAGAGACTTGTCGCTCCCAAATAATCATATTGCCACTTGAATCGGTACTGAGAATGGTGTTTTCGTCCAACAGCTCAAGCGCTGTCATCCAACTAGGTTTGTATGACCTTGCCATCTCAACAAACTCAATCTTTTTGGTTGTCTCGTTCTCTTTGTACTGGAAAACTGAAGGACCTTGCATTATATCACAAACCGCAATCATGTCATTGTAGACAGCAAAGTCGAGAGGTGAAGTGTGGGTACCGAGGGATGCTAGCTTGACGATTGCAAAGCCGGCAGCATTCGGTTTGTTGCCTGTGGGTGTTTTACTCTGATGCTCTGAGTATTCAAGTGTCAAAAGCTCAATCTGTTTAGAATAAGTAAAAATTCAACTATTTAACAACAGTAGAGGCATTATAATAATCTTACCATCTTGCCCGCAGCAACTAGGAATTTTCCTTCTCCCATGACCCGTATTCCTTTTACCGCCCCAACAGTGTTATGCGCTGCTACAAGCTTGAGGCATTTTGTTTCGCTCACGCTGAAAATACTAATCCTGCCCTTTTCACTCGTGTCTTCGGCTGCACTCACATATGAGGTACCTGCCAAAATTGCTTCAGAGAATGATCCACTTTCATTGCAGAGACTGCCACTGGCAATACTCTCAGCAAGCTCCAGCTCTTCTAGCTGGTAAGAGTCAACCATAGAAAAAGTATTGTTATCAATAAGACGGACATAAGACGTAATTACGTCATCGCCCGATTCTGCTTTAAGCTCGTGTTTAACCGTAATAACTGCAACAAGATCCCTTCCTTTCAAGTACGCTATTCTTCGAACAACGTCCCCCACTGGGACAGACTGGATATGCATGGTTCTGAGAGGATCGACAACGGCGAGTTTCAGGTCATCCTCACTCGCTATAACGACGGCATTGGGAAAGTTTGCTGAATTAAAGGAGGTAACGTATGTTGATTTGTCTGCAGTAACGGAAGAGTAGACGATTCTACCATCAATACCGCGTATAACGCTTGGATGATCACATGTTGCAAATACGGTCATTTTCCCATCTCCTCCCAGTATTGGCTGGAAACTTATTGGTTGTGTGCCCAAGATTATATTCTTCTTTTCGTATAAGGCGCAAGTCTCTTCATCCATGGCGAAGGTGAACATACTGCCATCACCCAAGGCAACAAGCAAACTTGGTGGCCCATTCTCTAGAATCCTCGTGAGAAGTAGGGAGCGAGGACTAGCAACACTGCCTTCTCCGGACAATACATCCTGTGCCAAAATAGAGAAATCTTCCACGCTGAGAATTAGGACTGAAGACACAGACCAGAAGCCGACTGCGCAGATTTTGGATGGTGCCGCAGGAATGTTGAGACAACTTATTTCATTGTCAAAGGTTTTTCTGTGATGCTCTTTCAAATCTTGTGCAAGATTCAAAAGCACCAAGGTAGGACCCATCGCATAGATTAGTAGCTCATGATTCGCACATGCCATTGTTATAGTGTTGCCATCGTCTGGACAGCCCTCTGCAATGACAGTACCACTATCCGGTTCAACAAGCCTTATTGCAGTAGAGGTTACTTGCAAAAGCCGACCACCGATAACATTATGAGCGATGACAGTTCTTTGATCAAGCGAGAATCCCATGAACTCGTCCAATTCCTCAATATCACCAACTTCGCCGAACTTAAATATTCTAGTTTCCTCTACGAAGGTGACAACTAGAACATCATCATAGCTTTTGGAAAACGGAGGTTAGTATTTCCTTTTATTTTCCAACTATCGCATCCAAATATGAATATGGCATACCTATTTTCAGGAATTGATCGTAAGCCCCACAGGCCTCTAATATCAGTCATCTCACCAAGAACGCCTAGATCATCCAAACCAATGCCGCTCCTGATATTCCTTAGACGACCCTGCTTATGACCACCACTGGCTGACAAAAACCGGACATGACCGGCCGAATATTGCCGAGTCCCTTCAAGAGTCCTCGAGTAGTCTGAATCCATCACCTTGAAGTCTATCATTGGACCTATGTTATCAAATATTTGGAGAACTTCAACTTGATAAGTATCGTTATTCTCGTGGATCTTGAGCAGTTGTGAATCGCCAAAGTGTGAGCCCAAATACAAAAGCCCATTGCCTAAATTAACAAATATCTCTGGAATAGATGCCTGATACTGTTAGCTAGAATACCATCCTCTTAAAGTCTCACAATAACTCACATCTCCAATTTTCCTTAACCGCAGACAGTATTTCATCCCCCTACGCTCCAGTTTTATTGTAACTAAATAAAGTCCACCTACTGAGTCCCCTAAGATATATCTCCCTGGACTTATTATCTCCCAACTTGTCCAGTCCCTTGGATTGTCCACAGGTTCGAATGTTCTTTCACCAGAATTACTGATATATTGGAGCTTTGTTGCCCCGACAATCAATAATCCACCCACAGGCATTTGAATGGGTACGAGAAACAAAGCCTCCTGCCCCGCCCTCGGATCGTGAATAATCCAATCCGAGAGTACAACGTCACCGGCTCTCACCGTGACTTCATATGTATTAACTGCCAATAGCCCCCCATGGTAGGCCCTATGGAGGACAGCAAGTACGGGTAATTTGGTACCAAACAGAAATTTCAGATCAATGACTTCCAGCTCCTTAAGATGTACAATAGTCGGATCTCTGATATTGCCCCTATCTGGGCCCGACGACGTTGTTGACCTTGGACCTTTTACTAATTTCTGGACCTGCGGAATAGCGACAAACGAACCTTGATAGGCTTGCAGCGCTAACATACTACTCTCGGGATCGGCCACACATATAAAGGATTCGGATAATTGATTATAGTAGTCCGTGATATCTATAGCCACTTGTTCGTCCTTAGGTTTTTTGGCGACAGGATCCCAAGATATGGAAAAATAATGAAATTTCACCTGACCAATTACGATGAAAAGGTAATCTGTCGGAGACTTCTCTGGTCTGAAAGCTTCAATAGCCACAATTCTCCCGTAGACAGGGAACTTTGTCTCGAGGATGATACTAGTACTAGTAATTTTGTATATCTCGATGTGGGATGATTTCCTAACAAGTTTGGAATCAATGTTAGCATGTGGGAATGTAATTGGTAGCATGGCAAATGAAGTCGGGGCAAACATACGCGATAACCAGAGAGTCTTCCTCCGAAGATAGAAATTTAGCTTTTATAGCCATCCGGACACTGCATGCCTCATAGAGGGTTGCAACGTAAGCCATGACAGGCTAATTGTTTGTTGTAGAAACAGTAAGGATAGTCTTGATAACAAAGACCTAGGAAAATGAGGGAAATAAAAGAGAACGGAGGTGAAGTCGGTGATAGGAAAGGATGGTTGTGGTAGTTTAGAGGAGTGGAAGGTGAGACTGAATGGTGAGCTAAGGTACGTTAGTGAATCCTCGATTGACCCGCGTCATAATGGCGCCAAGCCTAGTTGAATCTGGGGATGGTTGCTTCGGGCACACCCTTACGGTGTCTATAAACAAGGAAGGTCCTCGAGTGCTCGAGTACGAGAACTCAGGTTTCGAACCCGGAATATATCGAAATAATGAATAAAGAAGTTCATACTACCGGTATATGGTATCCCAAACAAAGCCAGAGTTCAGACATGAGTCCGGTACCCTACCAAGTTGTGAGTCCAGAGAGAAACAGAATATATATAAACTACCTCTGAAACACTTAAGAACAAGAAGAATTAGGAGCGCTAGATTAGGATAAAAGCATAGAAGTGCTGTGCTGTACAGATCAAAGCACTAAACTTCAAGAGACAAGAGCTGAGGTTCATCCCATCAAGCCATCAGTTATGCAATATCGGAAATATACCTTATCGTCAATTGAACTCTAACTTAACACATATCCCATACTCGCACTAGATCCTAATCTATGCTTTACGAACTGAAGTTTTAGTATGATACAGTACGGTAGACAGACTCCTTCAGGTCACAATCTAGCCCAAAGCATTTTTATAATACAATTAACTACAGGTAGTAACATATAAGTATACAGTACTTATGTTAGAAAACTCTACTAGAATTCCTGAATTATATAATGTACCATGCTTTGGGAATCGGCGCCCTAAGCAGTACTAACCCTCAATGCCTTGATAACACTACTACTACTTGGCCATTTAAAAAGTCTCCGGACGCTTTGCATTTATTTGTACCTGTCTTGGCGCAAAAGCGTCCGGAGACTTTTTAAATTGCCAAGTACAGTAATTCACAGGTAAAGTTAGAATTTCTGACATATCAGCTCTAAGCATTGTTCCTTCATACTTACCAGTATATTGTACACATACGATACCGTATTTCATAGCCTCTAAATATGGAACACAGTGCTTGACATCTAACAACTCAAATCATCGCTATCACTTACAAGTAAGATGGCTCTAATTAAACGGAATAAGATTGGAGCAAATCAACCCGATATAAGTGGAAATATATAAAAAGAAAGAAAAAAGAAACCTGTACATACAAAGAAATGGCAGTGCTAACTTGATCTATGATACTCGCACGATCGAGTTAGGGCCGGTCACTTTTGTGTAGAAATTACCGCCTTAGGTGTCCGGCTTGAATTCGGCCACGCAAACATCTAAACTGTGGCTTAAGGAAATCTCCCAATATCTCTTCAAAGCGGGAGGTTTGTGGTAATTTGTTGCAATCGTAGGAAAAGAATGTTCTCTATGGGTTCGTGTGGATTGTATAAACAATACATTACACCTTGCATAATGAATCTCCACGGTAGTCATTAAAGCGCTGTTCTGGTAAATATTTTGGAAAAATCGTTTGTTTACTACTTCACCCCTTTGTTCTATAGTGAAAAAGTCAACTACCTTAGAGGCCATTACTTCTTCCCCTCGTCACCCCCCAGCCATCTATAAACTACCGAAAAATCCCTCCCCTTGCAATCATCGACTCCCTCGACAGCTTCGTAGACCTCCCTTGCTTTCTCAGCCATAGCCAATTTCGCTCCAGTCTCTTCAGCAGCTTGGATGGCAAGCTTGAGATCCTTCTTCATAAGAGAAATCCCAAATCCTCCTTTGAATCCCCTCTCGGCTGTATCAACAGGATTGTTGATCTCGCTGCTCCAACATCTCCCGGAAGAAACATTGATGAGGTTTTTCAACACCTTCCTATCTAGTCCCAATTTGATCCCAAGATTCATCGCTTCGGCAGTAGCGATGTTACTTATAGAGAGTAGGTAGTTATTGGATAATTTTCCTGCCAACCCGGCACCGGGCGGTCCACAGTGGATAACACGACCGCCCATGAGGGAGAGGAGAGGGGTGATTCGGGAGAGGAGAGCTGACTCAGATCCAACCATGAAGGTTAACGTCCCTGCAGCCGCTCCAACAGTTCCTCCAGATACGGGTGCATCGACAAACTGGCCATTGAGAGAAGACTCGCGTACTGACTTGCCGACAGAGAGTGAGGTAGATATGTCGATTGTCGAGCAGTCGATGAAGAGCTTTTGCTCCTTTCCAATGGGGCTAGAAGATGCATTAAGGAAAGAACTAAAGGCGGATTTAACATGCTGTGGTTCAGGGAGCATAGTTATAATCGTATCCTGCGGTGTCCCTAATGTTAGCACATCAGTCCAGAAACAAAGTTGATCAATAACAAGATACAAAGGACAAAGATTCTCAAAAGGAGTTCAGAGGATTGGCTTTGATGTAATAGATAAATCATGGAGAGGAAACTTCAAGACGAAGTACCCCGACTTAGAAATATGTCATAGCATTCGGAACATACTCATCATTAAGAGGGATGAAAACGAAAAGAAAAGAAAAAAAATCTAAACAAAGAATCATCAAGAGTAACTCACACTTCTATCCACAACCTCCTCGAGCTTGCTTGCAACAACAACGTTCTTAGACGTCCCGCCCAATTCGTCCACAAACCGCTTCGTAGCATCCTTGTTCACATCAAAGATAACAAGCGCATCGTCTGCAGGGACCTTGACACGTAGATTCCGAGCCATGGGGTATCCCATTTGCCCAAGTCCAACAAATCCCCACGTGGCATCACGGTGAGTAGAGGCGGAAAAGAGCCTTCTCGAGGGCGGTAAGAGGTGACGAGAGCGTAGGAATAACATGATTGAGGTAATGCAGTCTCAATCTCAGGGGGGTTGAGTTAGTTACATGATGTTATAGCAAAAGCAAATCAAGACTGTCTTCCTCGTGGTCTGGGGTACCGGAGCAAGGCGTGGTGGGTTGTAAGAGGAACAACCGAGGGCCCGAAGCAAAGCGAAGTGCTTGATGGGTTCTGGGGTAATTTGTGCGGTGTGGGATCGCTTATGGCCGCCTCTACAAGTCCCTGGCATGAATGGACCGAACACAGGGGGATCCTGGGGGCGGAATTCAGTATGGGCGCTCGAATGTGCACAGACAATCCGCCGTACAGAATTCCGCTCCTACAAGTAGGATCCCCCTTGTGTTCGGTCCATTCATGCCAGATACTTGTAACCCCTGAGCACAAGTCCGCCGAATAGGTATTCTAGGATTTACCCTTATGGCGGAGTTAGGATATTAGGAGTTGGTGCCAGCATCAGAATTATCATAGATAGCCGAAGCGGCTCCAAACTGCACATTACAGGTTCTAGGATTAAATTTGCGCTCATCAATCCTTATATCTTCTACCATATCGTAGTTGTATGATACCTTTGAACCCTTTATCGAGGAATAATGGCACTGCTGTGTAAGTGCTTGTGTCTGCAGTACAGTATCATACTTTACAGCGGCCTTAATCCCTAGGTAATCTCATCATTGATACTGTACTTTGCAACAGAATTTAATCAGGTTAACAGCACAACCTACTCCCTATGCTGCCATCGAGCAATGACAAATCCGTCCTACAACACCAGTAGCTCAAGTATTACAGGTCTCAGACCCTGCCGTAATTGAAATACTATTTACTCCAATTATATGAAATCCAATTGATTCATTGACATTGAAGCTAAGACAATACTGGTAGACAAACACATGGATAAACTAGGGAATCGTCAGGTTGATTCTTACAGCAGAAACTCAGGAGCTCGCACATTTGAATGCCTGGACCAACTCAGGAACATCTGTAAGAAGGTAGGATATCGGAATCCTACACCTGGAAAGCGTGGAGAGTAAAATGGAATTATAGCATACATACAAATAACCAACGATCGAAAGTTTAAAAAAAAAGTGGAACAGATTCCAGGAAAAGAACCCCAGACAAAAGAAACGTAAAATAACAAAAAGTAACAAAACGAGAAAGTAAAGAAAATAATAATCCTTAGAGGCCCAAAGTCTAAGGTCAATGGGCCCTTAACAAAGCCTTCTGAAGACGAAAAGGCCATTTGAAATAGGCAATAAATAATCAGAAAATGGGAAAAGGAAAAGGAAGACAAGAAAGTAAAGTAAAGAATATATCTGGGGCTAACGATAGTTTTTAAAGTTCCGGCAGCTTAGAAAATGTGAATAAAAAACAGTCGACAAGAAATGTTATACCTACCGCAAGACAGAAGAAACCAAAACCGCAAGAACCATGAGTATATCATGACAGGGTCGACTCGTGAAAACTTAAGAACCCTAGTACATAAGGAATCGCATTCCTCATGTAACCCAGGATAATATTCGTGAAACCGAAAGTCATGTCTGGCAAAATCTTCCCACGCTATAGCACGTAGGGGAATAGGGCTCTACACACATGTGTTAGTCTGTTAGTCCACAAGCCATCCGGTAAGGGCTTGCTCGGCAAGACAAAGAAACTAACCCAATAGCCAAGACTGCTGTCAGCCCAATTAAAGCCTTGTTCTTGACTTTCTCTCTCTTCAACTCTTCCTCCAAAACCTTTGACTTCTTAGTTTGTCTGTGTTCAGACTCTTCACCGGCTTCAGATTCCTCAGCGCCTTCGATATCGTCGACCTTTCGCTTTCTGCCAACATCATTGACGGGAGCGACATCGGAACCGCTATCGAGGCGCTGGGCCTCAGCTACCATTTCTTTAGCCTTAGCAATCATTTCCTGTGCAGTCTCTGCTAGTGGGATCGTGATCTCGCCAGCTGGGAGTTCGAGCTCGCCAGATGCAAGTTCCAGCTTAACGCTATTTCTTGCAACCTTAACATCACCCTTCTCCTCGCTTTCCTGGTCAACACGAAGTTTTATTGTTGGCTCGCCTTTGACTGGAGTGGTTAAACTAGTTTCGACTCCATTACCATTGGTCAACACAGGAGCAGTCTCGGTAGAAAGAGTCGTCTTCTCGGTTGTGGTCAAGGTAACGACCTCGGTCTCTTCTTCCATAGCCTCTGCGATCGGTGCGACTTCTTTTTTTAAAGGACTATCCTTGGCTGCCTTCGCGCGTGTTTTTCGCGGAGTTGATCCAAGACGTTTGCTAGGGGATGCCGATCGTGTAGACCGTCTTCGAGGAGCGGGAGCAGTGCTGGACGCAACGGATCCCGCGTCAGATTCGGCTGGCTTGAAATAAGGGGGTGGAGGAGTAATATTTCGTTTGCGATGGTCAGAGGGGATCACAGACTCGTTATCCAGTAGGGCTTCAATCCACAGTCTCATTCCATAGCTGAGAGAATACGTGTGTCAGTCATGCAGCTCAGTTGGCTCGAGAGGAGAGGGGGACTAGGGTTACACATACTCGTCGGCCAAAGCCAGGGCTATTCGATAATATTAGCTACTCGCCCAGAACATAATCATGCAGCCTGAAAAGTGGATAGGCTTACCATCGGTAGGGTGAATCCACAAATTTCCTGCAGTTTCATCTGGAGATGTTTTCTCAAAATGTTCTCTCACATACTGTCTCTCGTGATCCTCTTCCTTCTTTTTGGCCCAGGGGAAAGAGGCTTTAAACCTACATTCAGCCAAAAATGAGTTAACTTCCTGCCTCCCGGGAGGTACTAGTGTGGATCCGGCTTTCGGCTCATATATCCATTCGGCAAGATGAATAAACTTGATGAAACAAAATATCCAGAAACAGAAGGAGAAAAGAGGAGGAAAAAAACAGAACCGAAATGCATCAAAAGAACAACCAAGACTCACATTCCCGTAGAACTCACGTATCCATCTTGGCTCCTGCGCATCAAGAAGTACGATTCAGGGGCCACTGATCCAAAGATTTCGGAGCCTTCTAGAGGCTGAGGGAGAGGCGCTCGAAGATGAACATAGGAAAAAAGAACCGTGTCATTTCCACCTTTGCTTCCCAAATTGGTCTGCCCAAGGCGGCGCATATCAACGAGCTCATTGTCTATAGGATTCACATATGATGTTTGGGTCAGCGGTGGGGAAACAGCGATGAAGTAGTGATGACGAGGAGATGAATGCGCGTTGCGACAACGGCAGCGCGACAGAGGAGGAGAGCGTACAAGGTGGAATATCAGCTCCCTGAAGTAACGGGTTTCTCTGTGATGGCAGAGAGCGTTCCTTGATCTTCTTCTCGCTAGGCATAGCTTAGATTAATGCGATCTGTAAATTCTTGATGGAGTGATGAGTATTAACACAGAGTGTGGAACTCAGAGCGCGGGAAAAAAAGAGAAGGTTACTGCTTCGACGCTAATTGCCCTAGGGCTAAGAGTGAGAAAGCAGGATTTAGAGCAATGAAGCAAAGGTATGAAAATTAGAATCCACAAGACGAGCTCAGGCTTAACAATGAGGTCTGTCGGTTGAAAACCGGGATAACTGAATAAACCAAAGAACCAGAATGAAGCAGGAGGAATTCAAGTAGAATGGTGATAGATACTGTACGCGATGTGAAGACAGTTGGCAGGGAAAGCGGTAATGGTTTGGTTTGGTAGGGGGTGGAAAGCGTGCAACACCTTTTGGGTGGGAACAAGAGCGTCGCGCCCATTCTCATTCCTGCCATTTTCCTGGCATCGGTCGGTATGAAAGTTACTCCACACAACTGTACTATTCTTCCTCCCATCAAGAATTACTATTTAACGTTGCTCTGGTTACTCGCAGCTTGTACCCAACAAACCTTCCGCTTGGATCTTTGATTTGCGGACACTTTGGCACAATAAGTTATTGAATATTCTTCAATCTTCCTGGGTCAGTGTTTAAAGTCTAAAATCATATATTTTACGGTAAGCACCGCTTCACCCCGCTTCAATCTTATCTGTGTAGGTACGGTACTCCGCATCTAATCAGGTACGGTATGTACCTAACTACATCGGCATCCTACTGTACTGTACCTTGCCCGGTGGAGGGGGGTTATCCCCTCTACCCCCCGCCGTGGCATCATGTCGGGTATGATAGATTTTCGATCTGGGCTATCATGATACGTTACTGTACAATACACAGTACCCTATGTGCAGTATTTTTTTTACTGATGGTGCTTTGACTATGGTACAGCATGCAGCAGGAAAGGGTGGGGGCGAGGGGACCTCCGCAACTGGGCAATTTGTTCCGCATAGTAGACCCTCAAGGGGTAATCAATTATTCTGCTTTTGCTTCTGCCAGATAGCGGGGCAGAGGCCACAGAAAGCAATGGAAATTCATTCGTCTGCTGCAGTGAGAGCTCTTGTGATAAACCTATAACTTAGTTAATACGAGTATTCCTGGACTTACAGTAGTGTACAGGTAACTAAGTTAGTAAAGTGTATCTGTGCAATTCATAATCTGCACACCTAACACGAAAACCCCATCACTCCGTATGTGCGTGCGTTCCTCAAAATATAGAGGTGTTCCGTCTGAAAATTGAAAAAGTCACCTCAAAATCGCCATGCTAGTCAGTCAGTCAGTCAGTATACAGTAGGGTACAGTTCAATAACTTCGATATTACTATAGAGTAAGTCTTTGAAAGAGAATTGGGTCGGATAGCATGTATAAATAGTCGACCTTTTCCGAATCGTTCAGTCCTGAATAAGTCGACGCTGACCACCCTGTCTCCTTAACTTAAACCCACCAACGGCTGGCACTGTAAGTAAACAACGCCGCCCTTCTAAGCCCTCCCACCATTTCTCCCCGACACAGTTATCCATCCATCCAGGAAAAACAACACCCCACACAAAGTATCCCACAGAAACACAACGATAAAAAAATTCCTCAAATCCAACACGATGGCTTCCCACGCAGATGACGAACTAAAGCCAACCATGACCGAAGGGTAAGTTATCTAGTTTGCTTTGTTTTTTTCCCCTGGTGGACCTTGTGATCCTTTCCCCGCACCTCGGTCTGCGGGGTTTGGTGCTTCGCAATAACAAAGGCATATGATTTCACGAAGATTAGAGCGAAATAATGTTAACAGATATGCCGTAACACAGGTACAAGGTCGGAGAAAAGAAGTCAGTTGATGAATACGCAAAGCTAGGTTCGTATTAAACCGTTCCAATTGTCTGCTTTCTCCAATGGCTACCTATAGCGGTGATGGTATTATTGAGGGTCGTGTTGGACACAGCTGATTTTGAATTTTAGATGCCGAGGATGAGTCTCTCAACCGCTGGAAGCAGTCTCTAGGTATCGGGGCTGGTAGCACTGGAGGTTCTCTTGGAGAGCCCGGCGATATGCGAAAGGTCTCTTTATATTCCTGGAAGCTATCAGGACGACCATATATCTAACAGTATACGTCAAATTTTTAGGCTGTTATCCTCCAGCTCTGCTTATTGATCAATGGCCGTGATGATGTTGTCATCGATCTCACTACACCTGAAGCTGTAGCACATCTGGAGGAGAAACCTTTTATTATTAAGGAAGGTGCTGAATACCGAATGAGAGTTAGATTTCGGATTCAGCATGAAGTTATCTCCGGATTGAGATATCTGCAGCTTGTGAAGAGGAGGAGGATCAGGGTCGATAAGTCTGACGAAATGATGGTTAGTACGCACCTTGGATATTGGGGATTTGGAGTGGGAGTTTTCTAATCGTTAGTTCGGTGAATAGGGGAGTTATGGACCAAATACAGTAGACAACCCTTTCTATGAGAAAACATGTGAGTACCATTATTTTTTGTCCAAATATTTCAGTGAGAATATTAAAATAAGTTTTTCGGTGCTAACAACTATGAATAGTTGCTGAAGAGGAAGCACCCTCCGGAATGCTCTACCGTGGCACCTATGACGCCCTCAGCAAATTTATGGATGACGATCATAATGTCCACTTGGAGTTTAACTGGAGTTTCGAGATCAAAAAGAGCTGGGATTAAGTTCCCGACTCAATTGTTTATCCCGCTTTCCAACTACCTATTCTTAGTGCAGCTGAGCCAGTTACTTTGAACTACTTACTGGGCGTTTGTTATCGTGTTTTTTCTTTCTCTTTCCTTTGGAATATCAATATCAGGTTTCTCGATTTTTGGTCCGAAGAATATGCATGGTTCGTGCGGTGTATGCTTGTTTTTTTTGTTTTTTTTTCAAGTGGTGGCATTTTGTTGAGCAGGGTGCAAGAAAATACCTTGCACTGATGATGAGAAAAAGGAGTGTTGAATGGTATGACTTCTTCACCGTCTTCAGTAATTCATGGCCCTCCAAAAAATTGCTATCAGTCTTCGAAGTTCTGCCCATTCAGAGCAGTGCCAATACCGTAGCGTATGTCTATGTGTTGTTACTGGTATGGTACAAGTACGTAGGCGAGGGGAAGTCTCTTGTTCTGAAATTGATGAGATATGCGTAATCTGGGAAAGGAGTAGCTCAGTGCCATGATCCACGGGGTCTAAATCAGGTACAATAACTTTAGCACCTAATTCACATTGGGGCAAAGCAGAAGAAAAAGAGATGTTACTACTCGTAATTCTCTGACGTTTGTGAACACAGCTGCTATTGCATACCACCAAAATCTTGAGGCTCCGGCCCATTTTCTGCCCATATGCAATAGCAGTTGTATTCACAAACGTCAGAGAATCAGCTTGTAGGCTAGAATGGATTACTGAGATTCAACCAATCAGTAGTGACTGTGTATTCGGACGGGGTGTGTATTTGAGTGTTTCGCGATTGTAAGGTAGGGTAGCAGTACAAAGTACCATTGAGGTGGTGAAAATAAGCTCCTGCATGTGTAATCGCGAAAGGCACCCTATCTACCTCCCTTATCAGTGCACTAATCGCGAAAGGCACCCTATCTGCTTCCCCTATCAGTGCACAACAAAGGTGCGAAGTGTGCACTGACCTGCTACTCCCGCAAATGATATATCAAGCCCGGTCCTTCACAATCACTCTCAAAGGATCAAAGAAATATCATCCATAATCCATCAAGCCTTCGTTTCTCACCGCCGATTGTGGAGATCAGTTTATACTCATACAAGATCACTGGAATCTTCGGCCTTAGGCCCCTAAACTCGGCCTTATCCCCGTTCTGTGGGTCCAAGATTTGAACAGAAAAAGTACTTCCAATGGATCCCCACTTCCCTTTAACCCGATATACCCGATCAATGCTAAAATATTTCTCCGTCTAGTCATTATTATAGTCACTTGCCTTCAAAATTCTGGTAGAGAAAACTAGTTGCATCTAAAAAAGTACTTCCAATGGATCCCCACTTCCCTTTAACCCGATATACCCGATCAATACTAAAATATTTCTGTCTAGTCATTGTTATAGTCACTTGCCTTCGAAATTCTAGTAGAGAAAACTAGTTGCATCTAGATTCGAGAACCACCTCGGTTTTGAAACAAAAATGTTTCCGTCCCGTGCCAAGACACCGTGTGGGAATTTGTCTTCGCCAACCGAACTGAAGAGCAGCAAAGGGTTGCTGTGGTCGAGATTGAAAGATCTTGTTTTCGTTTTTGGATGGATTTTCATAACGTAACCTTCCAGAAATGATACGGTATGTACCTTACCTGGTTGCAGGGTCCAAATACACCTACCTGAAGCTCAACTTTCAAAAGCTTGCCAATACCCCCCCAAGACAACTTGCCTCGGCCCCCCACGGCACCTCTCGTCAGCACCTCTCGTCAGCACCTCTCGTCATGAACTGTCAGGCGCTCCCTTCTCTGAAGGACCGTGAACCGAGTATTCTGCGTCACAAGGACAACTTTTTTCACGTGTAGGTCTGGAATTTATGAAATTCCCGGCCACGTACGTGGATCATACGCAAGAACCATTAGCCTGAACGTCGGCCTTTGTGGACTGACGGTTCCTTGTTTACGATGCGTCCCCACTTTTCCCCCCGACATACAAAGCTTGTTAACTTCCCCACAAATTTGGGTGGAGAGAGCATTCTTCCTTTATCCTTTAGGCCCCATTCTTCCTCCTCTGGCTTTCTCACGGCTATACTACGGCGCTGTGTCAATAATAGTCTCCTTCTTGAGCGCCACCCTCCCCCTAGTTCCCTTCCCTTTCGCCCCTTTTGAGGTCACGAGGACCTAGAACCAAGCCACGAACTTTCTATGGGAACTTGATGGATTACGGCAACGACGATTTTAGCTCTCTCTGATTCCACTCTTCTGGAGATTTTAGTGTATAACACTGCTGGAAATTCCATAGAATTGTTTGCTTCTCGAAAGATACCTATTTCTTGACGACTACAGAGCTTCACTTGGGCTCATTCCTCTCCTTCGACTTCCCCCGTTTCAAGCTTCGATACCACGTTTTGAAGAATCTCAATACGGAGATAATCTCCTTGCTTTCACCACAATGGTTCTCCTTGAATCCATTTTAGTCCCTGTTGCTGCCTTGGGTTATTTTTCCGGGTTTGCGGCCGCTTACGTCGCCACCGGACACCCCACAGACACACGACAATTCATCATCTCAAAGGATAAGCCCCTGCCTTACGAACATGGCGCCACAACGTGGTACAAGACCTCAATACGGCCCGTGAAGAATCTTGAAAATTGGATTGATTTTGAAAAAGATCTCGCTCTTGAGTATCTTCTCGACAATATCGCTCCTAATGGTAACAATACTGATGGGTGCTCTGACGGAACGGTCATTGCCTCTCCTTCTAAGTCCTACCCTAATTATTTCTACCAGTGGATTCGTGACGCTGCGATAACCGTCCAAGGTATCATCGATGCGTATGAAAAATCGGAGGACTTGGCGTTGAGGGATATAGTCGATCGCTATGCGAATATGCAAGGTGAAATACAGGGGACATTTAACCCGAGCGGAGGGTTTGCTACTGGCGGACTTGGCGAACCAAAATTTATGGTCGATGGTACCCCTTTTATCGGGTAAGTTCCCTTCGTACTCTATTAAAGGGTTGTTTAAATAGGTGCTCATTATATTTGATGAATAGATCATGGGCAAGGCCTCAGAGAGACGGACCTGCCCTTAGGGCTCTTACTCTCATGAACTTTATTAGAGTAGTTAACCAAACACACCCGGAGCTCGTCACTTCCCAATGGGTTAGCAGACTCTACAATCCCGATCTTTCAGCGAAATCTATCGTCAAGTCCGACTTGGAGTATGTCTCTAATCACTGGGACGCCGTCGGATTCGATCTCTGGGAGGAAATTCAGGATTTGCATTTCTTCACTGCTCTTGTTCAGCATAAAGCTTTGGTAGAGGGTAGAGATCTTGCTATTTCACTTGGTGACAACAGAGCTGCATCATGGTATGATAGTCAACAAGTGGCATTGAAGCGCTTCATCAAGACCGAGTTCTGGGATGGACGTAATGGACACTTGAAGGCATACCAACACACCCCTTATAGATCTGGCCTAGACTGTAGCATAATACTTGGCTCCATTCACGGTGGTCAGAGCGACTTATATCCCCCGTGGTCCGACGAGATGCTTGCTAGTACTCAAATGTTTATTAACCAAATGCAGATGTTGCATCCCATCAATAAGCAAAAGCCACCTTACTACCCTGAGGACGAGAGACTCCGAGGTGTTGGTATTGGAAGATACGTCGAGGATATTTACGATGGTGTCCGTACCAGTGAGGGCAATCCTTGGTAAGTTTTTTTATACCCCTTGTGCTCGAGATTGCTGAGCAATACGTTAACATTTAAACTTAGGTTCCTCTGCACCTCAAGCGTATCTGACATTTTCTACACTGCCATCGCGCACTTTGTCGACGAGGGTGAACTCCGTATCACTCGCATCAACCGTCCTTTCTTCAATAGACTTAACCCTACAGGAAAAGCCAAGTTGGGGAGGGTCACCTCGAGTGATCTCGACTTCCGCAACTACTTGCAAGCCATGTTCACATACGCCGACAGTTTCCTCAACGTTATCCGCTACCACGCAAAGGCAGATGGTAGACTGAGCGAGCAATTCGATAAGTACGACGGATTCCAGAGAGGAGCTCACGATCTTACCTGGAGTTACGGGAGCTTCTTGATGGCGGTTGATAAGAGGCAAACGGCTAGGGAGAAGTTGTTAGGCTCGAAGTACTAGAGAGTATCTTTTCGAGTGTACGCGTCATTAGGGTGGGAACATCATTATCAGGATTGTGGAGCTTTTGTTATTGCCTTTGGTCTTTTTTTTGTTCTTTTTTTCTTTTTCATACTGCGTTGAATTACCGTACCGTACTGTACTGTTTTCCCCTCTTTTCCTCTCCCCTCTGTTCTGGGTTACGATTTGCCCCACATAGTTTGCATTCGTTTTTTATAACGCATCAAGGGTTTCGCTTTTCTCCTTCTTCCTGTCGAAGGAGAAGGATTGATTGATTGGCAGTTTTAAGACTAAGACTAAGATTAGAGACTAAAAAGTGCCTGAAATTGAAGGAGGGTTGGGTTTTTTTTTGGATTTTGGTCCTAATTTGTTTACCGGTATTGATTTAGTGATTTCACGATTAGTCGAATCGACAACCAATACTGTAAAGTATTATATATCGTACGAGTAGTGGGGCCATAGTTCTTGGACATAAGTCATCGTTGGTCATCCATCGCACCTCGTCACAACACAAGGGGCCCAGGGCTGGGGGGAGTGTCTCACGCCGTACAGCGATGTCTTTAGTTAGATAGATTGTTTGAAGAATGAAAAAATCAGGTTAACCAAAACCACACCAAATTGGAAAGAAAACCAAACATGATCCATCTGTGTCTACCATGTCAACATCCCAGTTAACTGTCATGAAAACATATCTCCAAGTAGTTGAGAATCTAGAGCTTCTCATCCTACCACTTGTGATATGTATAGACACTGGGCTGCCCTGCCATGAGCTCCTTCGTTGCAGTGGGAGTTTGAAAAATTCTATTTATTCATCCAGAATTTGAACGGCAACACATAAAAAGATGACTTTTTTTTTTTTTTTTTTTGAAAATTGCTCATTTTTCAATGGCTCACATGCACCACGCACGAAACTGCGGTTCTATACTGTACAGTATTCTTTTTGAATTCAGGTTGTATTTATTGCGATGGCGAGATCTATGGCTCAGCAGCTTTTGCATGTGTTCTGGAGCCACGAAAAACAGCGTTTTTGGTGTAGGATGGGTGGGTAGTGTATGGTGGGGAATATTCGTTGGATGGCCGGGTGAAGGGAGGTGTTGGGTGTCAGGTGTTGTGAAGGGAGGGGGGGAGGGAAGGAAGCTAGGGGGATCGTATCCCTTAGTCCGTCGGGTGCTGGGCCCAAGAGATCTGGTTAAGAAAATAACGAGATCTGGAAAGTATCCTTCCTTAACTGGGAATAAATTACTAGGGTTTCAAACTGGGACCTCTAGCGCCAATTTCTTGGGCGCACTTACAGACTAAGGGATACGTATAATCGGTATCATAGGTTCCTGTCGAGCGAGTGAGTTTGTGTACTGTACCGTAAAAACTCTTGCTATTCGCCATCTCCACCAGGCCTCAGATCGCAGCATTTGCCCACAATAGGTTTAGTTTGGCAAGTTAACAGAATTACGAAAACCAGTTAATGAGATCCAACACGTCTAAATGACTCATGCTATACTGTGAGAGGAAAGTACTAATCCTTCTCGGGAGCATCCGTCTCTGAATCCGGAGATCAGAGGGCTCGCGGAGCTGGCGAATCGCAAGAGTTTTTACGGTACTCGTAATTCTCTGACGTTTGTCAACACAGCTGCTATTGCGTACCACCAAAATCTTGAGGCTCCGGCCCATTTTCTGCCCATATGCAAATAGCAGTTGTGTTGACAAACGTCAGAGAATTACGAGTACAGTATCGCGTGACACACTCACATCCGTTCAATTACGAGTACCCGTACGAGTATAATCTGGCAAATAGAGCTAAAGGGAACTAAAAAGAAACCAAGGGAACTAAAGAGAAACTAAGGCAACCGAACCAACAGGAGGGAACGAAGGCCGCCAGCTTGCCACAGTTTAAACATAGAGAGCGGCGATTGGGCAGGTTCAAGAAAATCTACACTAGCGCCAATCCGACTTTTCGCCAGATGATACGGTACAGTACAGCACGTGATGCGAGGGGGAGAGGAGAGGAGAGGGGTTGGTTATTCCTAGTGAGGGTTTTATTAAAAAAAAAAAAAAATATCGTGGTCTGCTGGAGGTCTATGGATGAGATCTCTTATCCCTTAGTCCGTCGCTGCGCCCAAGAAATCGGCGCTAAAGGTCTCAGTTTGAATTTATTCCGAGTTAAGGAAGGATAATTTCCAGATCCCGTTATTTTCTTAACCAGATCTCGTATTCTCTTGACCAGATCTCTTGGGCGCACCACCCGACGGACTACGGTAACTGTGCCAAGGTTCCCATCACCTTGAACGACGCTAAGCGACCTTCGAAGTTTGATGGCACTCCTACGGATTGCCTAACAGCTCAACGAAAATAACGGCTCAATGAAAATTCCTGTACTTGTCCCCTACCTGAGATACCCGAAATCAGGGGTAGGAGAATAGGAAGAAACAGGGGGTGGGAGACATGGTGGGAGGACCGTGTACATAGAACAAAAGGGGCAATATCTGTTTCCTACTACCATCTTTTGCTCCCTGTGACTTCCTACCATCATTATTTACTCCCCATGACTTCCTATTGTCATTCTCATGAGAAAATATTTAAAAAAAAAACCCCTTCACAGTAGGTTCACTGATAACCTGTGAGGTTAAATTTAAGAATATGATAATACTAACTTGAAATCATAAGCAGATGCCACCAATAAAGAAGTATGAGGCTACTTACAAATAGAGGTGTGTTGTCCAAACTCTACAATTTGAGGCCAGCTGGACATATAAGCAGATTGCCTGTAATCAGGGATTAGGCATTAGTACTATATGGGATATATGTCATTCATCAGCCACCCCGAAAAGGAGAAAAGGACAAGTTTTCTCTATTGATACTCCAATGAGGAAGCTTCTTGTTGCCACTGTAATACATGATGCCCACCACTGCCAGATGTGATACAAAGATATAGCTAATATTTGTGGCATCACTGCCTCCAAGAAAACCATCTGGAAAGCCTTTGCCCTTGAGGGCTACCACCACCAAATAGCATGAGAGAAACCATTGATAAGGGAGAAGCAAAGGCAGAAGTGTCTACACTTTACTCTTGCTCATCAATACGAACTTTCCAGAACTAGCAATGGATTATCTAAATAGATGAGTGCTATATGTAGTTATCAGGAATATGTAGTAATGTCTGGATAACTCATTGCTCTAGGGAGGAGTATGAAGAGTCCTATATCTCCTCTATGTTCAAGAAGCATAATGCTATTATGATCTAGGGAGATATACTCGGGCCTGCCAAAGATCCTCTTGTCTTATAGCAAAGGGATAACCAGGGCACAATAACTGCTCAGAGTTATTATGTCCATGTTGTAACCCCAGTATTGTGGTCATTCTAGTAACAAGAGAGTTGGAGGATAGGGTGTAGTCTTTGGCTGATGGAGGATGGTGCTTCTACCCATTGAGCTCATTATACGCAGGCATTGCAGAATAAATATGTAATACTCAAGCTTCAATGGCCACCATACTCCCCAGACCTTAACCTGATTGAGAATATGTGGTACATTCTTAGGAATATGTTGAAGGCATGATGGCCTCAAGTGAGAGGAAAAGAAGTAATGATAGAAGCCATTCAGGAAGAATGAGACCCAATAAGCAGTGAGTGGCTGCTCTCCTTTATTGACTCTATGCTAGAGCACATTGAGGCAGTCATTACTGCAAATGATTGTCATACATGATGGTGATAATTTTTTTATTAGTTTATATATATTTTTTTATTTCTTTTCAACCTAGTCGTAATTCCAAGATTTACTTGTTTATTTAGTTTTGTTTTTGAGTTAACTTGAAAGTATTTTTATTTTATTTTATATATTTTTGGATAGAAAATATATACTTAAGCATTGTTCTCTTTCTATCTACTATCTTTATGCTACATATATACTTTTTTTTATTTATTTATTTTGGTAACTGCTTGGCAAGGCTTACCCCCCCTCAGACTCCTGTTCCCACCCCTACCTGTTTTCAGGTACCTCAGGTAGGGGACAAGTACCTTTCTCACCTTTTCCTAGACCTACTAGCCCTCCACTACCACAAAATCAATTATGTCTTCCATTGCATGCTCAGAGATAGAAACAAGGATCCAGCAAGCAATTGAGAGGTTGAAAGCAGAAAAAAAGCCAAAAATATCAGCTATTACACAAGAATTAGAGTTACCAGTATAGTGTCTTTGTGCATGATTAAATATATGCAAATCAAATCAAGAATGCCTTCCAACAAACCAGAAACTGATAGAAGAACAAGAACTCAGTCTTTGTTAGTATCTAGATAGACTAGATAAGATTGAAATACTTCCTTGATATTAGCATATTAGTAAATATGTGAACAGTATACTTGTATGTTTAGAAGATGATGACCAAATACCTTCCCTTTCAGTCAGCGATTTGTGGACTAAGTGACTCCTTGACTGGCATTCAAAATATTATATCCAAAAGGAGAAAATGCTTGATGTTGATTGTAAGAAGGTGCATTATACTGATGATCTTCAGGATTAGTTTTGAAGATATCAAGACATTGTTGAGAAAAATAGAATCCTTGATGTTGATTCTTATAACTTTGATAAAACTAGATTTCACATCAGGATTAGATGCGATCAATGGGTCATAACTTGTGAACCTACTTGCCTACTCTATATGGTAAGCTCTAGTCATCATGAGCTAGTTACAGTAATTGAAATTATTAATGGTGATGGTACTGTTCTGCTGCCAATAATCATCATTCCTAGTACCCTGTACATGGAAGATTAGTATGTGGAAACTAATCTTCCTAATGACTTCTTAGTTGGACTTTCAAAAATCAGCTATTCAAGTGACATGCAGGTAATAAATTAGCTGCATCACTTGAAGAATTTTTCTAGCAAATGACAAGTAGGCACATAGTATTTGCTGCTGCTTGATGGGCATAACTCTCATTGCATACAAGAGTTCATCCAATTTTGTGAAGATTACAAGATTCTGCTCATTTGTTTCCCTTCTTAATGCACTCATATCCTTCAACCTTTAGATATCATTATATTTCAACTATACAAGTACTATTATGCTGAATCTGTTGATATGGCTACATAGATAGGTTGCTCTGAATTCAACAAAGTTGAGTTCTTAACCACAATAGATTCCATTTGTTTGGCTACCTTCAAACCTACAACAATACTCTCAGCTTTTAGAAAAACTAGTCTCATTCCTTTTTGACCCAAAATCATTTTACAAAAGCTGGTCAAATATGAGGTATTAGAAACACCTCATACTTCACTCCTGTAGTCAGAACATATTCTTATACCTCCACAGATAATCTGGTCCCTTAAGCATCATATGAATATACTTTAAATGGAACTTTGTAATCTTTCACCAATGAAGAACTAGAGTTTACAGACTTTTATTAAAGGAAGCTTAATGCAAGTACATAGTAGAGCTCAAGTCTTCGAGTACCTTGAGAACATAAAGGCAACTGAACTTTCTCAAGCAACTAGGCAAAAGTAAAGTTGACAATCTCTTCATAAGGGTGCTAGTGGGGTAATGTATGCACACCATGCCCGAGCTTATAGTTCAACAGAAAGTGAAGAACATCATTGAAAAAGAACTTGCAAAGACACAGCACTCACTTGATATTGCTGTAAAGGCTATGGAAAATAAGACTATTAAGTAATGGAAAAATATTTCAAAGGAAATGAAAACAACTGTAGGTGATAAGAAAAAGAGGCAAAAGCATCAGAAAATTTTATTTCATTGTATTAGGCATTCTGTTGTCAAAATTTCTACTCATGTTAAATAAGTTTTTCGTTGAGCTATAGTGCAAGAAGCGATAGGGGGGATGTGTGTAACCTCCTTCACTTGCAATTTTTTTCATTAGATATTCATATACACTAAGCATAGTGTATGTTGATCAGTGGCTGAGGTTTGGAGCCAGTTGACTGAGGGGTGTAATTTTCTTAGTGCAAGCACTCTGGGAGGACAAGTACCTGAGGAACAAGAAACAATAGTGCTCAAACTGGTGGAGTCTATCTTAAGCATATGGTAGCTTCAACTATAGTCAATATCTTCTGGCTATGATAAGTGTACAGTCTGTTACAGTGTCATGAGATTTTCTTATAGCAAGTACCTGAATAGAGAATAGGTACTATAAACAAATCACAACCAATCTGACTGCAAAGAAAAGTGTAACTGGGGATTCAAGAATCTTGCAATCCAGGAATATGTGGTAAAGAAAAGAGTTTGAAAATAAAGTAATTTAATTAATCATAGAAAACCCTTCAGAGCAATGAATCTGAATGAGCAGGCACTCAGTGGTGACTTATGTACTTCTTTGGTGCATCACCCTGTTTAATACCAGTCTGATATCCTTCCATAAGGCATACTGACTGGCCCCAGAACTTCCAGATGAACCTTTCAGCATACTTTAAGCCCTCAGGAACCTTTTCCCTCAATGCTCGTATTCCATAATGGTAATTTTTACATGTATATCACTTTGCAGCACCCCAAAAGTACTCAATCTAATTAAGTTCACAGTGGAACTTTGGATAGAGTATAGCTAGATGACCAGCTTCCTTAATCACCTCTTCAAGCCTGCTTTTCTGAGCCAAAAAATCCTCCTGAATGCTGAGCAAACTGTGAGTACAGCATCCTCCAGGTGTGTCTAGTTTACAGCTTTTCTGAGAATTTCCACATCTCAAGTGTAAACTATTCTGCCAAAGACCATGCTCCTGTACGATAACTTGGAGGCCCTTCAGTTTTCTTTCGTAGATTGCTGGTACCTGAGGGAGATTCGGGTAATTTGTAGATTAGAACTGGCGATTTCCAGCGTGATTTGTAAACCAAGTACCTCACATAACTGGTACTCCACCCCCTGGATTTGGTTCATATGGTATGTCAATAATGCATCATCTGGTAAGGAATCATGTATTTTCAAGTTGTCAAAAAGAAATAAGCACTGACATCCTGGAAAACTCAAATTAAAAATGGTTATAGCCTGTATGATTATTTGATTTATCATTTTCTCCATATTCCACCAGCAATCACCACCAAACTCAATTGATTCTAGAGCATTGCGGGAAAGATTATGCCATTGTAGGTAGAATTCTGAGTAGGATTCTGGGACTCGAAGTGGCTGTGTAGCAGTAATAAAACATGAAACCATAATACCTACTCCAGGCTCTTTTTTTCTCAATGGCATACTACCTTTTTCTACCCATTCGAATCATGGTCCCTCATTTGAGTAAAAAATACACTTATCATGAGTAACCAGAACAATAGGAACAAGGCTTGTAGTTCTCCATATAGCTTCTAGTGATTTTCCAGGTTTGTACCCACCCTGCTCATTCCACTCTACCAATCGTGGCATTAATGAATCGAGCTATAGAAGGAAGAACTTTTGACGATAACTCAGAACATTATCATGCTCATGGTCATCTTTAAAAAATCCCTTCCAAACCTCTTTCCAGTCATATCCCAACTGGTGAAGCCAATTAACACCAGCTCTACTTGATATTGACCAACTCTTAGGGTCCTCTTCTAATTGCTTCAAACTTGCAATTGTATCATGAATAATTTGTATAGCATCATCATTCTCTTCAGTATCTTGGATCCCATCCTGCTCAGCCACTGATTGCCAGTAATTGGTAACTACCTGGGCTAAATCCCCTGCAGTAACATGATTTCCAGAGTTTCTTTCCTGACATGAGACTAGGTACCATCTGACTACAATCAAAGTCCCCTCATCATTCAACATGCTACATACCTTACCTGTTTTTCCCTGTAGCCCTACTGGAATATGATGATCTTGGACTCATGACTTTTCTTGTGACATGATGAAGCTTTCCAATTTGCCTCCACAGTGAAAGACATTTGCTACCTGTTTTGCTGCCTGTTTTCGTGGATATTGTGGGTGTTTAAGTTGAATATTCATGAATTGTAGTACTTGGAAATGCCATGTATAATCTTGTCCCTTTAGTGACATCTTTTGGGACTGTAAAAGATATTCAAGATCACGAATAGCTTTAAATAATATTCTATTAGCTAATATCTCATATTATATACTTATAGACTATAGTATATCCATTATACTTGTACTTTAACTTGCAAAAAGTTAGATAACATACCAGCATGCAAAATCTCTATTCTTAGGCATGCATCACCCATGATGCCCACTCCAAGAGGCTATCTCTATATTGCCTCTGCAATCATTGAAGTATCTTAAACAAGTAGGAATCAGTTACTAGCTTAAAAATAATTCTTATTAGTATAAATGAGTCTCTAATCTGAACTATGATCTTGCATATTCTCAGTCTCATCTCTTTCACCACATACCCTCCCTCTTTGTACAAGCTGACTCTTAACTCTCCCATCACCTCTAATCATCCAATTACCAGCATTTAACTGCTGCTCAAGCTCATGGCACTTTTGATGATAAATTGACTGCTGAGATATAGTACTTTGAACTGGTGATTCATTGATGAGATTTTCTGTTTGCACTATTGTAGTTGTCTTAGAGGTGGCAAGTTTATTGTATACATTGTTTGGATCAATACCTTCTGTCATTTTAATCCTATATTAATAAGGTCAGCTTCTTGTCACTAATATTCCACAGGTGACAGCTCTACTTATGATATCCTCTAATTTCGGTATACTGTTCAAATCACCAAAGAGGGTCAATGTTTGCACAGTCAATGATTGAGAAGACTTTTTTTTTTAATAATAATAGGAATATACTACTGGTATTTCTATCATGTCGCCTCTTCCGTTTCCCATGTCAGAACTTGCCTATCTATGCTAATCCTGCCCCTTTACATCGTAGGTTGTGGCTTAGCATCATCATATGTCATTAAGTCACATGTAAATTGTGGCAAGCCAATCAAAAAATAGGGAGCAAGGGAGGTTACACACATCCCCCCTATCACTTCTGGCACCATATTAGGCACTCCATAGGAGTGCCATCAAACTTCGAAGGTTGCTTAGCGTCGTTCGAACTGATGGGAACCTTGGCACGGTTAAGGGATAACGTATGCCACAGTGGGTCGAAACACACGGTGACACGAAACAATCTAGCCAAGTAGAGTATTGCTCCACACTCCTTACTTTCAAGTAACTTTTCGTGATATCATAGTAGACTGATTTCGTAACGCAAAGTTAGCTTAATTCTAACTTGTTGCGACAGCAACCAGTCACAGGTTACGGTTTTTGTCTCACTTAAGAGATAACGTACGCTTAGTTCTAGCTAAGCTAAGCGGAGAGTTCATGAATTCGCTAACAACCCACAACAACCAACGACAAACCATCCACCACCTTTTATTTTCGGTTATCAACCCCTATCGCAATTGAACTATTTAAAAACACACAACGGAATTAAGGAATTAAATTCAACTGGCTCAATCCAGTATAGCAACCCAGGAAGCAAAGTGAGTCTCTCTTTGTCCCTTTGTTTGTTCTCGAATTTCACAGCATTTTAGCATAAAAACCATCACCGAAGAAGAATTGCGGATCGGCAAGTGTGGGAGAGAAATTAGTACAACACAAGTCACAGGCTTCAAAAGGAGTATAGATTTCTGTGACTACCTCGGAGTCTGGTAAAGAACTTGGAGACATTTCCTTCTCCAGTATAACGCTCTAAATAGTACAAGACGACGAAATCAAACGAAGGGATAACTGGCACACAAGTTCTGTACCAGTCAGATGGTCAGATGAGTACATTGACAGATTGGGCCATATTGCTCGATTGGACCACCTCGTTCAATAGTAAACTCTGGTCTTTCAGAACCTTCAGCCATCGGGTATTGGTGATATTCTCATCCCGTGGGTTCTCCGGTGATTGGGATGAGGTGTGGTTTATCATCCCTTCATGCTTATTAAGATATTCAACTAGCTAACTTTAACCTAGAACTCCGAAATCCCACTTTTTCAAGTTTGCTTGTTGTCACAGTAAACACATTTGTCACAGAGATAGCGATCCCTAGCTTTCGGTTGCGAAATCCCTCTATTCACAAGGAATGGTAATGGCAGGAGCTGGGAGAACTAAAAGCGGATATGCATAGGTCAATGGGGGAGCTCAGAATATTGATGGAGAAGGGTTTTGGGGGCATTAACTCCGGGTTTAGAGAACTGGAGTTGAAGGTCGAGGGCATAAGGTGGAGGGTCCACCTGTTGTTTGCGGGGGTGGCGGGGGTAAGCTCCTTATTGCACTCACATAATATTATGGGATATATCTAACTGGTATAGGTGGTTGGCTGGCTGGGGGCAAATTCCGAAGCTCTTCAGGACCTGATGGCCGGCTTGAAGCCAAGCTCGGTGAAGTGAGTGGCAGAGGGCCACTAGGATGCGGGGTCAGGGTGGGGGGATTCTGGGGGTAGGGGGTTTAGTGGGGGTCCAGGAGTTTAGGATTCTTTAGGGGTGGGAAAGGGCTGATTAAGTTTTGTAAAATAATTATGATTGTATTAACAGCCTGTATATTATTTGTACCTGTACTTTTTGTTATTGTCCAGGCCCATTGTATTATTTGTTATTGCATTATTTGTTCTTCCCCAACCGATTCCACTCAATTTAAATTAGACTGTGAGTGGGCTGGATATTGAAAATTAGATCCAAGGCTAAGAGGTTTTAATTGTTTTCGAGTTATTCGTTATGATTTTGAGGATGAAGTTTCTTTTGTTCTGGGTTTTTTTCGGCCATACCTTAGGGTGCTTGCCATAGATTTCCCTGTAAGCACTAGTAAAAAAATCTGCTATATTAGAGGCTTTACACAGGGAGCACGAAGGGTTTCTTCCAAAGAGCACTAATTAGTCAGACACTTTGGAGAGTACATCGAGTATGACATTTGCCAGGAAGTACCGTATGAGGTAACTGTTAGGCATATGGAAAAAAGGGCCAAAGTTACCCGGCCTTTACATAGGATTATTTCTACCATACCCCTGCAGCCCCCATGTAGGGACCGGGCGTCATTACGGTATTACGGCCGAGTGGCGTCCCGACACTTTAGCCACAATAAATGGCACCTTCAGCATAACACCATATACGTCGTTGCCGTCCATCCGACCAGATGCTGTCCGTAGGATATATGAGAGGGCACCTTTGGCGACTCATGGGAAGTGACTCGGAGGAATTTGGTTAAGTTTTGAGCAAGCTATTACCTTGTACATTAGCAGTTAAATATTATGGCTGATAAGTGATGGGACGATTTGGGAAGAAACCTTAGTGACCGAATATCGTGAGCCTATGGCACCGACGGGTAGCCATAGAGCCGAGCCTCTTGCTTTGAAAGAAGTAGTGCCCCAAGAGGGCCTACTCGAGAATCGGTATGAGAGGTTTTCGCTGGATAAGCTATTGGCTCGATCCAGAGCAAAAAACCCTATATATCCGATGGGCCTTGTGATGCATCAATATGCAACACAATGGCCGCGCTCATTCATTAAAGCTGATCACTTTATGTTTTGAGGCAGAACAATTGGTATAGTTGCCATTAGGGTGGCATACTCAAATTAAGTTCATATAGTGGAGAGATCGAAGGCTACCTACTGGAGGGGCGTTCACACCCCCCAGAAACAATAGGAGTCTGAAGAGATCAAAGCTAAGCAAGGCAAATATTCTCAGGGTCAAGAGTGTTCGCACTTAGGAAAATTAAGAGGTTTTTGAGGGAGGTACTTAGATAGTATGGGAGTTGGATGTAGCCCGCGATAACCCAGATGCGGAATATAAATATCGAGGTACTCCCAGCTATCAGAATCATCAAGCAACGGAGAAGAGATCTTATTAATATATTTATTAAACTTACTCTCGGAAAAACTTTATTTCACATATCCCTTTGAACCTTCGGGAAATACGAGCCTACCTTAACGATCTTCGTTTTATCCTACCTTACCTTATTTCAAGAAGCTTACAGCTTAGACCTACCAGCCCTATCTACAGTTGGACTACCCCTTTAACAGTAACCTCCACCTCACCAAATCAACCAACAGTAATACTCCACCAGGTAATCTGAATCAGGGTGAACAAATAATTGTGAATGAACAATTGGGTGGGAAATAAAAATAAAAAGTCACATGGTAAGAGAAAATTCAAATTACTAGAATAAGGATTTTTTTGCACACAGTACTAATATAAAATACAGAATCTGAACTCTTATTGCCACAACTTCCTGGTGGTCTACAATACTCTGAAGAAAATGGGTCTCAACTTTCTCCACAAATTCAAAGCAATAGACCTCTCCAATAATCAGCTCCAACAATCCCCCATCCTGGAACACTAAATTCAGTGTCATCCTTATCAGCTATATTCATAGCACAAGGTTGGTATTTTGGTATTTGTTTTCATTTTTTCCTTCTTTTATCTTACTTTTCCATCTTTTTTTATCTTTTTAATCTATATAATATTATACTAATTAAGTTTTAAATTTTATTACAATTAGATATACACTTTCAACAACCATCTGCAGATGAGTGAAAAAGAATGTATATGACAATAACTATTTCCTTGGATAGAGTAGTAGTAGTACAACCATGCTTGTCCTCCCTAAGTAGTCTGGTATGGCAGCCATATCAAGATTATACTTTAGTTGCCAAGGTTAAGGCAATCAATCCTGTTCTATCAAGAGATAGAACTAGTATGAAAGAGAGCTAATGGAGAATTGTTTTAGAGAAGTTGAAGGGTATGGGGATTGAAAGATCTTGGTCATCCTGCTAGGATAGGATGAAGAATCTAGTTGCTGCTCACTGAGTATGTTTATAAAGTTTTTTTTTTTTTTTTTTTTTTTTTCCAATTACTTTAATATAGTGCTAATTACTTATATGATTAGTAAAACTTTAAATACAACAAACATGATCATGTCAACTCACAGGAATAAATGAGGAAGTGAATGAGCCTTGTGAGCAGATGGATAGAAGTGTGTTATTATATGATATTTTATCTGATGATAAGACAACAAGCAAGTAGGTAAAGTTGAAGATTCAAAGGAAGAGAGAGGAAGGATTAAAGATACATGATACTTTAATGATAGGAGTGAAAAGAAAGAGAGATATAATAAAGGGAAAATGGGTACAAGAATACGAGAGTAAAGAAAGAAGAAGTAATAATGAGGTCAAGGGAGTGGGTAAAAGAAGAAAGGTTCCATAGAATAAATTTGTATCATAGGTAGAGGGTATTTTAGAGGATGTTAGAAGCTCACAGGGATATATAAAAAAGTAGTTGGAGGAAAAAGAAAAAAAAAAGACAATGAAAATTATAGGAGAATAATAGAGTTTTAGGAGGAAGTTTGTAAAATGCTTGACAGATTAGTACAGACATTGGAGTATAGCTTTGGAGAACTTAGTCATCATTACTAATTATTTTTCTCTTTCTTAATTATTTTAAACTATTTGTATTTGAAATTCATCTATGTACTAATAAGTCTAAGTATCTAAAACTATCCATTACCACTTCATCTGATTCCTTATGGCTGAGTAAGTTTATGGGTCTTAACTCATTTATCAAATAACTCTTCAATTTGGTTGAAGTATGTTCTTTTCACCTTTATTTTCCCCAGCTTTTTTCTATACCTGTGACAATCTACCACTTCTTGACACAGTCAGGAATGTCTACTCTGTTATCCTTGATATTATTGAGTCAAGCTACAGATATCTCAATCAAGCAATAGTTGTAGTAGAATGATATAACTATTCACAAGATTACTCAAATGCCAATCAGAGCTATCTTCTCATCTTTTGAGATATAGGTTAGATGCATGTAGGACTATAGTATGTGAACCAAGTAGTAGCTTATATGTATAAGTAATTATAGGAGGAAACTAAATAACAGAAAGGCCCCAAACTTTATATATCCATCACCAGACTTTTAATTATCAAGCACATACATAATCCAAAGATTTCCCAGCCATCTCCCAACCTCCTGAATTATTCCTTGGAAATACTATTAATAGGATAGCTGGTCTACATAACAAATAATATAATTATATTTATGGAAGTCCTTGCACCTACTGTTATTGATCTAGTTATTATAATAACTCAAATATATAATGTAATCATATAACAAATGAAACTATATAGTAAAGAAAAACTATTCTTTCACTTCTTCCAAGATGTGGAAGAGTTGTTGAGACCAGTAGAGCTGTAGCTACATATATTTATGTATTATCTGGTTGAGTCCTTGAGTGATCCTAGTTGAGATATAATTTATGTCAGCTTCACATAGATGTATTTGAGGAGTACAACTAGTAGTGAAGACACTAGTATATGGTATGTGAAAATGATGATCTATGATATTAGCTCCCCTTTTAGGTCTGAGCTCTGTCGAAGATTCTGGGTGTTGATCTCAGATAGATTTGAAGATGGATGAGCATTGTCTTTAGAGTGCAAAAGGGTTGCATATGGGCTAAGCTACCTCTGGAGGGAGGTCTGGGATAGTATCATCATTGCTATTGATGGAGATGAATCTAACCTTTTGTTTTCATTCATAAGGAATTCTATCTGGTAAATGTGCTCTTTCCTTCATTGTCTGTTCTTTTGGTGTCCAAGGATTTTATTCTTCTGAGGAGAGTTCATAGCTGAGTTTGGACTAGGCATCATTGGTAAAGTTACAGTAGGGTGGGGATATTGGAGGAAAATTGTAGGAGGTGCCAGAGAGTTCTGCAGACATACATTTTGTTTTTGAAGCTCTGTGATAGTTGGCACTTGCTGGTTGTATTCTTGACTGATGTAATGGTTGGTGGCTTCAAGTAGTTTTACTTTTTAGTATAAATGCTCAATGTATTCTGCTTAGCTTTAATATACTGTAAGCTGAGCTTGATACAGTTGTAGAGTCCTCCTGTAAGTGTGGCATATTTGATGGTTAATAGAATAGTCTGTTTATAGTTCTTTATCTTAATTATTGTTTTGAGCTGTTGATGATGATACTCGAGTAGACTGTGTAGTAGGTATACTTTGATAGTTATGTATGTTACATAGAGGCTGAGGATCTTAATTGTCTGTAGCTGCTGTTGCTTCAAAAAGTACTTAGATTGTTTCTTCATCTACAGAATATTTATCTTGATATATAAACTTTACTGTTGGGAAAGAGAGTTGCATGTCTGTCTTTTAGATAGGACAGTATTTGCTTTCGGTTTATATGGGTACCTTTAGTAGAATTCTTTGATTAACTCATGTGAGTTATTGAAGTTGTTAGTGTAATACTACTCTTAATTGTAAGAGAGATTAGTAACTAGTTTACTGGGCTTTATATTGAAGTTTGCTATGATATTGCCTTGAGTTAATGATGGCTTCTATTTCATATTCTTTCTTGTTATCTATAATGATGGTTAGAGAGGTAGTTCTTTGCATTAAAGAGGGAATATTACAAACCCGGCATGGTTTGTAATGGTTTCACATGACATACAATTATATGTCATAGTATTTTATTTGTTAAAGGTTTTGCACATGACTCAATTGAGTCATATGATATTATATTTCACACCATGACTCACATACGAGTCATAGGGTCTCACATGATTCACAGTTGTGAGTCATAGTTGTTTATGTTTGAATTTGATTGGTATGTTGAGCGTTGACTCATAGGTGCGCCTATGAGTCATGAGGATTAAGAGGCATGACTTTGTTTATACGAGTCATGAGGTTTCGCACATGACCCCTTTAAGGTCATGAGACTTTCGCGCATGACCAAGTATGGTCATGAGGTTATATGTTATGCGAGTGCATGAGTCACAGTTGTGACTCATTTGATTTGTAAGCGGGTTGCTGGAAGAACTATAAAAGGAGGTCGATAGGACCTGACAGTTAGTTCTTCACGCAACCACCTAAGTTATTTCCTATCTTATGAGTTATCAATAAAACACCTTTACGCTCTTTACTACAAAGGCCAACGATCACGAAGAAAAACAGAATCAATACTAGTTAGCACTATAAGGACTTAGTATTGACAACGGTCAATATCTAAGACGTAGTGTAAGATAACAAGTATTGAGAATTCTCGAAGGAAAGAGAATACAACAAGAGATAGGTGAGTATTATCTCTAAGACAAAAACTAACAATAGGCTCGTTGTCAGTTGCGAGATATAAGAAAGGAGAGATCTTATAGCCGATCATAACATTTGGTTGCGTCCCCAAGCAACACCCAACGACAATACGGATTTTGAATACAAAGACCAATCCTTAGAACTCCCAGAGGTTGCACACGAACTTGCAAGAACAGCCTCGGAAAGAGGGAGAACACCAAGTCCAGTCACACCAGAAGAAGGGTCACAACATAACGAATCTTCAAGCGAAGAAGAAGAAAGAACAGAAAGAATGTCAGGCCAAGGACAAGCAGCGGGACAGGCCGCAAACCCACCACCAGCAGGAGAAGAACCACTTGGACAACTAGCGCAGATACTACAAGCCATGAACGTTCCGAAACTGAAGGTTAAACCACCAAGCACCTACACAGGCTATAGAAAAGAACTCAGAAACTGGCTAGCGGAACTGCAAATCTACTTCCAAGCAGTAGGATGGGCAGAAGAATACAATGAAGAAAAAATCACCTATGTATCCAGCCTACTTAGGAAAGAGGCCAGTTCATGGCTCACACCCTATATGGAAGGAATAAGAACCAAACCCTGGAACAACTGGGAAGAATTCAAGGAAGCGATTAAAAACCAATTTGGGGAAATTGATCCAAGGGGAACAGCGAGGATACAACTCAAAAATATGATCCAAGGAACTCAGACTATGATGGAATACTGGAACAAGTTCAAACTGGCCCTAACAGAAGAGGAATTGGACGACACGACAGCAGGAGAATGGATATACACAGGAATGAACCTGAAATTGCAAGAAGAATTTGATCACTACAATCAAACAATCACGGCAGCAGACCAATTAGCAGTATGGGCTATGAACAAGGAAATTCGACTGGCGACACTCAGACATCTGTGCCAGGCAAAGAAAGTCAAGACAGAAACATACGGTACCCCAAGAAACCAAGATGGCACTTTTAAAACAACACCTAAGGAAATCCCGCAAGGGGACTCTATGGACCTGGATGCCACAAACCGAAGAAGGTACCAAAGGCTACCTCAAGAAGAATGGAGGAAACGCATGAAAGAAGGACTGTGCTATCAGTGTGGAAGGAAGGGACACATGACAAAAGACTGTCGAGTCAAAAAGGCCAATATCAAGGGACCAAAGATCAGAGAACTAGAGGTGGAAAAAGAGCAAGAAGAGACTTTAAACGATGAAAGTCCTCAGGAATAGGTGGTCCTGAGGACAACAGAATGAAACCTATCAAAAGAAGAAAGACATCCCCAGAAAATGATGGGCCAGAGGATGATGAAACAAAAACCATCAAGATCGCACACCTCAACACCACAATAACCAACAAGGAACTAAGGAATCTCGAGTCAGACCACATCATGGTCAAAATACAACTCCACAACAAGCAACAACAGATATCGACAAATGTGATGATCGACTCAGGGGCAACTGAAAATTTTATAGACTGCAACTTTGCTATAAGTCACCAGTTACCCTTGAAGAAAATCGAAAAACCAAGAGACATATACATGGTAGACGGAACTGTATCAAATGCAGGACCAATTACCCATGTCACAGAAATTCCTATGGACATCGGAAGCCACAAAGAGAAAGCAACTTTCCTAGTAGCGAACCTTGTCAAACATGAGGTCATCCTTGGCATGACATGGCTAAAAGATCACAACCCAAGGATCGACTGGTGAAAAGAGGAAATCACCTTTGATAGCGACAGGTGTAAGGCAGTATGCCTTGATGCCTCCCCGACGGTATACGCAGTACCAGAAAAGGAAGCAATTCAGGAGAATCTAAAAAGTAAGATCCTAAGGATCAGCACTAAGAAAGAACCAAACTATGAAGTCATAGTCAAAAGGCTGAGAGAAGACGCGAAGATACCTATGAAAGGTTCGCGAAAGGCTGCAGGCAGTGACCTGTTCAGCATAGAAGAAGCAACAATCCCAGCAAGGGGACAAAAGCTCCTTGGAACAGGGATCTCGATGGGACTTCTGGAGAATACCTATGCCCGCATCGTACCCAGAAGTGGTTTGGCATGCAAAAATGGCCTTACCATTAATGCTGGAGTCATAGGTGCAGACTATACAGGAGAAATTCGGGTCCTATTGGTAAACCTGTCAGAAGTGGATTATGAAGTCCACAAAGGAGATAAGATCGCCCAGATAATTGTTGAAAAAATGGTTTCAACACTATTCAAGGAGGTACAATAACTTCAACCCACAGAGAGGGGCAACCAAGGATTCGGCAGCATGGATCACCAAGAAAAAGAACCATCTCAGAACAAGAAAAAACTATCGATTGCTTTCATCTCAGCACAAGCATTCGGTAGAATGCACAAGAAAGGAGAAATCACTGGGTATTACAAACCCGGCATGGTTTGTAATGGTTTCACATGACATACAATAGTATGTCATAGTATTTCATTTGTTAAAAGGTTTTTCACATGACTCAGTTGAGTCATACGATGATATGTTTTCACACTATGACTCAGGTACGAGTCATAGGGTTTCACATGACTCACAGTTGTGAGTCATAATTGTTTATGTTTGAATTTGATTGGTATGTTGAGCATTGACTCATAGGTACGCCTATGAGTCATGAGGATTAAGAGG